>SJXO01001635.1:552127-568440 GCA_006408615.1 Connochaetes taurinus | reverse complement strand
CCCCCTGGCTCACCTCGGGTGCTGGCACCTGCCGCAGGCTGGCAGTCAGGCGGTGGGGACGGGGCTGGGGTGGGGGTTGCCCAGGAGTTAACCCACAGCCAATGGGGGCGGGGCAGCCAGCCCTGAAACTCCAGCCACCGCAGCTCCTCCTAGAAAGGTTTCTCATTATCTTGCCTAAGTGACCATTTTAAGGGCTTTCCATTGCCT
Organism: Connochaetes taurinus; assembly: GCA_006408615.1. Lineage (NCBI taxonomy): Eukaryota > Metazoa > Chordata > Mammalia > Artiodactyla > Bovidae > Connochaetes > Connochaetes taurinus. The sequence continues at coordinate 568,233 of SJXO01001635.1, read as the reverse complement.
CTTCTTTGGGGAAGTAAAACTAAAATCCATCTTAATTAAGGCATAAAGAGGCTCTCATGGCTGCACGAAGCCAGCTCATGGATCATGCTGGAATATAATGGGTTGGGGAGGCGTGGCAGCCCCTGCGTGGCGGCCCCTGCCTGGGTGCCCCCAATAACCACTTCCCTTTCAGGAGGCTGCCTGCGCTGAAGGTCCTTTGAAGGGGACAGCGGAGTCACAGGAGGACAAGGACGTCTAGGGCTCCTGGCCACAGAGCTTGCAGGATGTAATGAGCCCACAGTACCTTGAGGCTACATACAACCTCCCCAGAGGAAAACATGGGAAGAAAGGGAAAAACAGGGACGTTTCCCACCCCGTGCAGCCCCATGCAGTCTTAGTTGACTTCAGCTATTAAATTCTGTGGGGCTTCCCGGGTGGCTCAGTGGTCAAGAATTCACCTGCCAGTGCAGGAGATGTGGAGTCAATCCCTGGGTCAGGAAGAGGCCCTGGAGGAAATGGCAAGCTCCTCCAGTACACTTGCCTGGAAAATTCCATGGACAGGGAAGCCTGGCGGGCTACAGCCCATGGGGTTGCAAAAGAGCAGCTAAACAAGTGACTTCTTGTTTAGTGACTAAACAACAACAACAAAATCCCTCTCTAGCCTGGGGCCCCTGCCTGTGAGTTCCCCGAGGAGTGGCCTGTAGATGCACCAGCTGCCACATCCCAGGTGAGCCACGCACACCTGCTCACAGAGCGGGCGCCCAAGGGCTGGGCCTCCTGTTTGCTGCTGGGCATGAAGCCATGTGAGATTAACACCTGAATATGGCTGCACCTGCCTGCTTATCGCTGCTTGGTGAAACTATCTTAAACAAACTCTAAATTCCGAGCTGATTGCCTGGATCACCTGAAATGTTAGTTGGCATCTCTTCTGTGGCTGGGTGGGAACTTCTCAGGGAACGAATGCCGATGGTCACATTCAGAAATTATGCGCACAGCAGAGGAGGAAAGCCAGCCGGGGAAGAAACATGTGAGCCCCACATGAGACATCCTGGAGCCTAACTGGAGGTCTTCGCTTGTTTTTTTTTTTCTGCTAATGTCTTGCTGTGCCTTGGGGTATGTGGGATCTTAGTTCCCTGACCAGGGATGGAACCTGTGCCCTGTGCAGTGGAATCTCAGAGTCTTAACCACACTGGACCGCAAGGGAAGTCCCTGGAGGTCTTAACTTTCCAGTGATGGGGGGTGGGCAACTACTCCATCAGCGTGAACCCCCACCGCCCCAAGACCTTTGGGCCTCCTCTCCTTGCTCTGCAAACCTGTTACCAGATGTCTCTGTCAGACGGATGGAGAGAGCTCGGGCTCCCCGGGGAGGTGCCCCCAGTTTCACCCCCAGGACCCCTACTCCAGGATGGCCTCTTACCTCATGAAGCCCAGGAATACCAGCAGCACCAGGCTGACCAGCCACCCGGCTGTGGCAAAGGCCTTGGGCATGGTGAGTGCACCGGTGCCCACGATGAGGTTGAACATATATACCAGTCCGACCTGGAACCGAGAGAGGCAACATCTGAGCCCAGAAATTGACAAGCCTCACCACCCCCAACAGCTCCCAAGGGTGACCCTGGGCTGGGCTATGACAAAACCCGTGGAAACCAGGAGGCCCAGGAGGCCTTAGCCAGGAGGGCACGTAAGAAGGGAGGGTTCCTCTCGGGTTCCAGGGAGGCGGGATCTGCAGCTGGACGCTGGGCGACCAAAGCCCGTGGTCCATCCGTCTTTTCAAAATGTCTCTGGGGCTCGGTTTTACCCTCCTCTTTCGCGTCATCACCCCCGTCACTTCATCAGTGCATATTATTCGGAGCTGCATCTTAGATGGCAGCTCTCTGCTCAGCCCGGCTTGCAGGTTTCCTGAGGACGGGCCGACACGTCTGGGGTGACCTGGCACACAGACCAACCCACACTGCTGACCCTCCGAAAAAAAAACCCTACTTTTCCAAGACCACTGAGCAGGCGACCAAGTCCTCCCCCCTACCCATCCTTGCAACTGCCCTTCGGGATGTCAACATTCATGCTAGTTCCCTTTTCCCGCCCTTGTTTTTTAAATTTGAGAGGGAATTCCCCAGCAGTCCACTGGTTAGGACTTGGTGCTTCCCCTGCTGGGACTCAGGTTCAATCCCTGGTTGGGGAACTAAGATCCTCCTGCAAGCCTTGTGGCAGGGCCAAAATTTAAAAAAAAAAAAAAAAAAAAATAAGCTACAATAATTCATGTGCCATAAAGTTCAGCCGTTTAAAGTACACAGGTTTTCAGTATATTCACAAGTTCCGCAGTCAGCACCACCATCTAATTCCATTTCATTACCCCCCAAAGAAACCCCCTACTCACTGGGAGCCACTCCCAACTTCCTGTCACCCCTGGCAACCCACCTCCCAGTGGAACTGCTGAGTCACTGACTTCAGGTTTGAAGCTTAACTTGAGTTCACACCTACTCTCCAGCTCAGCTAATTCCAATGATTCCCTTTTCAAGATCTCCACCATGAAATTCTTTTCTTTGACCCGAAGCCTCAGCTCCCACACCCCGTCCATCCTCACCCATCTGCCTTTGTGCTCCCTGTGTTGCCCAGTTCCGGCCCTCCCTCCCCAGGCTTCCCGCTCGGCCGTGGCCTCACTGACAGTCAGCTGGTTCCTAAAAGCTGGCACTGCCCCGCCAGCTCCCCACATCTTCCCTGTTCTAACCTTTCTGACCCCAGGCCTCAGAGATGAATCAGCATCCGCTTCCTCAGTTCCCTAATATGAAGCTGCTAAAGGCTTCTGGAATTAAAAAAAAAATCCTCACGATGAGGGGACTTCCCTGGTGGTCCAGTCGCTGCTGCTGCTGCTGCTGCTGCTGCTGCTAAGTCACTTCAGTTGTGTCCGACTCTGTGTGACTCCATAGACAGCAGCCCACCAGGCTCCCCTGTCCCTGGGATTCTCCAGGCAAGAACACTGGAGTGGGTTGCCATGTCCTTCTCCAATGCATGAAAGAGAAAATTGAAAATAAAGTCACTCAGTCGTGTCCAACCCTCAGCGACCCCATAGATTGCAGCCTTCCAGGCTCCTTCATCCATGGGATTTTCCAGGCAGGAGTACTGGAGTGGGGTCTAGTCGCTAAGAGTCCTCATTCCCAAGGCAGGGGCCCAGAGTCCATTTCTGGTCAGGGAACTAGCTCCCACCTGCTGCAACTAAAGTTCAAAGGCAGCAACTCAAGATTCCGAAAGCCATAACTAATATCCGGTGCGGCCAAATAAACAAATAAATAATAAATAGCTTTTTAAAAAATTTAAAAGAGCAATTCTAACGCTGAGTCCTCTGACGGATGAGGGTCCCTTCCACTGTGGTCAGCGGCATCAGATTTTCTTTCCTCCTCGCGGTGGACTTGCGAGCACGTCCCACGAAAAAGGCTCCAAACCTCAGTCTCCAAAACCCAGACCCGGGGCTTCCGTCTCTCTCAAGTGAAGGCTGTACCTCTAGCAATGCTACAGAGGTAACGGAGACCATCCCATGCACACTCCTCAAGCCTCACTCCTCCCTTTCTCTTCTCCCTGCACCAAGCAGCTTGCAGGATCTCAGTTCCCCAAGCAGGGAGCGACCCCTGGGCCTATGGCAGTGAAGCTGCAACCCCACGGAATTCCCAAGCATCGCCCCTTCTGAACTCAAAAATTGGTGCCTCCTCCCTCCCCTCCTCAACCACCGCAATGAGAAGCCCGAGCACCGCAGCTAGAGTAGCCCCCGTTCCCCAAAACTGGAGAAGAGCCCACGCAGCAACGAAGACCCAGCGCAGCCAAAAGATGAGATAAAAGCAGCAGCAGCAGCTATATCCTCTGCCTTCATGTCCCACAGTTTGTGGTTTCCATCCCTAGAACTCTCTTGAAACTGTGTTCTTAAAAAAATCACCAATGACCACACAAAAAACAAACCAAAAAGAAAAATATAATCACCAACGACCTCCTAACCCAACGGCTGTTAGTCTCTAACCTCTCTTGCAGTTCTGACATTGGCAGTCTCTCTCTCTGTGTATCTCATCCTCAGCAGCATCACCCGAGCCTACGGCTTTAATTATCCGGGGTAACAGAAGAGGACGGTGCTTCTCTTAGTGCGAACCTTTCTGCCTGTGAGTCCCCTCCACCTAGACACCCCAGAATGGCCCCAGAACCGCCTTTCCCTCCATATCTCAGTGCTGGCGATTTTATTCCTAGGAGCCTTCACAAAAGCACTTGCAAAATTCTTTAGAACCGTCCTTCTGCCCTCAATCATCAGGCGAAGTGTACAGAACCGATGGAAAAACTGGACTCCAAGAACACGAATGGCTTCCATGGGGCTGGATGAACTGGCGAGTAGGATGCTCAAGTGTGTGACTTCCTGACTAAAATAGGATTGACTGGGGAAGGCAGGAGCGGGTGGCCAACTTAGGAGGTCGGGCTGAACATACACACATAACTATCCATAAAAGAATCAACAAGCACCTACCATGCAGCACAGAGTCTGTAGTGGGTACTGCTCTCTTCATAAGTCAAATGAATCACTTCTGGCCTGAACTACAATAGCAGGTTCCCAACTGATCTCCCTACACCCCACTGAACCATGTGCTGCATTCTAAATCAGAAACACTAAATCAGGACCCATTCTCAGAGGAGCCTCAGTTGGATTTAAAAGGAAGAAGAGAAGTAGGGAGTGTCAGTCACCATCCTGGGGCCTGTGACAGGGAGGCTGAAGGGGCCAGGCGGTGCTTAGGAAGGGAGACAGGCCTCGGGGCAGGGGTTGATTGGCCCTTGGAGTGCTGGACAAACGGGAGGGCGTCCTCTAGAGAGGACACAGCTCTATCCAGGGCACCAAGCTCCTGCACCTCCCACCCAGCCCAACTCCCACCCACCATGGGACGGGGGGAGGCGGTGCCCACTCCAATGCCGTGCCCATTACAAAGCCCTTCCCAGTCTCTGAAGTCTTTCTTGCTCCCAGTTTCAAAGCCCTGGATTGAGAGCACTTCTGATGCCCTAGTTTGGGTTTTTGGTGTTGATGTGTTTATCTTTCCCCTATTGTTACTAAGTCTGAGGCTCGCTCTGTCTCACTGCGTCTCTCTGCACTTCTCGGGGTGACTGGCAGACGGCCTCGAGATGGGAACCCTCGGTGGCCCCGGCTCAGGTCCCTCTGCCGTGAATCTGACGGTCTTCGTCCCAGTCTCACTTTGATCCCGGAGGCAGATCCCAGTCCCGTGGTAAACGTTCCAGTCTCATCTCGATCCCTGGATGGATCCCAGAAAGATCAAGAGAAGTTGAGCTGTCTTCCTCTGGCTCTCGACTGGATCATACCACCAGCATGAGGTGCTTCCCCTGCCGAGAGTCCTGGCCCGGGGAGATGTTGCGAGAATAAATGTGAGGGTGTCAGCTAGCCTTCTGAATTGACTTTCCAAAGATGTGAGCGTCCTCAGCCTCACTTTGACTTTAGTGTGTCAGCCACTCAGGCATGTCCGACTTTTTGCAACCCCATGGACTGCAGTCTGCCAGGCTCCTCTGTCCATGGGATTTACCAGGCAAGAATACTGGAGCGGCTTGTCATTTCATTCTCCAAGGGATCTTCCAGATCCAGGGATTGAACTCGCATCTCTGGCATCTCCTACACAAGCAGGTGGATTCTGTACCACTTCTAATTCCCTGACCAGGGATCGAACCTGTGCCCCCTGCAGTGGAAGCATGGAGTCTTAACCACTGGACCGCCAAGGATGTCCCCTGAATATCGCTCTTATAAGTGGTAACACTTATGAAGAGCAGAACCTCATTTCTTTATGGAAAATGGCTCTAGTGATGGTTCTCACGATAGGAGTTAAGAGAAGGCAAAGAGACCTAAGAGAGTGATGGTTTTCAGCCAGAAATTTTATAGGAATGTGAATTCCCTGGTAGGCCAGTGATTCAGTTCAATTCAGTTCAGTTGCTCAGTCGTGTCTGACTCTTTGTGACCCCCATGAATTGCAGCACGCCAGGCCTCCCTGTCCATCACCAACTCCCGGAGCCCACCCAAACCCATGTCCATTGAGTCATGATGCCATCCAGCCATCTCATCCTCTGTTGCCCCCTTCTCCTCCTGCCCTTAATCTTTCCCAGCATCAGGGTCACTTCAAATGAGTCAGCTCTTTGCATCAGGTGGCCAAAGTATTGGAGTTTCAGCTTTAGCATCATTCCTTCCAATGAATACCCAGGACTGAATCTCCTTTAGGATGGACTGGTTGGATCTCCTTGCAGCCCAAGGGACTCTCAAGAGTCTTCTCCAACACCACAGTTCAAAAGCATCAATTCTTCGGCACTCAGCTTTCTTCACAGTCCAACTCTCACATCCATACATGACTATTGGAAAAAACTATAGCCTTGACTGGACGGACCTTTGTTGGCAAAGTAATGTCTCTCTCTGCTTTTGAATATGCTATCTAGGTTGGTCATAACTTTCCTTCCAAGGAGTAAGCGTCTTTTAATTTCATGGCTGCAGTCACCACCTGCAGTGATTTTGGAGCCCAGAAAAATAAAGTCAGCCACTGTTTCCCCATCTATTAGCCATGAAGTGATGGGACCAGATGCCATGATCTTAGTGTTCTGAATGTTGAGCTTTAAGCCAGCTTTTTTACTCTCTAGTTTTACTTTCAAGAGGGTCTTTAGTTCCTCTTCACTTTCTGCCATAAGGGTGGTATCTATCATCTGCATATCTGAGGTTATTGATATTTCTCCCGGCAATCTTGATTCTAGCTTGTGCTTCTTCCAGTCCAGCGTTTCTCATAATGTACTCTGCATACAAATTAAAGAAGCAGGGTGACAATATACAGCCTTGATGTACTCCTTTTCCTATTTGGAACCAGTCTGTTGTTCCATGTCCAGTTCTAACTGTTGCTTCCTGACCTGCATACAGGTTTCTCAAGAGGCAGGTTAGGTGGTCTGGTATTCCCATCTCTTTCAGAATTTTCCACAGTTTATTGTGATCCACACAGTCAAAGGCTTTGGCATAGTCAATAAAGCAGAAATAGATGTTTTTCTGGAACTCTCTTGCTTTTTCCATGATCCAGCGGATGTTGGCAATTTGATCTCTGGTTCCTCTGCCTTTTCTAAAACCAGCTTGAACATCAGGAAGTTCACGGTTCACGTATTGCTGAAGCCTGGCTTGGAGAATTTTGAGCATTACTTTACTAGCATGTGAGATGAGTGCAATTGTGCGGTAGTTTGAGCATTCTTTGGCATTGCCTTTCTTTGGGATTGGAATGAAAACTGACCTTTTCCAGTCCTGTGGCCACTGCTGAGTTTTCCAAATTTGCTGGCATATTGAGTGCAGCACTTTCACAGCATCATCTTTCAGGATTTGAAATAGCTCAACTGGAATTCCATCACCTCCACTAGCTTTGTTCGTAGTGATGCTTTCTAAGGCCCACTTGACTTCACATTCCAAGATGTCTGGCTCTAGATTAGTGATCACATCATCATGATTATCTGGGTCGTGAAGATCTTTTTTGTACAGTTCTTCCGTGTATTCTTGCCACCTCTTCTTAATATCTTCTGCTTCTGTTAGGTCCATACCATTTCTGTCCTTTATCGAGCCCATCTTTGCATGAAATGTTCCCTTGGTATCTCTAATTTTCTTGAAGAGATCTCTAGTCTTTCCCATTCTGTTGTTTTCCTCTATTTCTTTGCATTGATCGCTGAAGAAGGCTTTCTTATCTCTTCTTGCTATTCTTTGGAACTCTGCATTCAGATGCTTATATCTTTCCTTTTCTCCTTTGCTTTTCACTTCCCTTCTTTTCACAGCTATTTATAAGGCCTCCTCAGACAGCCATTTTGCTTTTTTTTCATTTCTTTTTCTTGGGGATGGTCTTGATTCCTGTCTCCTGTACAATGTCATGAACCTCCATCCATAGTTCATCAGGCACTCTGTCTATCAGATCTAGTCCCTTATATCTATTTCTCACTTCCACTGTATAATCATAAGGGATTTGATTTAGGTCATACCTAGGACACCACATTTCCAGTGCAGGGGGCACAGGTTCAATCCCTGGCTGGAAAACTAAGATTCAGCAAGCCATGACACAGCCCTCCCTTCCCCACTCCCCAAAAAAACTTTCATGCGGAAATTAAGTACAAAAAGCATTTGTGAATTCACGGATGGCTGAAGGTGTTGGGATGTAAAAGTCAAGTGTCTACTGTCAAGCAGGGTTTCTCAGACAGAGCATTGCTGATACTTGGCGCCAGATTATTACTTGTTGTGGGGGCTTGTTCTGTGCATTGTTGGGGTGTTTAGCAGCATCCCTGGCCTTTAGCCACTAGACTCCAGTAGCCCCCACCTCGCCCCTGTGTTGTGACAGTGATGGGGTCTCCGGACACTGCTAGATGTCCCCTGGTAGGCAAGACAGCCGCTAGCTGAGAACCAGTGCTGATAAACGCATAGTGAAATAAACACACTCCCAAAAGAAGCTTCAAATAGATCTCAGTGAAAAAGACCCTTTAAGACCTTGACAAAGAAGTTAATTAGTGATCGACTGTTGGCAGTTAGGAGCAGAAATGGGTAATCCCATTTGTCTTGGGTTGTTGCTATTTTTCAGTTTGAGGCTAGTATTCTGGGCCTGGGGGTAGCGGGCGGGGGGAACCATATAGGAAAACGTATGGTGTCTCCACCTTCCTGGCCAGAGTTAAACCCTCTTTACTGTCTGTCAAGGGGATCAGAAAGGACCGATCTCAAGGAGCAGAACAAATAGGCAGGGAGCAAACCTGAGCTGAGCCCCAGGTCGGGTGGAAGGCAGTTGCGAGGCAGGAGGAAGCCGGTGTGTGTGTGGGGTCCCCTATTCTGCTGGGTGGTAACTGTTCTGTGGGGACAGCCTCCAGGGAGGCAAGACAGAAAGCAGAGGAGTAGGGTCTCAGTAGAGCGGCCCTGCAGACCGAGCTTCCTCCCGTTCTCGAGTCTTCCCTGTGGCTGACCCGGGGACCCGCTGCCCCCCACCACTCTCTAGGGGTTTGGCGCAGCGTTCCTGTGGCCCCACCAAGGGTGTGCACGAGGTCGGCGTTACCGGCATCTTTCAACAGCTTCCCCAACGACAGTTGGCACAGGAAACAGAAGGTGGTGGAGATGGGGAAGCAACAACTTGGGTTTCAGGCCACAAAACAAGCCCTCTTTCCTTCGAAAGCACCGTCACCCATCTTCGGCAAGACAGGCTGGCGGGGGGCAGCCTCAGCAGCTGCCTCTCTGTGGGCGGGGACCCCCTTCTTCCTCTATTTCGACCATAGGATCCCTTCAGTCCCGTGCCATTTGTGGTCCCCATACATGGGGACACAGACAAGCCTGTTCTGAGGTCACTTATGAGGGCAAGGTGCACAGGCCTGAACCATGCTCCTGTGACCCCCACTATCCTCGAGAGGGCTCGTCATCTGAGCCCCCTGTGAGGCTCATCACACGTCGGTTATGCAGAAGAACGCAGGCGAAGGCAAACACCCCTGACACCCACGAGTGGCAGGATCTCACAACAGGCACAGAAAGGTAGGGAGCGGCTTGGGGCTGGGGACGCACCGCTCAGCGTCAGGCTCTCCCAAGGCAGCCAGCGTGGTTCCGCCTGTGCTCTGCTGAGCAGGGGAATTCAGCTGCAGAGGAAAGCAGCGCCTGCAGTCAAGTCTGTTCCGCAGTCTCTCTGGGCTCAGTGCGGGGAGGTGGGGGGTGCATCTCCAACCCTCCTGGTCTCCCAGGGGATCAAGAGCCATTCTCGCAGGACGGCAGAGTTATGGAAACCTCAGGCAGGAGGCGTGTCCTCTGCTCAAACCCTGACCGCTAACTCCTGCTTACTGCCACCTCACCCTCAGTATCATGCACCTTCCCCTGCATCTCTCTTCACCAGCACGATTGGAGAACATGAGCCACTGTTTATGGCCAATACCCAGAGGAGGCCCTTGAACGCAGACCTTGAACAAAACCCAACACATAGGAGATGGAGGGAAAGAGTTTTAAAAAGCGGAATTTGCGGAGGTCTTTAGGTCTCACTGCCCCATTTCCTGTGGGCACATGCTGACGTGTGAAATGATTACTGAACAGCTGGAGGCCCAAGGAAACTGGGCACATCAAAGGCTCTCCTTACCAAGGCTCAGCTACAGAAATAACTCATTTCCTCACCTCTAAGCTTACAGATGTCGGAAGATGACACAGGAGCCCTGGTGACGTTTATATACAGTGTGGACATGTCATTGCTGACACCCAGAGGAGGCTGTGGCTGTTACATAATTCCACAGATGAAAGGAGCATAATCCAATCCATTTCAAGGTTCAAGAAAGACTAACCTGATCAGTTATGAGGGGAAGGGGCTTCCCTGGTGGCTGAGGGGTACAGGATCTCCCTGCAGATGTAGGAGACGAGGGTTTGATCCCTGATCTGGGAAGATCCCACATGTCCTGGAGCAGCTAAGCCAGTGACCCACAGCTACTGAGTCTGTGCTCTAGATCCCGGGAGCCGCAACTACTGAAACCCACATGTCCTAGAGCCTGCACTGCATTGCAACGAGAGGGGTCACTGCAACGAGACGTCCAAGCACTGCAATTAGAGAGCAGCCCCTCGCTGGTCACAACTAGAGAAACGCCCACGTAGCAACGAAGATCCAACACAGCCAAAAAAAAAAAAAAAATACGAGGTGAAGAAGCGGCCCTTGGAGTCACACACGAATGGCACAGGACCTCGGTGTGAGGGTTTTTGTCAGCTCTTCTCAGAGGTGGTTCCTTATCCATCAATCACAACTTAGCAGAGACAGAGGAGCATGGATCCCCAGGGAAGTGCAAAGCAGGGCAGCTGTACTTTCAGGAAAGAGGACTTTGCTACTTAAGGCAGTGCTGCCTTTTCCTGGGATACTTAGCAGCATTGGAATACCTGGTAACAAGATGAATCAATCACGTGATTATTCCAATCCTCCAGTCCTTCAACTATTCACCCAGGCAAGAGGACTCCGTGATGGAACCACAATCAATCTTTTATAACGCAAAGAAGATAAACTGAGTGTATGTGTGAGGGTAGCGCAGACCCACAACAGTGAGAAATCCATCATTGTAATTGTTCTAATTACAGGCTCCAGCAAACCACAACTGGAGGTCTACGCATACTTTCTCTGCCTCTTACGCCATCCAAGACTATAAAAGTTGTGCAACATAAAGTTCAGGTAAGACGTGAAGTGGTTTCAAACTGCTGAGTGGAGCAAAACCCATAGTCAACAGCCCCCATCCATATGAACTGACCTCACAGTTTGCAAGAGACAGCAGCCCTGAGATAAAAATAAGGGGCAAGCAAGTCCATTTTGTGTTCCTGACTGCTCTCTGAGCAACACGTAAAGAGTTAACAAATCTGACTCTCATCCTCTGTTCACCATGGCTTGCTGCTGACTTGGGTTCCCAGACCCCAGCCATGAAAGCCGCTGGGCTCACAAGCACAGTCCAGAGGAAGCAGTGTGCTTCTCTAGAAGCCAAGGGCACCGATGTGGGCAAACTAGACCCCCAAAGTGAAACTCACGTAGGGAGAATAGAGCTCCCCGGTCTCTGTGATTTCGCCTGCCATTTCCCAAAGTGAGGAAGGGTCCCTCGGGGGTCAACGTTTCTTCCTCGCTAGGGCGGCAGCTGCTGCGGCTCCCTGGAAAAAGAACAGACTTCAGCTTTCTCATGGACCTAGACAGCGGCTGGGGATGTCTGCAGGGCTACTCCCTCCCCATCCTTTAATCAGACGCTTAAGGCCTCAGGGGCTTCCCGGGTGGCTCAGACAGTAAAGAATCTGCCTGCAATGCAAGAGACATGGGTTCAATCCCTGGGCTGGGAAGATCCCCTAGAGAAGGGAATGGCAATCCACTCCAGGATTGTTGCCTGGAAAATCCTATGGACAGAGGAGCCTGGCAGGGTACAGTCCGTGGAGTCGTAAAGAATCGGACACAACTGAGCGCCTGACACTTTATGGCCTCAACATCTGGCACCAGACAGCGGGGACAGAAGTATCTCCCTGCATGACGACACCTGGGTGGTCTCTTTCTACCTTTCCCTGGCTGTGCAGGGCATGTATTCATTGCCGCTCAGACTGCAAGTGATTTAAGGGTCCTCGGATGCCACTAAGTCTTACCCAGCACAAGTATCTCCTTAACACACTCTTGTTATCCCCATTCAATGCCAGCAACAGCCAGCTCACGATCGCAACAGGGCAGCCAAATAACTGTCTCCTCCGCCTGGGGCAAGGGGCTGGGGGCTTTCCGAGGTCACCCCCCCCCAACCCAACTCCTTGTTCCAGAGCCCCGTCCAGGGCCTCCGCTCCACGTCCCCCAACCTGCCCTGGGGCTCTCGCTCCTCTCCGATCCTCTTCCCCATTTTCCTCCTCTCTCCTGAAGCAGCCTCGAGTTGGGCACGACTCAAGCCCCCCTCCCCACCTCAGCCTCTCGCCCCGACACCTGCAGCGAAGCCGGCTCCGGGCCGCCGCGGCCGCTGCCTGCGATCCCCGGGGCTGCGACCGGCGCCAGCTGTCCCGCACCAGCGCCTGCAGCGCGCATGCGTCCGCGCCGGGAGCCCACCTTTTCCGCGCGCTCCGCGGGCGGGGCGCACGGCGCGGATTGGGCGCCTCGCGGGGGCGGGGCCGCGCGCGCGCCTCCGCGGCCGCCGTCTGCGGGGCGGAAGTGGGCGGGGCGCACGGCGCGGATTGGGCGCCTCGCGGGGGCGGGGCTGCGCGCGCGCCTCGGCGACCGCCTGCTACGAAACGAAAGTGGGCGGGGCGCGCGCCTACGCGCGTGAGCGAGGGCGGCCCTCGGCGCGGGGAACGAAGCTGGGGCCGAGTGCGAAGGTGGGCTCCTGTCCGGGCCACGGAGCGGCTGTGGATGTGGCCGTCCCCGGGACCCCAGTGGCCGTGGGGTTCGAGAAGCGTAGCCTGTGGCCCCTCACAAAGGGCAGGCGATCGAGGCCTTCAGCCCGCCTCCCTCGAAAGTGGCCCAGGATGGGGCCCGGATGGCTCGCGAGAGCCCCGGGGTGTGGGGGGCGGTTCGCTGGGAAAAGGGGTTGGAAACAGGTTTAAGACGCGGCGGAAAATTAACCGTATGGGGCGGCGTCTTAGAACTGCGGCAAGTGATGGGAGTTTCGGTGATAAATCTTCGGGCTTGAGTGTGAGGCCTTCTGGGTGATGGGGGGGAAGGGATAGCCCATGCTTGAGGCTCCTTGAGATGCGAGTCCAGGATTGTTTAATTATCTTTCACCAGGCCGGTTCCCCTCCTTGCAAGGGGTTTGTGAAGGAAGAAGGATGGCGGCTCTCTCTTCTGACAACTTAGCCCCTGGAGGCGTTTAGCGAATTGAGAGCCCAGGCTCCCATCCTAAGTGGGAGGAACCTCAGGTGCTGAAATCTTTGCCCTCCCCGCTAGCTGCAGGCTGCTACCATGAGGCTGAATCAGAACATCTTGCTGCTGGGGAAGAAGGTGGTGCTGGTCCCCTACACCTCAGAGCATGTGCCCAGGTAACTACCCCTGACATGGGCTGCAAACCAGCTCTCCGGTGCAGCGAGGAGGGTCAGCCTGTCTTAGCCCAGATCTCAGAGGCTGTTTTTCTCTGAGGAGGAGAAACATTGGTGTGAGAAGTCATTGCAAATAGGAAAAAGTGAAAACTGAAGCAGAGGGCAGTGACCTCCCTGGCGGAAGTCACCGGTCCCCTTATTTCCCCCTTTCACCCCGACCCTCAGCTTCCTTTTTGACCTTTCAGCAAGGAATTCCTTTCTGTAAACCACATGTGGGTAAGGAAGAAAAGGTATTGTCTTCTGTCCTGGTTGTAAAAGAGTGCCACACCCCTGGTGCCAGTAAATAGGCTCAGTTCTTGGAGGCTGAATGCTGCTGCTGCTGCTGCAAGTCGCTTCAGTCGTGTCTGACTCTGTGCGACCCCATAGATGGCAGCCCACCAGGCTCCGCTGTCCCTGGGATTCTCCAGGCAAGAACACTGGAGGGGGTTGCCATTTCCTTCTCCAATGCATGAAAGTGAAAGTGAAGGCGCTCAGTCGTGTCTGACTGTTTGTGACCCCATGGACCGCAGCCTACCAGGCTCCTCTGTCCATGGGATTTTCCAGGCAAGAATACTGGAGTGGGGTGCCATTGAAACTGAGCCGATGGGTTGTTGTGAGATCTGTTGTTTGGGACGGCCAGGACTGAGTCTCAGGGTGGGGCTCTTGCGGTGGCAGTTGGCACATGTCTGGTAGAGGGGCTGGTGGTGCTGTAGGCGTGTATTCCCTGCTTGTAGTTTTCCTTTGGGGGGTTTCTGGCACTCTGCCTTTGTGGAGATCTCTCCAGCCTTCTTTGCTGAGTTTGGCTTGCCATTACATCTCCTCAGGAATTTGAGGAGTGTTTAGTTTCCGACTGCTCTCCCACACTGACCCCTGAGACAGGAGAGGAGGCTGGACAGATAGGACTGGCTCCTGCTGTCTCTGGCTACTGGGCCCGCGGCCTTCTGCCATAGGAGCCATTATAACCCTTTCTTGGGTCTTCTCTGGCCCTCTGTTAGCCCTAGGGGTTTGCCTCTCAAGCATCCGTTTCTTCATCTCATAAAACGTCAAGACGTAGGCTTCTGAATGGGTCCTGCTTGCTGAAGGCTGCCCCTCCGCCCCTGTAGGTACCACGAGTGGATGAAATCAGAGGAGCTGCGGCGTTTGACGGCCTCGGAGCCACTGACCCTGGAGCAGGAGTACGCGATGCAGCGCAGCTGGCGGGAAGACGCGGACAGTGAGCGGCGGAGGAGGCCTGCGCCGGGCTGGTTGTGGGAGGGCTGATTCCACAGGCTGTCCTGGGTTCCCTCCCTTTCCCATTCCCCGCTGGCCCCCCAGAAAGGTTGCAAAAAAAAAAAAAGCACTTTGTGGAAGGCTGGGAAGGTGCCTGAAACCCTGAGACTGGGACGCCCCCTGAAGCCAGATCCCGAGGGTGGGGGCTGGTGCTTCTGCTGTCTTCCCCACTCACTGCACCGGGCCTGGAGGGATTTAGAGAAAGGAGAGCTTGTGGGGCTCTGGCTGTAAATCAGGCCGCACCCCCTCATGCCCCTTGCTGCAAGCCCAGTGCAGCCTTTGTGTCGCATCCCCCTCTGAGAATGCAGTCGCTATTTGCTGTTTGCAGAAGGCCGCTGTTTCCTGCAGGAGGCCGCTTTCGGGCTTTGTAATCAGCGGGAGGAAGCGCCAGCTCCCCTTTTCTGCCAGACTCAGAGACAGGGCTAGTTCTCTGGCTCAGGTAGGAAGACTGGCCTATTCCCTCCTATGGGGAGAAGGTGACGACCCCGTCCCCCCTCCTCAGAGTGTACCTTCATTGTGCTGGATGCAGAGAAGTGGCAGGCCCAGTCGGGCACCAGCGAAGAGAGCTGCATGGCGGGAGATGTGAACCTGTTCCTCACGGATCCCGGGGACCCCTCCTTGGGGGAGATCGAGGTCATGATTGCAGGTTCGTTCAACCTGACCCTGCCCTCCTTGCCCTCTGGCCCTCAGATCTGCTGGACCTAAAGCCGCCGAAAGAGCTCGGTGCAAGGCCCTGGCCTTGGTGAGCCCAGCACCTGGCTGGGCAGACCACCACTTGGCACCCCGTTAGCCACGTGGCTCACCCTCGGTGGTTCGTTATATTCCCATCTCATGCGTGGGTGTGAACTTAACCTTTGGTTTTAGGATCTGCAGGCTGCAGTCTGCCCTATCTTTGAGGTGGACTGGGGACCCCCCAAAATCAGTGCTCTTCCCTGGAGCATCTTCCTATGCTGTGTGAGGAGCCCCCCGTTTCTGTGTCCATCGTGGTTCTCAGCCTCTTTCTAAAGGGCTGTGCGCACATGCTCGTGGGGCAGCACACTGAGCTGAAGGGGTCAGTTTTGGAGTCAGGTTGCTGAGTTTTGCTCATCTGTGAGACCTTGGGAGAGTCGTTTAACTTCTTTGGGCCTCTGTCTCTTCATCTGCAGAGTGGTACCCGTATGTGCAAGCTTCCTAGGGTTGTGAGCTGGGCATGCAGTGTCAGTGACCCTTTGTCATTCCTCCTAGAGCCCAGCTGCAGGGGCCAGGGCCTGGGCACGGAGGCCGTCCTTATGATGATGCTTTATGGTGAGGAGGGCTGGGCAGGCGGTCCCAGGGGAAGGAGAGGGGTAGGGGTGAA
>SJXO01001635.1:538540-551821 GCA_006408615.1 Connochaetes taurinus | reverse complement strand
GACCTGGGTCTGTAACTTAGCCGGCCCGGCCCTGCTCTGTCCCTGGCGCACATAGGTGGCTGTGAGCAGTGTCTTCCAGGAGGTGACGCTCAAACTGATGATGAGTGAGCCAGAGCGACAGTGGCTTCTAGAGCAGACCAGCTACGTGCAAGAGAAGCCCTACAGAGAGGGGGTGTTGGAGCCCTGCTGACCGTCGCTGTGTGGACAGGCCTCCCCGTGATGATGGGCATGGAAGCCTGGAGCTCTGCTGATAGCCGCTGCATGGACAGGCTTCCCCGTGCGGATGGGCGTGGAAGCCCAGAGCCCTGCCGCAGGTGAACGGATGGAGCCTGGGGCGCAGGATGCACTGCCCTGCTCCAGGCTGGGAATCTCCTTGTGGGGCCCTTCAGACTCTGGGCCGGACTCGCCCTTGGCCTGCCTCTGGCTGGCTGCTGTGGCTGGGCTACTCCAGGGTCAGCCCGTCCTGCCAAACTTGGACTCAGACTGGAGTGGATGGCCCGAGTCCACAGGCGGAGGAGGCAGGTAGAGGCGGCCCTGGGGACCAGAGGGGCCTACGACCCGGCAGGGCCTCCCTTTTCCCCGGAGGGGATGCTCAGGTTCCGGCCGGAAGAGCACTGCATCCAGCTGGCCCTGTTCCCTCACTGGGCTGATGGTGCGGGGGTTTGGTGCTCAGTCGTCCTGCAGAAGCAGGAGGGTGTGACCCTAGGAGGTTTGGAAAGGAAGACCTGGTCTTTGGAGCCAGTTTTGAGGGCGAGGTAAGTTAGTTCTGGACGCAGCTCCGTGTGGCTGGAGCACCCCCACCGGCTACAGGAGGAAGGGGAGGCCCCCCAGGCCGTGGCCTCATCCTGCGCCCCAGCAGCAGCTCCACCTGCCGAGGCCAGGAGGGGGCGCCCGCGGCACAGACCGCAGATGGCCGGGCCGCGTGGCAGCCAGCGCTTGTCTGGCAGCCGGGCACCTCAGGGCCAGCGGGACAGCCTTTGACGTCTGTCTCATCACGCCCTGTCGTAACCCGGTGGCATGCTTTCAAAACACAGTTGGAGAAGAGACCTTTGAGGGCACCTAGGGTATTTTCGTGGAGAAGGAAATGGCAACCCACTCCAGTAATCTTGCCTGGGAAATCCTGTGGACAGAGGAGCCTGGTGGGCAGAGTCAGACACGACTGAGGGAGGGGCAGGCGCTCGCCAGAGGCCCCAGGGCTTTTGGTGGCAGAGCCAGCGCTGTGGCTGAGGACTCCTGGCTCCCAGGCCTCTCTCAGCAGATAGGAGCATGGAAAACTAGAGCCTAGAATACGCCTGAGGGCTTTCCTGCCAAAGCAGGGGACGCAGGTTCCACCCCTGGTCTGGAAGACTGCACGTGGCAGAGCAGCTGAGCCCATGCATCACAGCCACTGGGCCGGGGCTCTCGAGCCCGGGAGCCAAAGTACTGAGGTCTGTGGGCACCAGAGCCTGTGCTCCCCAAGAGGAGCCACTGCAGTGAGAAGCCCACGCCCCCCTAAAGAGAAAAGCCCCCGCCGTCTGGCTGCTGTGGCTGGGCTACTCCAGGGTCAGCCCGTCCTGCCAAACTTGGACTCAGACTGGAGTGGATGGCCCGAGTCCACAGGCGGAGGAGGCAGGTAGAGGCGGCCCTGGGGACCAGAGGGGCCTACGACCCGGCAGGGCCTCCCTTTCCCCCGGAGGGGATGCTCAGGTTCCGGCCGGAAGAGCACTGCATCCAGCTGGCCCTGTTCCCTCACTGGGCTGATGGTGCGGGGGTTTGGTGCTCAGTCGTCCTGCAGAAGCAGGAGGGTGTGACCCTAGGAGGTTTGGAAAGGAAGACCTGGTCTTTGGAGCCAGTTTTGAGGGCGAGGTAAGTTAGTTCTGGACGCAGCTCCGTGTGGCTGGAGCACCCCCACCGGCTACAGGAGGAAGGGGAGGCCCCCCAGGCCGTGGCCTCATCCTGCGCCCCAGCAGCAGCTCCACCTGCCGAGGCCAGGAGGGGGCGCCCGCGGCACAGACCGCAGATGGCCGGGCCGCGTGGCAGCCAGCGCTTGTCTGGCAGCCGGGCACCTCAGGGCCAGCGGGACAGCCTTTGACGTCTGTCTCATCACGCCCTGTCGTAACCCGGTGGCATGCTTTCAAAACACAGTTGGAGAAGAGACCTTTGAGGGCACCTAGGGTATTTTCGTGGAGAAGGAAATGGCAACCCACTCCAGTAATCTTGCCTGGGAAATCCTGTGGACAGAGGAGCCTGGTGGGCAGAGTCAGACACGACTGAGGGAGGGGCAGGCGCTCGCCAGAGGCCCCAGGGCTTTTGGTGGCAGAGCCAGCGCTGTGGCTGAGGACTCCTGGCTCCCAGGCCTCTCTCAGCAGATAGGAGCATGGAAAACTAGAGCCTAGAATACGCCTGAGGGCTTTCCTGCCAAAGCAGGGGACGCAGGTTCCACCCCTGGTCTGGAAGACTGCACGTGGCAGAGCAGCTGAGCCCATGCATCACAGCCACTGGGCCGGGGCTCTCGAGCCCGGGAGCCAAAGTACTGAGGTCTGTGGGCACCAGAGCCTGTGCTCCCCAAGAGGAGCCACCGCAGTGAGAAGCCCACGCCCCCCTAAAGAGAAAAGCCCCCGCCAGAGCCCCTGTGGAGAAAAGCCCCCACCGCATGAAGACCCTGCACAACCATAAATAAAATCATTTAAAAAAATGCCTGAACCTAACACACAAATTGCTTGCTGAGGTCCCAGGCGCCTCAGTGACAGTTGCCTCTGAGCCGCCTGTTCCTTCCACCTGTGCCAGCTTAATCAGAGTCAGAAGTCCTTAGGGCATCCCCACCCAGCAGGTGAGGTAGGGAGGGCCCCTCCCCAGCCTGGTGGGGCCGGCGCACCTGCGGGGACCTCCATCAGAGGTCAGAGGGTGCAAGGGTGAGTGGGGTCAGGCCAGGCCCAGGCTAACTGCTGTAGTTGGTGCTGTGATAAGGGTTTTGGAAGGTTTCTCTTTACCAGTGGTGGAATTCTAACAGCTTTAGCGATGATCAGATAGCAACCTTCCTTGCTTGTTCTCAGTCCCAGGAGCCTGGCTTGAGTGGCCTCTGGGTGGGGTGGAGGACAGCCCATGAACTGGGCCCTGCAGGCCATTCTGGCAGCTGTCCAGGATGCCCTTGGGTCAGCAGCATAGAGATCCGGACCTCCTGTGGAGGAGCAGGGCCTTTCAGCCTTGGAAGGTCCCCTCCACCCCACCTGCTACAAGCATGTCCCAGGGCCCAGCGGGCTGGGTCTGTCCTCCCCATCCCCACAGTCAGGTCCATGGCCAGGTAAGATGAGAGTATCTGGGGGGTTAGGGACACCAGCTTGGGCCATGCCTGGGCATCTGCACCTCTCTGGCTGTGGGCAGAGAGATTAAAGCCAAGCCTTCCGTCTCCAAGTCTGGCTCCATTGTGGATTCACCCTTTGAACGCTCCTGGGATCCAAGGTGGCTCTTAGAGCCCTCCCTCTGCGCACGTGGGCTCTAAGCTCCCTGTTTCCCTGCTGGTCATCCCTGTAGGGTAGCCCTAGCGAGCCAAGCACACGGGGACCTTGGCGGGTCCTCCCACAGGACCCACACATGGCCTAGCCACCCAGCGGCTACAGGCTTGAGGCCCTCTGGTCAAAGCCACCCCACTTCTGGCTCCGGGTTTGGGGTCCTAGGGAGCCCTAGACCATCCTCTCGGCCAGAGGCCACTCTGGGGACACGCATGGACAGAGCTGCAAAGGAACACGCAGAAGCCAAGGTGGTTTGGAGAAACTAGTTGAATTTCGGGTAAGAATTTCCTTACAATTGTGTCTGGCTCAGGGCTGGGCAGGGGGTGGCCAAACCCTCCCCATGTTGCCTAGGTCTCTGGGGGTGGGAGCAGAAAAAAAAATTGAAGGAAGGGTAAGGCCACTGCTATGTCCCGGATGCAACAACCTGGGAAATCATGTTAATCAAGAATTGAAAGTCCTAAACTCTGTAGTACTGCATGCACTTAAAAATCAAAAATAAGATGCCCAAGTCACAGCTCTGAGGATGGTGGCCCCAGTCCACTCCGGGATGTTGCTGTGGTCAGAATCCTTCCTTGGTGGATCCCAGACGTGGTCATCACTTGGGGTCAGGAGGGAAGGTGACCTTTTGCCCAGTCTTAGGATCTTTGCTCGATGGAGGTCCCAGCGACGTCCCAGGAGGGTGCTGGTGGGCTGAAGCACCCAGCGAGGAGGGGCACAGAGTCTGCTTTTTGACTGGGGCAGGACAGAAAAACAGTCACCTTGTCAGAGGTAAGGGAAGAGTATGGTTCTCTAGAAAGATCAGATTTGCCGAGAGAGGAGATGCTGGTGCTGATTTGTGTGCTGATCTGGGGGTAAGTGGGGGAGAGGGAGTTGGTTGGGTGTGGGACTGGGCTTTGCTGGTGCAGGGGCTGCGGCTCAGAGGTTGCTGAAGAGTTCGTTTTTCTTGCTCCAGTCCATCTGCGGGGCCCGTTTGCTGATGCGCTTCTGGTGGGCCCTCTCTTTGGCCACGGCCAGGGAGATGTTGAAGTCCAGGATGGGGTCAGAGGACGAGGAGGAGGTAGACGAGGGTGCCGTGGAGTCCTGTTTCTTGGGGCTGTCTTGGGAATTCAGCTGCAAAGAGGAGCAAGAGAGCGGGCCTCAGTGCCTCAGCGAGGTGCTCCCTTGAGGCCATATGTGGGGAAGCCAGGTCACGAGAACAGAATGTGACTCAGCGTGTGACCTCCACGGCAGGCTGGTGTGCCAGGAGTGAGCGAGGCCTGGGAATGGACTTGCTGTCACCCGGGGCCACCCCCCACCCGCCCAGCCTTACCTCCTCGCTGGTGTCACTGGAGGCGGTTCTTGCCAGGGGTGGCTCGGGGCTCTCGGAGGCCGTCTCGGCCGGGGCTTCAGGACTGTTCTCCTGGTACAGAGAGGAGAGGAGGCATGTAGGTGGGCAGGCCTGAGCTACGAAGGGCATTCCCGGGGAAGACAGGGCCTCGGTCTGAGCCCTGCCATCCACCCCAGAGCCTGCCTGAGCCTGCCAGGGCTCCGCGGGGATTTACATTTTCACATTCTTCCAAGGATCAGAGGGCAGCCGGACCATCCCTCGTGGGACTAGCTGGATGGCTCACCTTGCCCCCGTCCTCCCAGGCAGCCTCTGGAGTTGACTCCTCCTTGGCACAGTGACCACGGAGGGGCCTCCTGGGGTGTGGGGGTGCTGGGAGACTGCTCGGTGTGGGGAACACCCGTGATGCCCCGAGTCTCCTACAGCCCACCTGACTTGTTTTCTTGGACTTGACCCCGGATTCTTGAAATCTTAACCCTCAAGCAGCCAAGAAGGGCTTCGAGGGAATAAGGTGGGGGAGAGTGAGAGACCCACAGGGAAAAGTGACTGAAGGCTCAGGTGGTTCAGGGCCTCTTGCTGCACAACCCCCCCCACCCCGGCAGGAGACCCCAGGGAAAGGAAGCCTTAGAGCAGGCCCCGAGGAGCCCTCTCACCCCATGGCCTGACCCTGAGGGGCTGTCCCAGAGCCCAGGCCTTGGGCTGCAACTGGGCACTCCGCTTCTGCCTGGGTTCTTGTGGCCCCAGCTGGCACTGGGCCGGACCATCTCTCCCCTGGCCCCCACTGCCTCCTCTTCCCTTCGGCCTGGGTAGGAGGGGCTTTGTTTTCCCAACCCAGACTGGAAGTAGCAGGGCCCGGGCAGGCGGCGGGCAGACACTGCCGCTCTGTTCTTGGGGGGAAGAATGGCCTCCTGTGTGGTGGGGAGCTGGAGGCGGGGCCCATCACCCAGGATGGTGGCTGCGGAGGGCCTGGCCAGGCGGCCCCGTCCCCTCTGCCTCGGCCCCAAGCTGGGGCCCTTACACGGCCTGGGGCTCGGGAGGGAGCTGCCAGGAGACACGAGGTTTCCACCTGAACCAGACCCTGTCCTCCTCCTAACCACGCCTCCTCCCCCACCTCCCGCAGCCCCAGGACTGAGCCCGAGAAGCCTCAGGGCTCTGCCTTTACCTTCTCTATCTCCCCGTTGGTAATGGGCTCAGGCAAGGGACCTAGATGGGGAAGAGAAGAGCGCAGGTGAGTCGGAAGCTGTGGACGGAGCAGGGCGCGGAAGGCGGGGGTCGTGGGTTTCGGTAGATCGCTCGACCTTGTTCCCCAAGGTTAGTGTTTAAGTCTCTTGACTGCCGCCCACTATAGCACACTGGACATTCTGACAACCCAGCAGCCGCAGACTGTAGCATTTAACAAAACAACTTGCCTTTACTACATCACAAGGCTCTTTGATATTTCCTATTCAGATTGATTAAAAAGATGGGGGAGGGGCGGTTGGGGAGTTGGCGATGGACGTGTGCACACTGCTATATTTAAAGTGGATAACCAACAACTCACTGCACAGCACAGGGAACTCTGCTCAATGTTATGCAGCAGCCTGGACGGGAGGGGAGTTTGGGAGAGAATGGATACATGTATATGTATGGCTGAGTCCCTAAGCTGTTCACCTGAAACTGTTATAACATTGTTAATCAGCTATACTCCAATACAAAATAAAAAGTTAAAAAAAAAAAAAGGAAAAAAGGTGCCTACTTAATTAATCCCAAGAACCACTGATGAATAGGGAGCTGTTTGAAAAAAGCTGGGTTGAAATTCCAGGCAGCTGCCTCCCAACCACCCGGGATGCTGGTTAGAAATACAGATCCCTGGGCTTTGACACCAGGGTGTTTATCTAAGTGGGTCTGGGACAGGCCTAGGAATCAGTATGTTTTGAATGCTTCCTAGGTGATGGTTGTGTCAACAGAACTGGGACCACACCCTGGTTATGATTATCACCTGCATCAGCTGCGAAAGAACCCCAACTCCTCCTGGCCAGTGTGGGGATGGAGGGGGGCCCCAGGGCTCAGGGCAGAGTCCTGGGCGTGCTGTCCCCCAGCCAAGGGGGAACCTGGTGGTGGCAGGTGGGGTCAGAGGGCGGGGACACAGCCTGGGGTCACCCTCCCAGGCCTCGCTCAGGGTAGACGCCCCACTTGGCCGCAAAGGGGGCTATTCCCTCTCAGGTCAGCCTGGGTGGGTTTCTTCTGAACTCTTAGCTTAAGGTCAGGATACGTCTTTCTCCTTGCCCTGGACTGGGCAGGCACACCTCTCGTCCAGCCCTCCCACAGTGGCTGGGCAGGGGACACAGGGACCCTGACTCACCCTCCACTGCACCCGCTCACCTGTGAGCTGTGGGCTGCCCAGCTGTGGGCAGGAGGCAGCAGCTGGGGACGTGCAGAGTTACATCCACTTGGGAGGGGAACACCCAGGCAGGGGACCTGCCCCCACGCCTCCCTCTGCAGGTCCTCTGATCAGAGGCTGCAGTCATGGAGGTTCCCAGGGCCCTTCCTCCCCAGCCAGGGGGAAGAGAGAGGGTTGATGACTTGGGAGTCGGGGGAGAAGGATGCTGGGGGAGTCAGGGGAAGGTATAGGAGGAGCCGAGTGGAGTCCAGATTTCAGCTGTGTCTTCCCACACTGGGGCCTCCCTGGTGGCTCAGTGGTAGAGAATCTGCCTGCCAATGCAGGAGACCTGGGTTCCATCCCTGGGTCAGGAAGATCCCCTGGAGAAGGGCATGGTGACCCAGTATTCTGGCCTAGGAGAACTCCACAGACAGACAAGCCTGGTGGGCTACAGACCACGGGATTGCAGAGTAAGGCGGGACTGAGTGACTAGCACTTTCCCTTTCCCATATCACACTGCCAAGAGCAAGGCTGGGGGCTTCTCAGGGCCTCAGCTTTCCCCCTAATGAGGATGGGGATTATCGGACTTACCTGCTTTC
Source organism: Connochaetes taurinus (assembly GCA_006408615.1). Lineage (NCBI taxonomy): Eukaryota > Metazoa > Chordata > Mammalia > Artiodactyla > Bovidae > Connochaetes > Connochaetes taurinus. The sequence goes on along the minus strand of SJXO01001635.1, from coordinate 544,051 downwards.
CATGAACTTGGGAGACAAGGGCACAGTGGTACCCCCCTCCCATGACTGGAGTCTGCTAGTGACTTCCAGGATACCCCCAGGACCCACTGGTCCCCGCCAAGCTGGCGATCTGAATTTGTGGCAAGACCTCTGTGTGGACCCCTGTGCTCCACATCTGACCCTCAAGGAAACCCCACCCACTGCACAGTCCAAAGAGGTTCGACCTAGCGCCTCCCACTCCCCCGGGAGCTGTCTTCATCTTCCCAGGGAGAAGGTCCAGACCAGGAAGCAGAGCGTGGCTCAGCTCCTCCTTGCCCTGGGCTGTGGCTGCCCCGTTTGGCTTGGGCCAGGGCGGGGGAGGTGCCAGGCTTGGCAGGGTGATGGAGTTGGGGGGAGGGCAGGGGCCCAGGGACCCACCGCTCTCTGGAGCCAGCAAGCCTGGGTTTCCAAGACAACCTGAGAGAAGGGAAGGGGAGGCACTGGGCCCCTGTCTGAAGGTCCAGACCAGGAAGCAGAGCGTGGCTCAGCTCCTCCTTGCCCTGGGCTGTGGCTGCCCCGTTTGGCTTGGGCCAGGGCGGGGGAGGTGCCAGGCTTGGCAGGGTGATGGAGTTGGGGGGAGGGCAGGGGCCCAGGGACCCACCGCTCTCTGGAGCCAGCAAGCCTGGGTTTCCAAGACAACCTGAGAGAAGGGAAGGGGAGGCACTGGGCCCCTGTCACTGGACTCTGATCTGACCAAGCCAAGGCTGGAAGCCACCCCAGAGTTAACTGTTTCCTTGCATCGGCCCTGCCCTGAGTGCTTACCGCGAGTAGAGTTGGGCAGGGCGGGGGAGGAGGGGGGTCCCCTCCCTCTGCGGAATCAGCAGCCCATTCCATCTCACCATCCCTTGTGCGGGTCCCCACCCCCGACCCCCCCAGCCATAAACCATCCTCAGAAACCCACTGCCCACGCCGGCTTCCTCTCCCTGACCCTCTCCCCCAACCCACACTGCCTGCCTCCCCTCCCGTGGGACCCAATAAAGTCCAGAGCACATTCCTGACCCAGGGGGGCCTCGGGCTGCCAAGCCCAGCTCACCTTGCAGGTGCTCCTGCGACGGGATCACTTTGCATTTCTTGAAGAACTCGTCTGTCTCCCTGTCCACCACCAGCAGCTTGGCCTCGTCCCCGCCAGCCTTGATGGCAGACACCACCTCCCCGTGTGGCTTGCCCTCCACGCAGACCCCATTCACCTGTGGGTGGGGGCAGGGGTTACCCGCACAGGTCTCAGTTCTGGGTCAGGGGGCAGGTGACGGCTGAGCTGGAACCGTTAACCCCTTGTGCGTCACGGGTGGGGTCGGGGGATCCCCCACCTGTAGAGCCCTGAACCAGGCCGAGTGGTCCTCCCACTTGACGGTTGGATGGGGAGGCAGGACACGTGGGAAAAGCCAAAGAAAATACCCGCCCAAGACTGAACAAACACAGCTGTGACAGACGGTTTGGGAAGGGTCTGGGAGGCCTGGGTTGGGCCCCAGCTTTTCTAGGTACTTCCCTGCCTGGGCCTTGGTTTGCTCGCATGTAAACTGAGACGTCTTGGGAGAGCTGATCTTCCAGCCCTGAGGCTCTAAGACTGAGATTCTGGGACCTGCCCCAGGCCCTGGGTTCGCGTTTCCTCTTTTGACCGGCAGAGCACAAGGGTGCAAAAGCGTGCCTGCCAGCCCCACTCGGGGCACGGATTTCAGGCCCCCCAGCCCCGCCCTGTCCCTGTGCTGGTGTGGAGGCCTCAGAGAGAGGGAAACTGGCCATGGCCCCAGGCAGCTCCCTGGACGGATGCGGGAGCCGTGGGCNTTCCAGCCCTGAGGCTCTAAGACTGAGATTCTGGGACCTGCCCCAGGCCCTGGGTTCGCGTTTCCTCTTTTGACCGGCAGAGCACAAGGGTGCAAAAGCGTGCCTGCCAGCCCCACTCGGGGCACGGATTTCAGGCCCCCCAGCCCCGCCCTGTCCCTGTGCTGGTGTGGAGGCCTCAGAGAGAGGGAAACTGGCCATGGCCCCAGGCAGCTCCCTGGACGGATGCGGGAGCCGTGGGCCGCTGAGCGTGTCTGCCCGGCGAAGAGCCCGCAGGAGGTGCAAGCAGGAAAGAAGTCAGTTCACCTCTCTGTCTGTTCATCCATCCGTTCACCCATCTTTCCTTCCTTTTTTAAAAATCTTTTTCTTGGCCGCACCTCGCAGCTCGTGAGATCTTAGTTCCCTGACCAAGGACCCAGGAGTGGAAGTGTGGCGTCCTAACCGCTGGACCACCAGGGAATCCCCCATCTTTCCTTCCTTCCCTCGTGCCCACTTACCTCATTCTCCCCTTCCCTCCCGCCCTCTCTCTAGCATCTTTGGGCTGTCCGGGCCTCAAGGGCTAACCAAGGAGCAGGTGGTATGTTGGCTGCCGTGGAGGAGGCTGTCAGGAAGGAGGAGCCTGGGAAGGGACAGGAAGCCTCACGGTACCTCCACGATGCGGTCTTGGGCCCGGAGCCCCGAGGCCTCGGCGGGCGAGTCTGGGTCCACAGCCCGGATGAACTGGCCTGGCTTGGACTTGTCGCTGTGCAGGTTGAAGCCATAACCATTGGGGCCCTTCTTCATGGCGCAGAGCCGAGGCCGAAGCTCGCGCTGTGGGGAGAAAGGAGGGGCCGTGGTCCTTCCACACTGGCCCGGGGTGCCGCCCTCCCCGCTCTGTGCCTGAACCCATCCCCTCCGACCGAGAGGCTCCTCAGGTCCTCCAGCAGCCAGAGAGAATGCTGGCCGGGGACCCTGCCCTGCCGCAACCTGCCTGGGCGCCCCTGGGCACAGAGCTGCCCCCGAATACGCGCCACCGTTCCCTCTTTCGGCAAGTGAGGGATGGGGGCAGACTAGCTCAGGACTCTGCCTTTCTGACATTCTAAGGTTAATCATGTTATTTTTTTGGCCACACTGAGAGGCATGTGAAATCTGAGTTACCCAACCAGGGATGGAACGTATGCCCCCTGCATGGGACATGTCGAGTCAACCACTGGAGCGCTAGGGAAGTCCCTTTATCATGGTGTTTTGATGGCTACCTCATCCCTCCCAGCTAATGGCTTGGTCAGCTTCCCTCCTGGTAGCATCCCCGCCAGCCTGAGTACCTGGGACAGTGACCAGGGACCCCCAGCCCTTTCGTACCCTCCTCTCTGCAGGGGGGAAGCAAGGGCAGATGGTTACTCAGAGCTGGCTTACATATTTACAGTAAAGCCTTCCCTCGCCTACTTGGACTCCCGGCTTGTCCCCTCCAAGCCAAACGGCCCACCTAAAGGGAGCCGGGAGCCAGATGACCATGAGGCTGAGGGAGGCACAGCCAGGGGTCCCAGACATCCCACTAGCAGAAGCAAGGCCGAGGACAAAGGTAGCGACAGAACCCCAAAGAGCCTGCTGGGTCCCAGGGAGCCTGAACGGGAAGGGGGCGGCGGAAAGCAGGGCAGGACTGCGGGGAGCCCCGTGCGGCTGCGACCTGGAGAGGACCCGTCGAGAGTCCACAGACAGGCTGTGTGCAAACACTCAGACCCTCAGCTCCCACCATCCTCAGCCCAGCTTCAGCAGCTGCGGCCCAAGGGCACGTTTACATGATGGAGGGAGCTGAGGCAGCCTGAGCTCGGAGCCCACGGACAGACATGGGTTCCTTCTCCCCCGGCCCCCAAGCCTGCCAGTTTGGGATTATCACCCGGATGCCAGGCAAAGAGCAAAAGCCGAAGTCAGGGCCCTGGCCCAGCTTCCAGCTTCCCGGCTCGGTGACCCGGGGCAAGTAATTTCCTTCTTAGAGCCTTGGGTTCCTCGTTTATAGACCATTCTTAGTGCCACCTGCCTCCCAGGGTTGCTAGGAGGTCCAGTTAACATACATGGGAGCCCCTGAGCACCCCACACCCCTGTGCATGTGGGGACGCCCCCGTTGTTGCTAATACCAATGGACACAGTCACAGGAAGCGGAGAGGTGAGATTCGGAGGGTGGGGTGCTGGTCGTTCTGAAACCTCACTGCCCAGCTGGGAGAGGAGGCAAGGGAGGGGCGGGGCGGGGAGGACCCACAGGCCTCCTGCCCCAACCTGCCAGGCCCAGGAGGCAGCTGCCACCTGTGGTGGACTCAGTCCCCACCCCTCGGCTCCGCGGAGGATGGGGGAGTGGGGGGTGGGGAGGGTGACTCTGCTTTCCTTCAGAGGCCTGGGCGGGCCTTTCAGCTTCAGGATGTTGACAGGGGGTGTGGAGAGGCCCAGACCGGAAGCAGGGCAAGGAGACAGTTAGGCTTGGCTTTACCAGATCTGGGCATCCCAGACAGGCAGAGGCACTTACGTGAGCATGAAAAAGGGGAGGGGGGCCCACTCCCCAGGGACTCCCCATGGCAGCCCCCTGCTGGTTGCCACCCTCCATCCAGTTCCGGGAGTAAGTGAGGCTCTTCTCCCCTTAAGCTAAGCCCTCCCCCAGGCCCAGGGGGAGCAGGAACAGGTCCGACCAGTTGCTGCCACGGGGAGGCTCGGCTTTCTGCAGGCAGCGCTCCGCTGTCACCCTGAGAAAGCGGGAGGGTGAATCATGGGAAGCCAGAGGGTGGCTCGCTGTCTCCTGCCCCTCCCACCACCCCTGACTCCAAAGAGCCTCCCTCCCGTGGGTTAGGACCCTAACCCTAACCCCCATCCTGGAGATGGTGAAAGTGAGACCCCAGAAGCCCATGGCCCGAGCGCCACGGTGGAAGAGCCAGGACTCCACCCGGGACTCTGACTTGGAAAGCCATGTGCCCTGCCACCATCCATGGCAGTACCCAAAGCCGACTGGGAGGAGGCCCACTTGGGCAACAGCTGCAAACTCAGGCTGCAGCCTCTGCTGGGAGGGGCGGGGAGATGATGAAACCACAGGCTTCCTTCCTACTGTCACTGCCAGCTGCTGAGTCAGTCATCAAAGGAGCCTAGCCCGGCCTGGTGGAGGCTGGTGCTGTCTGGAGTCCTGGGGCAGCTCCCTGAGGTCCTACACTGAGAAGATGAGGAGAGCTCAGGCGCTGGCCAGAGCTTGGCCACTGCTGCTCTGGGCCTGGGCCCCTGGAGCTGGGGCAAGAGGATACCTGGGCCCGGTATGGGGCCCCCAGGAGCTCATAAGTGGCCTTGAGCTGTGGTTGCAGCTCCAGAGGGGTCTGTGCTGGAGGTGGGGTGACTTCGAGGGGAATATGGCCACAGAGTGTTCAGAGACTCAGGTGGGTCTCAAGTGACCATGGCAGCTTGGGAGTAAAAAATCAGGATATGCTCAGCGAGGAGACTGGCAGAGAAGTGAGAAGAGGGTCCGCGAGGCAGTGGTGGCTGAGGGGCTGTGCAAATGGGCTGGGGTGGCTTCGAGTGGACAAATCTCTCACTCCCGGGACAATAACAGAAGCGATTTCTGGAAAAGATCCCTCCAGGAGCGCTGCCTCCAGATTCTTCTCCTGCGGGCTTCTCCCACCCTCCTGGACTCAGGAGGTTCCAAACCCCGCACAGGCCTAGTGGCTGCTCTTCTTCCTCCACCACCCCCCCACCCCCAGGGAGCCCAGC
>SJXO01001635.1:473668-530029 GCA_006408615.1 Connochaetes taurinus | reverse complement strand
CTGAGCGCGCCAACCCTCGGGTAAAGGCCCTTGAGGCTTTAACAGCCTTCAGCCAAAGTGCATCTCCAGTTGGGGGGTGAGGGTGGGGGCGACTGTTGCTAGGAAAACCAATCCGGCTCCGGGGCTGCGAGGTCCCCGCAGTTTTACTGTGGTCCAGGCCCACCTCGGACCCAAGAGAGTAGTTCGAATAACAATATTTTCCAGTTTGTGGGGCGCTTAGCGCAGGACCTGCTAGTAGGGGTGCGGGCTCCGATCTTCGCTGGGACAGTGTGAAGGTCCAGCAGAGCGCCCATCCAGTTGGGGGGTGAGGGTGGGGGCGACTGTTGCTAGGAAAACCAATCCGGCTCCGGGGCTGCGAGGTCCCCGCAGTTTTACTGTGGTCCAGGCCCACCTCGGACCCAAGAGAGTAGTTCGAATAACAATATTTTCCAGTTTGTGGGGCGCTTAGCGCAGGACCTGCTAGTAGGGGTGCGGGCTCCGATCTTCGCTGGGACAGTGTGAAGGTCCAGCAGAGCGCCCAAGGCTTCAACGGGACTGCCCAGCGAAGACAGGCCACCCAGGGGCAACTGTGTATCGGCGTCAGCCTTTGGCTAGGGAGGTGGGGGAGGGGAGAGGCAGGTCACAGTCAGGGAGCCGATCTCTGGGGAAAAGGAGCCCTGACGTTTTCAACAGAGAAAGTAAAATGATTAGGACCGTGACATAATAAACCTTCTTTCAGCTCCTACTTTCAGACGAGAGGCTGGTCACAGAGGCTGGGGGCAGTCTGTTAAGGGTGAGGTGACCAGTTTGGTGGGGGGTGGGCATTGAAGGATGAGGATCAAATGATTTTGGCAGTCAGTGACAAACAATAACGATCCTTTCAACATGAACTGCCGCCGCCCTCCCCCCACCCCCGCATCATGTCCACCTCAAAGAAACAGTGGACAGGGTGTACTTTCCAAAATACTGCCATTTAATGCTGAAAAACACAAATGCTAGAGGCCCAGAGCAGCCCATGTGACTGGATCGCCTGCAACCTGCCTTGGGCCCCAGAAGAACCCTGCAAGGTCAGGCTCCTCCCTGCTCTGCCTGGAGAGCTTCCTTATCGGCCTGAGTTGGAGCTGCTGACTCTGCTCCAAGAACAAGATTTCTGCTTTGAAAGCAAATGCAGCAGCCTGAGAAATGGGCAGTACATACCTTACATACCCCTCTCCCAGCCCCTGGTGTACAGAGCCGGAGTAAAGGTGTCTCTGGATCATAATCTGCACAGCTCCTTGACCTCTTCCCAGGGCTGAGGTCAGGGCTCGGGAAGACCTGTGACTTTGGCTACACAGAAACTCCTTGTGGGCCCCTTTCCCCACCCAGATCTTACTAGGGAGACATTGTTTTGCATACAATGCGTTAATTTACCCGGAAATGGATGACCTCTCACTCCCTAACCAGGGTCAGAGAGAAGGGAGATAAAGCAGTTTGGGCGCTAAGGTCAGTCGGTTGGTCTGTCTGTCTGAGAAGAAAAGGAATGAGGGAGGTCAGGGATGAGGCAGCACTTGGGTTTGGGGGTTACACAACGGCCTGAGGTTTGCTCACTTCTGCCTCCTGCCTACGCCAGGATCAGCGTTTTCTCTGCTTTCTCTTTATTGGGCTCTTTTGTCCAGTAGAAGCACTAGAGCAGCTTGAAGAAGTAGCCTGTGGGCTGCATACCTGCCAAAGGGTTGGGACCAGAATAACCTTTTCCTGTCTATAACCTTAGGTGTCTGGAGACACAGATGGAAAGGTAGAAAGATAAAGCCAGGGATTCAGGGAGGAGGGGCTCCTCTGGGATCTGAGGTTCAGAGAACAGGAACCAGGTGTTTCCAGGTGCTTTCATGTATTTGTGGGCTGGAGGAAAAGGGGTACACCTCCCAGAAGGGGGGCCAGTGAGCCCAGAGGTAGCCAAACAGATAGACCTAATCTCTGCTACTCCTCTCCGATCTCCCCACAGGGAGCCAGGTCCCTGGCCTAATCTCCACATCTCTTATCTTCCAGAGGCTTTGGTCTGACTCCCAGCACAAGGGCTGTGTTTTATTGGGGAAGATTGCTCTCTGGGGAGCTGGAGGAAATGAAGGCCTGGGTTTGCTCAGCTGCTTGCCAGCTGTAGCTTCTTCTCAGACCCTTGGGATTCACAGGAAGGAGCAGCAGCTGGGCCGCTTCTTCTGGGATTCAACGTAGTCTCGGATCTGGAAGCTGGGTTCATCGGCCTGCCGCCCGGCTCTGTATTTCAGCTCCCTTGAAGAAGAAGGAGAAGTGGGCTGGGCAGTCGGTGGGGAGCTGAGCCTTGCCCCAGTCCCACGGTCTCCGAACGCAGGCTATAGATGGGCCCTGGGACTGGGCGAGGGGCCAGGCTGCACTGGGTCCCAGATGGCGCCACCCTGCCCTGCACGCTCCCTTCCCAGCTCAGCACTCACTTGGCAATGGCCAGAAAGGCTAGCTCCACATTCATGCCCGTCTTGGCGCTGGTCTCCATGAAGGGAACTCCATACTCCTGCCAGGGGGAGAGCGTGCTCCATGGCCAGTCTCGGGCTACCCCCATTCCTCCCCTCCCACCCCCTGGCCGGTCACTTACCCTGGCCAGCATCTCTCCATCCTCTGAGCGGATCACCCTTTCACTGCTCACATCTGCCTGTCAAGCCCAGGTGGGTCACTCTGGGGGAAGGACGCCTTGACCCCCAAGCTGGCCCCTCTCTCTGCCCTGGGAGCAGGACCTCCCGCCCTCTGCTGGTGGCCTACAGGACTGCAGGTGGTCTGATCCACCCGGGGCCAGGACCCCCTCCTCAGGTTCTTAGCTCCCAGCAGGGGGATCTCACTCCAACTTAGGGAGATGGTGGGTAACTCTGCTTGGCAAAGGGGTGGTGACCAGCCTTGAAGGGATAGCGGTAGTTGAGGTTAACCCTCTCTCATCTCAGATCTTCATCCATGTACCTAGTCCCTAGGATCTAACAGAGTTGCTGGGCATTCCTGGACTTCTCAGGAAACAGCCTGACCTTTCCCTCCATAGGGCCAATTCCAAAGCTTTAAGAGGGCAGATGAGATGGGCAGAAGCTTGCAGATAGGTCTGACCTCTGAACTGGAGGCTGGAAAGGGTTCTTTGCTGGCAGGATGTCCAGCAATTACTGTGGTGGCTGTGGGGGAGGATGGGCCGACCCTGCCCTGGAGCCACTCACCTTGTTGCCCAGAAGCATGATCACCACATCCCTCTGGGCATACTCGTGAATCTCAGTGAGCCAAGCCTGTGGGAGAGGGTGCGCTGAGCCCCAGCCATTCTCCTCCTTCCCCCGGCCTTCCCTGCTTCTCCCCTCTGGATCCTCCTGGGCTACTCACTGCCCCCGATCACTGAACACGATAGCCTGGGCCTTCTCTCTCTTGCGTCTTTGCTTGGGCCTCTCTCCAGTCCTGAATAGCCCTAAACCCCTTTCAGTGTAACTCTCAGTTCTATGGAAGATAGAGGAGGCACAGGCTTTATGTTCTAGATCGGCCCTAGTCACCAGCACTCTCCTTAAATGCCCCGTAGAGGGTTCTAAGGCCACGTAAGGGCTTGGTGATCAAAAATACTGTGATTGATTAGAGATGTCTGTCATGCCTGTGGGGCTGGGGGAGGCAGTAGGGATGCCATGGGTTCCATCCAGATGGTAAGCTGTTTTATCTCTATATGTCTGGTTTCCCCGGTTTGCTTGCCAACCTCTTGAGGTCAGGGAGCATGTGCAACCTTCACCGCGCTTATGCACAGAGTCAGTGCTTATATTTTTGAATTATTGCCTTGACTACTGGATAGTTTGCTTGTGAAGACAGAGCCACTCATTTTGTCTGCCTGAGTCACTTTCTAGAAACTTGGGCTGCATATATGGTAGACGTTTTCTGCTTGGGCTCTTCCCTTGAGCTCTTGTCCAGGGTGGAGTTGGGGACTTTCTGAACATTTTGTCATGAAGTGCACTTATGAATCACAGGCAGGGGTAAGCAAGTGGCACACAGCCTGCTTGGCCTTCATGCCCACATGCTAATCAGCTGCCCACGAGGAGTTTATTACTTCTGAGTCACAGCTCGGGTTTTTAGCAAGGCAGCAGTATTCCAGGCTCCACCCATTCCCACAAGCAGGAAGCGGTCCTGCCCTGCTGGCTCCCGAGAGTGGCGAGTGGTAGGTAGGGAGAACCTACCCGGATGTTGTCGAAGGAAGATTTGTTGGTGATGTCGTACAGCAGGAGCAAGGCTGGAGGGGGAGAGAGAGGTCACACGGGGCGGGGGGACTTGGGGCAGAAGGGTGACTCTTATAGGCGGGCTGGGGAGTGGCACCGAGCCGGAGGCCCTTACCCTGGGCGTCTCGGTAGTAAGCATGCGTGACACTGCGGAACCGCTCCTGCCCTGCCGTGTCCCAGATCTAGGGAGGGAAGGACAGACAGTCAGAAGCGGGCAGGCTCTGTGCTCGGCAGAGAAAACCCTTGCTGTGGTACGAGGGGCGGGAGGTGAGAAGTTTCTTTCTTTGGTTTCTCAGGGGCCTGTGAGCGCCTGGTGACCTGCCAGATGGTGGCAGTTAACGAGTTAATGAGTTCTGTTCTCATCTGATGCTGTTGCCCTGAGTGGTGACGTCCAGGGATTAGGGGTGTCTAGCCTCCTAGAGCATGTGCGGCCCGGGACACTGGGGAGGATTTGCAGCAAGCCTGAGCTTGTCTGAAGGCACTTGGAGCTGCTGCCTTTGACAGAAGAGAGGGGCCTGGGAACGGCTTTCTCTGCAGACATCAAACAAACAAAAGCCGCTTCCTCTCCTGGGCCCCACAGGAAATTACCCCAGGCTGAGGGCAGGGCCGCAGGCCTCCTGTGGGTGGGTGAAGAGCCTGGGCAGGCTCCCCTATCCTTGAACCGCCACCCCCCTCCACCCCAGCCCTCCCAGCCGCTGGTCTCACCTGCAGCTTCACTCTCACACCATCCACAGCCACCACTTTGTTCTGAAAGAGAGAAGGGCAGAGGGAGAGGTGGGTGCAGAGGGCGGGGGAGGCGGCTTGCCTTCTGCGTCCTGCTGAATCCTGCACAACAGCGGGCATCGTGTCTGGCCGCTCCTCCAGGGTGCCAGGGTGTCTGACGAGGCCCGAGCCCCGAGCCCCGGAGATGTCTCCAGCCAGATCGCCCCATCAGGGCGGGGGGGACTCTGTCCCCAGGCAGCCCGACTTCAGAGTCCTCTCTTCTGTGGAAGCCGTCTCTCCTTCTCACAACACACCAAGGCAAGGGAGCCTGAGAACGTGCCTGCCCCCACCCCCCAGGGCTCAGCAGGACACACAGGCCGAGCCCTGGGGGGGCTGGCGGGGGGGTCCTGCCTCTTCCCTGCTTCTGTCTGCCTCTCCTGGGGCTCACTCTCAGCACTGCAAAGTAGCTCTTCGAGATGAGGTGCCCACCAGCATCTCGGAGACCTCAGCGGACGGATCTGCACGGCTGTCTTTGCCCTGGTCGCCCACTGGTTCTACTGCTAGGTGAGGCTTCCCCTTCTACTGGGAGGAGGCACCCGGCCTCTGAGAGCCCCACTGCCAGGGTTAGGCCTGAGCCCTCCTGGCCCCTGGGGCTGTGCGGTGCTCAGAGTGCTTGGCAATCCCGATGCCAATCTGTTGATGCCAACCCAAGATGGGTTCATCCCGGTGAGGGGCCGGGCTGCTGGCTGCTGCTCTCTCTCCACAGGACCAGTCCGGCTCCTCAACCTCGCACCCTGCAGCGCTGCCCTGAGCTCCAGAAAGACCGGCTGACCTCACGTCTTGCCCGAGGGGCCGGCTTACACCGTGGGGGTGTGTCTTCCCTGCTCAGGGGCAGGATTTTAAGAGCTCTCATTTCTCATTCTGTAGGGGGGTAGGGATCCCCACAAGCCCAGACTCCTCTAAGCTGGCCACCTCTAGGGTGAGCCACTGCAGACCTGAGGGGTCAGCACAGGGAGCAGAGGACGGCCCCCCCGTGCCTGAAGCTGTGACCCCTGGTTCACCGCTGGGAGGAGGAGCCTGCAGCCACCTCACCCTGAAGTCTATGCCGACGGTGGCTATGAAGGTCCCGGACAGGAAGGCCCCGTCTCTGAATCGGATGAGGAAACAGGTTTTGCCGACGCCTGAGTCTCCCAGAAGCATCACCTAGGAGATGGGGGCAGAGGCAGTTAATGGGGCACTGGGGCAAGACTCTGGGCTCCCAGGGAGGGCTGGGGAAGGATGCTGAGCCCTGAGCGGGCACCTGCGTCTGGAAAGCCTGCCGCCTCCTGCTCTCCTCCACTCTCCCGGGCTGCCGCTGACCTCCCAGCTGCTCCCTCGGACCTTCTTGTCCTCATCTGGCTTCCGGCATGCCCGAGTTGAGACCCGAGAACCAAGAGGTCCCCAAATGTGCTCTGTGGCCCCGAGAACAACCACTTTTCATGTGTCTAGATTCTGGCTCCCTTGGCCCCCTACCACGCCACGCTGGGATCCCATCCTTTGCTGTGTGTTCCACGCCTGCGTGCATACATGAGTGGGGCCACCGTGCCAGAAAGAGAAGCATTAATATTTCAGCCAGGGATTCCCACCCAAGGGAGGGCATCAGGATATGAGGCGGGTAGGCCTCTGTCAGTTGCCAAGGCATATTCTAAAATGGCTCGTGTTCTGGTGTTTTATTTTTGATCACCTTTATTTGGAAGTTCCTAATGACATCTTATGTTTGTAAAAGCCTTGCGTGAATTAGGGAAGGCTGAAATTTATACTAAAGCAGAGAGACATTTAGTCTGAAATGCTTTCCGCAGTAACCTCCCAAGTGGGACAAATGGCTTGCAAACTGTCTGGCCAGTCTCTGCTCCTCTCCTCTGGGGATGGGGTAGGGTGGGGCCAGGGAGGGGACCCCTCTGTCCTGACACTCCTCAAACTCAGAGAACAGGGGTTGAGACCTAAAGCTGGAATTTTTTCCAACTGGCTGAAGAGATGCTTAATGGGTGGAGCAGGGACTACGGTTTGAGTTCTTTGGGGGGCCTTGACCTTGACCACGGAGCCCAAAGGCTTTCCTGCTGTGACCATGGGGTATGGGATTAGATGGTCAGTTGAGCAAAAGGTGCATGAAAGCTGGGGTCCTGGCTTGTACATGGGTGACTGGGGGACTTTGGGAAGATCCCTTAACCTTCCTATGGCAGTTCCCACAGGGTTAGAAGGAAGGATGGATGATTTCTTGGACAGATGGTGGGCTGGGGGCTGGGGAGCTCTCTGGAGCCCGCATGGCTCCCTGGTTCCTGGGTACTAGTACCCGATGGGGCAGGAGGGAGAGACAGAGGGAAGGCAAGCAGCTGTGTACGTTAGCGATCACAGCTGCCTTGAGCAAGCGATGCCAGCCACCCACCCAGCCAGGCAAGTCCACCAAACACAAACAGTTGCCCAGCCTCGCCACCTCCTAGGCAAACACCCAGCTGGCTTGTCAAGCAAGGAGGTCAGGCAGTGCCCCACGGCCCAGGACTGGTTCTCAGTGGCTCCCCCTCCCCTGAACACACTGGGGGCCCATTTCCTGCCTGCAGCCCACACTGGGACGCCTATCTCAACAACGGCTCTGGGCGGGTGACTTGCAGACTAGCTTCCCCTGAAAGAAGGCGGGGAGGGCGGTGGAGGGAGGAAAGCAAGGCACCGAGAAAGAGAAAGACAGGTTTCCTTCAAGGTCGTGCCGCAGGAGACAAGCCAGCCCCCTCATCATCTCTCCCCGACTCTACCCTAGGGAGGAAGAGTGGAAGCTCTGGGCTCCCTCCTTCAGAGATCCCGGTTCCTGTCTGCTCCCAGGGTGCAGAGGAAGGGCAGACTGCTCAGCAGTCCACCAGGAATCCCACCTCCTTCGACCAGGGCCACCCGCAGCGGGAACCAGGCCCAGAGAGCTGACTTAAACTCTCCCAGGTGGGATACTAGTGCCTAACGGCTCCCATCTTTCTCAGGGTCTAAAAAATTCCCAGGTGAGTCTCCTGTTCTGGCTAGCAATAGCCTCCCAGAAGGTGTGGGCAGCTGGCTGCAGGGCTGGGAGGGGGAAGGGGTCGCACCTGAGGGCAGCTGGGCTCCTAGTCCACCCTGGGAGAAGGGCGATAAAGCGCAAGTTTCCCCCGCCGTCAGGGGGAGTCCCTTCCGAGTGTCTTTCCCAGCGCTTGTGCCCTGGGAGAGTTGTGGGCTCAGGGGCTAGCGAGAAGCCCGGGGTTCCCGGGGCTCGCACTGGCCGAAGTGAGGCAGAGGGAAATGGGGCTGGGGTCCTCAGGGGGTGGGGCTGTCTCTTATATAGTCCAGCGCAGCCGCAGCCAGAGAGGGGCTGGGGGCGGGGAGGAAGGGCGGCCCCCGGCTCCCCCCAGAGCCGGCACCGTAGTCCCCAGCGCTGGGCGCGGGGCCCACCCACCTTGCCCGTGAGATCGTGGCTCGGCCCGCAGGGTGGGGAGCGCTCGGGGGCCTCGCCATCCCGGGTGGCCGCGGTGCCAGGCGTGCCCGTCATGTCCCTGGACCAGAGGTGAGCTGGGGCCCGCGGCGGCCGAGGGACAGGCAGGAAACGCCCCGCTTGAAGCTCCGCCCGCTCCTTCTCCCCTCCACCGCCCCGGGCCGGGACCCCGACAGGCTCCTCCCTCCGTTCCGCCACCTGAACGACGCTGGCGGGGAGCTGGCTGTCCCGCGGGGGCGCGCAGGACCGCAGAGTCAGCTCTCGAGGGGGCAGGCAGGCTCCTAGAGCCGCACCGATCGGAGGGCGTAGGCCGAGTCCAGCCAAGGACAGCTCCCCAAGGCCGCCAGCTGCCAGGTTTAGGGTTCCACGGGGAGCTGTCCCTGGGGATCCCGCCTTCTGGGGAAGGTCTGGCATCACTGGGACCCGCGGGCTGGCGCCCGGGTTGCGGCTGCCCAGCGCGGCCGGCAGGCGACGCCCGAGCTCCATCCGGCCTGCGGTCCACAGGTGGCTGGGGTGGGGGGACTGGGGGCGGGGTCCGGGGAGAGTGGAAACGCCCCTGGGCCGCGCGGCGCGGGGTTCGAGAGCACGCCTGCGTTCTGAGCGCCGCTCACAGGCAGTTTCGCTTTTGCTAGTGGGCCCTAGCTCGACGTCATCCGAATGTAATTGTTTACCGACCGATGGGTACTCACTCTGCAGCACACTTGCTTGGGCCCCCGGCCGGTGCTTGGACCGACACTTCCCCTGTTCCCACCCTGACCTCTTGGGCTGCGCTCAGAGTGTCCCCTACCGGGAGAGCTTTCCCAGGCGGGCTTCGCGGCACACTTCCCAATCCAGGTGCTCCTCGAGGCAGGACTAGCCTTATCCACGTGTGGCCCTCCCCTCTGGCACCTAGTAGGTCTTAAAGCCTGGTACCAAATGAATTCATAAAGTTGTGAATCAGTTTGAGCTGAGTCTCCAGGACCTCCCAGGAACCCCCCTGCTTTTGTTGACAGACTAAGAGTGTGTCCAGGGGTGGTCCAGAGCAAAGTTCAGGGGCCCTGGCCTGGGCTAACCATTCAATTCAATTCAGTTCAGTCACTCAGTTGTGTCCAACTCACTGCAACCCTATGGACGGCAGCATGCCAGGCTTCCCTGTCCATCACCAACTCCCAGAGCTTACTCAAACTTATGTCCCTCGAGTTGGTGATGCCATCCCACCATTCAATTACCTGATCCCAAATCCTACATAAGTGCAGTCAGGTTCCCAAGGAACAGGGTGGGTACTTTACAGAGGGACTGGGTGAGGGGCACGTAGAGGGGCAGGGGCCCTGCACCTCTTTAATGAGGTATTGGGGGTGAGGGACAAGGGGCAGGCCTGGCTTACGGGCGACCATAAGCCTCGTGGGGACTGTACGTGTACACCTGCCTCCTGCCCTGTAACTTTAGGCATCACTTGGAGCTATTTTCCATGGAGCATTGTTTTTATTTATTTATTTATTTGGCCTCAAAGTGCAGCATGTGGGATCTTAGTTCCCTGACCAGGGATCAAACCCACCCACCTTGCTTTAGAAGCGCGGAGTCTTAACCGCTGCACCACCAGGGAAGTCCCAGGAGCCGTTTTCTGGAAGTGGGTGTGCCACAGCCTCATGCCACATAGGGAGGGATGCAAGCACGGAGGACACAGAGCCCTGCCGATGTGCCCTCTTGCCTGCTATTTGGGCGTCGCAGAGTCTGGTCGCAAATAACGCCCCAGTCCGTTCAGTGTCCTGAGGGCTCACACAGGAACCCTGCAGGGGAGAGAGTTTCAGCCCAAGAGGGTGATGACTGAGGGGGAAGGAGAGAGGGGATGTGGTCTGTCCTCTCTGGCTTTCCTCTGCCAACCAGGCTGATGTGGGTTGCATTGTGGTTCCCCCCTTCTCAGAGAGAAGCTCAAGTCCTAAGCTCTAACAACTCAGAATGTGACCTTATTTGGAAGTAGGGTCATTGCGGGTATAATTATTTAAGATTAGGTCTTAGAGGAGAGGTTATTGTTCGGTTGCTAAGTTGTGTCCAATTCTTTGCAACCCTGTGGACTGCAGCATACCAGGCTTCCTTATTTTTCACTATCACCCGGAGTTTGCTCAAACTCATGTCCATTGAGTTGGTGATGCCATCCAGTTATCTCCCTCCTAGCATCAGAGTCTTTTCTGATGATTCAGTTCTTTGCATCAGGTGGCCAAAGTATTGGAGCTTCAGCTTCAGCATCAGTCCTTCCAATGAATATTCAGGGTTGATTTCCTTTAGGATTGACTGGTTTGCTCTCCTTGTAGTCCAAGGGACTCTCAAGAGTCTTCTCCAGCACCACAGTTCAAAAGCATCAATTCTTCAGTGCTCAGCCTTCTTTATGGTCCAACTCTCATATCCATACATGACTACTGGAAAAACCATAGCTTTGAGTAGATGGACCTTTGTAGGCAAAGTCATGTCCCTATTTTTTAATACGCTGTCTAGGGAGGAAGAGGTGGGACCTCAATCCAATGTGAATGGTATCCTTTTAAGAAGAGGACGCAGGGAGAAAACGGCCATGTGGAGACAGATGTAGAGCGGGGAGCGTTGCAGCTACGAGTCAAGGAATGCCAAGAGTTTCCGGGAGCTGCCAGAAGCTGGAAGAGGCGAGGAAGGGTCCTTCCCTTGAGCCTTCAGAGGGAGTGTGGCCCTGCCTATGCCTTGATTTCTGGCCCCCAGCTGTGGTTTGTGTCGGCTTCCGCAAGACCGTCTTTGTCCTGTGGCAGGTTTGGGATGGAGAAAGTTGCCCATTGGTGTGGATGCTGTAGAAATGGTGGAGAAATACAAGCACTGTGTCGCTGCATCTCCACCGTGGGCAGGTTGGTAGCAGTGGGGCATGAAGCCCACAAACATGGCAGAGAGGCCCGGCTGGACTCCTCTGGGCTGTGTCTGTCTGGCCTGCCAGGTCTGGGGCCTGTGGGCAGTGTTGTGTGCAGAGTATGTCACACGCTGTCCTCTGGGACACTGCAGCGTCAGGTGGGGTGTTCAAGGGCAGCCTCTAGGGAGGCAGAAGTGAGAGGGGGTCAGGGATGTTCAGAGCTGGGAGGTGCCGGGGAGGCAAGTGTTGCCCCAAAGGGAGGATGCACAGCCCACTCAGAGATGGGGAGTGTCTTTAGACAGGGGGGTGGCGGAGAGAGTGGACGGAGGACACAGCCTCTGGGGAGTCCAGCCTTCCTGATGGCCTCTCTAGTGTTGTGTACACGCTGGGGCAGCCTGCATCTCCCTGAGTACTCACACCGGGCACATGTCATCCCACCCACTCCTAGCACCTTACCACAGACACACACACATACACCTCACATGACACACACACAGAGACACGTCACACCCCATCAGAGACACCTCACACCCAGACATGTTCTCACCTCATATGAAAGACACACACACCTCATGTGACCCACACACAGAGACACGTCACACCCCATCAGAGACACCTCACACCCAGACATGTGCACACCTCATATGACAGACACACACACTTCACGTGACACACACACAGAGACACGTCACACCCAGGCACACACATACCTCACACCCCATCACAGACAGCAGACAGCTCACACCACAGACACACGGCTCACACCACAAATACACACCTTACGTCATGCACACACCTCATGCACATACCTCAAATCATACACACCACCTAGGCCACAGAAACACACACCGCTCATGTCATGCACACCTCAATTCAAGTCACGTATGTACCTCAAATCATTCCACATGTGCCGTTTTTATCAGTGAGCACAGGTGCACTTCATACCATAAACACACAACGCCTCACCCCCTCTGCAAACACACACATCTCACATCCCTCAAACACGTGTGACCACTTCATGGTCACAGACAGGACTCAACACCACTTCCCAGCATTCACGTCACATCACTGCACAAACACCCTCCTCACTGACCCCCACATCTCACACCTTCCCTAGAGGTAGAGAGAATCCTCTGGCTACAGTGTCTCTCAAAGACCCCATCCCCTCTCATCACCCCAAGTCCAGAGGGCACACACCCCACACTTCACCCCTAACTGATCTCCCTGACCTTCTCCGGTACACAAGTCACACCCCACACCCCCACACAACCTCCCAGTACGGAAGTGATGCTGCTGCGTGAAGCCTCATGGTTGTTCAGAGGAGGGCCTTTGTGTGCACTCAGGAGATGGGGGAGTGAGCGGAGGGGGCGGCAAGAAACCCGCAGAGCTGGGAGAACACCTACATCAGAGTCTGAGGTGCCTGACCACAGGTCCCCACGAGTGCGTGGGTGAGCTTGGGATCCATGACTGCAGGCAAACTGGAGGTTTTTATGTGCATTACCTGCGTGTTTGGAAACCACTCGACTGAACGCGCCAGACCTTGGCCGGCAGAGGACGGATTCCAGCTTTATTGGTAGGTGGTAGATGAGCCACTGATGATGCTAGGTGGTGGGGATCAGGGATGAGGCTTTAGAAAGATGAACGTTACAGCTGTGTTCAGGCAAGACTGGAGAATTTAGGGGACACTGAGACAAGACATAGCCAGGAGGACCTGACTGGGGGGCAGGGAGCCGGCTGGGGAGACTGCTGTGTGAGCCCTGTGGTGTTCACACCCCAGTAAACTCATCCGCAGGACTATGCCACCAGTTTGGTGGAGTTGATGACAGAGGAGTTGGCAAAGACCTTGCTTTGAGAGCCATCTACCCAGGACCTGGGCAGGTCCCACTTCCAGAAGCAATGAGCTCAGAGGTTCTAGAGGGGGCCTGGGGGCAGATCCCAGTGGTCTCCCCACTCACCTCTGTCTCCTGTATTTATTGTTATTATTACTAACTTTTTTTGGGCCATGCAGCAAGTGGGATCCTATTTCTCCAACCAGGGATTGAACTCGTGTCTCCCGCAATGGAAACACAGAATCCAGCCACTGGACCACCAGGGAATTCCCCACCTCTGTCTCCTTTAAAGTGAAGGTCAAGGACTCCTCCTCTCTCCTGCTGCCGAGGCTCCACGCAGCCTAATGAGCTGGGTCAACAGGACACCCACTCACCCCCACCAGCTACCAGGAATTCTGACCACAGCCAGGGCTGGCCACAGGACATTTGCACATGGCCAGCTCATTGGAAAAGATCTTGATGCTGGGAAAGACTGAGGGCAAGAGGAGAAGGGAGCAACAGAGGATGAGACGGTCAGATGGTATCACTGACTCAATGGACATGAGTTTGAGCAAACTCAGGGAGATGGTGAAGAACAGGGAGGATGGCGTGCTGCAGTCCATGGGGTCACAAAGAGTCAGACATGATTTAATGACTTAACAACAACGAGCTGTCAGCAGTGTTTCAAGTTAATGTGTAAACGACAGGTGGACAAGCAAGTGTCCGGCAGCCCAGCTCTCTGGGGCCCCCCAGACCACTGATATTGGAAGGAGACCCCCGTGTCCTCCAGCCCCTGTGTCAGAGGACATGGGAGACTTCAGCTGCTGGGCAGAGATCCAGCTGGTCTGAGCAGAGGGTTGGAAGGAGACCCGTCCCTGGGAAGGAAACGAGTGGAAGGTCCCTGGCACTAGCCAGAGGAGTGGGGAGGGGCTTGTGGAGGAGACCAAGGTTTTCCCAGCGACTGCTGCAGGCCGCTTTGTGTGGAGCTGGGCCGTTAGTTACGTGTCCTTGCTGTGGCTCCTGTCACGGGCTGTCGTCCCACCTTCTACGGCCAGTGTGGGCTGAGGGGTAGGGTGTCTGCCCAGTCTGCTCCCAGGCCACACACTGGACCCAGGAGACCCCAGACTCAGGCCTGAATCGGGCCCCCAGGCCCTCACGCAGCATAAGCTATCTGTGGGTTTGTCCTGAGGTCCGAACCGGGGCCAAGCACACAGCCAAGGCCCAGAAGGGAGGGTGGACCTGGCCTGTGCGCTGCTGGCCACTCGCTTTCTTCCTTCTCACATGGGCAAGTCGCCTTGCTTTTCTCACCAGGCTGGTGGCAGACGTTGGAGGTCCCACCCCTGAGCCTCCTTCAATTCTTCAGTGCTCAGCCTTCTTTATGGTCCAACTCTCATATCCATACATGACTACTGGAAAAACCATAGCTTTGAGTAGATGGACCTTTGTAGGCAAAGTCATGTCCCTATTTTTTAATACGCTGTCTAGGGAGGAAGAGGTGGGACCTCAATCCAATGTGAATGGTATCCTTTTAAGAAGAGGACGCAGGGAGAAAACGGCCATGTGGAGACAGATGTAGAGCGGGGAGCGTTGCAGCTACGAGTCAAGGAATGCCAAGAGTTTCCGGGAGCTGCCAGAAGCTGGAAGAGGCGAGGAAGGGTCCTTCCCTTGAGCCTTCAGAGGGAGTGTGGCCCTGCCTATGCCTTGATTTCTGGCCCCCAGCTGTGGTTTGTGTCGGCTTCCGCAAGACCGTCTTTGTCCTGTGGCAGGTTTGGGATGGAGAAAGTTGCCCATTGGTGTGGATGCTGTAGAAATGGTGGAGAAATACAAGCACTGTGTCGCTGCATCTCCACCGTGGGCAGGTTGGTAGCAGTGGGGCATGAAGCCCACAAACATGGCAGAGAGGCCCGGCTGGACTCCTCTGGGCTGTGTCTGTCTGGCCTGCCAGGTCTGGGGCCTGTGGGCAGTGTTGTGTGCAGAGTATGTCACACGCTGTCCTCTGGGACACTGCAGCGTCAGGTGGGGTGTTCAAGGGCAGCCTCTAGGGAGGCAGAAGTGAGAGGGGGTCAGGGATGTTCAGAGCTGGGAGGTGCCGGGGAGGCAAGTGTTGCCCCAAAGGGAGGATGCACAGCCCACTCAGAGATGGGGAGTGTCTTTAGACAGGGGGGTGGCGGAGAGAGTGGACGGAGGACACAGCCTCTGGGGAGTCCAGCCTTCCTGATGGCCTCTCTAGTGTTGTGTACACGCTGGGGCAGCCTGCATCTCCCTGAGTACTCACACCGGGCACATGTCATCCCACCCACTCCTAGCACCTTACCACAGACACACACACATACACCTCACATGACACACACACAGAGACACGTCACACCCCATCAGAGACACCTCACACCCAGACATGTTCTCACCTCATATGAAAGACACACACACCTCATGTGACCCACACACAGAGACACGTCACACCCCATCAGAGACACCTCACACCCAGACATGTGCACACCTCATATGACAGACACACACACTTCACGTGACACACACACAGAGACACGTCACACCCAGGCACACACATACCTCACACCCCATCACAGACAGCAGACAGCTCACACCACAGACACACGGCTCACACCACAAATACACACCTTACGTCATGCACACACCTCATGCACATACCTCAAATCATACACACCACCTAGGCCACAGAAACACACACCGCTCATGTCATGCACACCTCAATTCAAGTCACGTATGTACCTCAAATCATTCCACATGTGCCGTTTTTATCAGTGAGCACAGGTGCACTTCATACCATAAACACACAACGCCTCACCCCCTCTGCAAACACACACATCTCACATCCCTCAAACACGTGTGACCACTTCATGGTCACAGACAGGACTCAACACCACTTCCCAGCATTCACGTCACATCACTGCACAAACACCCTCCTCACTGACCCCCACATCTCACACCTTCCCTAGAGGTAGAGAGAATCCTCTGGCTACAGTGTCTCTCAAAGACCCCATCCCCTCTCATCACCCCAAGTCCAGAGGGCACACACCCCACACTTCACCCCTAACTGATCTCCCTGACCTTCTCCGGTACACAAGTCACACCCCACACCCCCACACAACCTCCCAGTACGGAAGTGATGCTGCTGCGTGAAGCCTCATGGTTGTTCAGAGGAGGGCCTTTGTGTGCACTCAGGAGATGGGGGAGTGAGCGGAGGGGGCGGCAAGAAACCCGCAGAGCTGGGAGAACACCTACATCAGAGTCTGAGGTGCCTGACCACAGGTCCCCACGAGTGCGTGGGTGAGCTTGGGATCCATGACTGCAGGCAAACTGGAGGTTTTTATGTGCATTACCTGCGTGTTTGGAAACCACTCGACTGAACGCGCCAGACCTTGGCCGGCAGAGGACGGATTCCAGCTTTATTGGTAGGTGGTAGATGAGCCACTGATGATGCTAGGTGGTGGGGATCAGGGATGAGGCTTTAGAAAGATGAACGTTACAGCTGTGTTCAGGCAAGACTGGAGAATTTAGGGGACACTGAGACAAGACATAGCCAGGAGGACCTGACTGGGGGGCAGGGAGCCGGCTGGGGAGACTGCTGTGTGAGCCCTGTGGTGTTCACACCCCAGTAAACTCATCCGCAGGACTATGCCACCAGTTTGGTGGAGTTGATGACAGAGGAGTTGGCAAAGACCTTGCTTTGAGAGCCATCTACCCAGGACCTGGGCAGGTCCCACTTCCAGAAGCAATGAGCTCAGAGGTTCTAGAGGGGGCCTGGGGGCAGATCCCAGTGGTCTCCCCACTCACCTCTGTCTCCTGTATTTATTGTTATTATTACTAACTTTTTTTGGGCCATGCAGCAAGTGGGATCCTATTTCTCCAACCAGGGATTGAACTCGTGTCTCCCGCAATGGAAACACAGAATCCAGCCACTGGACCACCAGGGAATTCCCCACCTCTGTCTCCTTTAAAGTGAAGGTCAAGGACTCCTCCTCTCTCCTGCTGCCGAGGCTCCACGCAGCCTAATGAGCTGGGTCAACAGGACACCCACTCACCCCCACCAGCTACCAGGAATTCTGACCACAGCCAGGGCTGGCCACAGGACATTTGCACATGGCCAGCTCATTGGAAAAGATCTTGATGCTGGGAAAGACTGAGGGCAAGAGGAGAAGGGAGCAACAGAGGATGAGACGGTCAGATGGTATCACTGACTCAATGGACATGAGTTTGAGCAAACTCAGGGAGATGGTGAAGAACAGGGAGGATGGCGTGCTGCAGTCCATGGGGTCACAAAGAGTCAGACATGATTTAATGACTTAACAACAACGAGCTGTCAGCAGTGTTTCAAGTTAATGTGTAAACGACAGGTGGACAAGCAAGTGTCCGGCAGCCCAGCTCTCTGGGGCCCCCCAGACCACTGATATTGGAAGGAGACCCCCGTGTCCTCCAGCCCCTGTGTCAGAGGACATGGGAGACTTCAGCTGCTGGGCAGAGATCCAGCTGGTCTGAGCAGAGGGTTGGAAGGAGACCCGTCCCTGGGAAGGAAACGAGTGGAAGGTCCCTGGCACTAGCCAGAGGAGTGGGGAGGGGCTTGTGGAGGAGACCAAGGTTTTCCCAGCGACTGCTGCAGGCCGCTTTGTGTGGAGCTGGGCCGTTAGTTACGTGTCCTTGCTGTGGCTCCTGTCACGGGCTGTCGTCCCACCTTCTACGGCCAGTGTGGGCTGAGGGGTAGGGTGTGTGCCCAGTCTGCTCCCAGGCCACACACTGGACCCAGGAGACCCCAGACTCAGGCCTGAATCGGGCCCCCAGGCCCTCACGCAGCATAAGCTATCTGTGGGTTTGTCCTGAGGTCCGAACCGGGGCCAAGCACACAGCCAAGGCCCAGAAGGGAGGGTGGACCTGGCCTGTGCGCTGCTGGCCACTCGCTTTCTTCCTTCTCACATGGGCAAGTCGCCTTGCTTTTCTCACCAGGCTGGTGGCAGACGTTGGAGGTCCCACCCCTGAGCCTCCGAGGAGCGTGAATCAGTTTCCCCCACCCCCACCCCCTCTCTGCCTCTCGCCCTCTGACACGCGGGAGGACAGGGATGGAATGAGTGAGGAGGGTGACTGTGGGCACACACGTGCCTTGCATGCTGAGGGGCAGGTGATGCGGGCCCATGGTGGAGGACGCCTGGCACCCCCATCCTGGTCGGCTTCCTGACACCCTGGTCCAAAGCCTGGGGGCTGCCAGTGCGGCCCCGCCCCTCCTGGACTCAGCCTCGCCGCTCACAGCACTAGGGGCCTTGGGTGCTGGTTTTTCCGGCTGAACTTCAGGCCCTGGAACATACCCTGGCCAGTCTCTCATTTCTGCTCCATCATGGTCCCTTGCCTTCTGCACGGTGACCCAGTGGTCAAGTCCAGATTCTGGGGGGTCCCACCAGCATGATTCTGCTGTGTCCCAGTACCTCCCAGGCCTGGTGCTCTGTTTGGTCTGGGAGGTTGGCCTTTCAAACACCCATGCTGCCCAAGAAATGACATTTGTCCTTCTGCATCTCCAGATACTAGGATTCCGGGGACCCCTAAAGAAGGCCCTTTTGTGCCTGCCACCATCCAAGAGAGGGCCAAAAAGCTTTCCAAAGGCTTCCCCAGGATTCAAGGTCGCTGCCAGCCGCTGGCAGGCATAGTGAAAGGAGAGAGAAATAAGGATGTGGGCTAGAGGAAGCACTTTGCGGCCTGCAGAGGTGCTAAGAATAGACAAAACCTGAGGATGCTTCCTTGATCTGAGCTTCTCCCCCGTGGTTTGTCCAGGGAGAGACAGAGTGTGAAAACCTGAACTTTAACCCTTGATCTGCCAGTGCCCTAGGATCCACAAGACAATGCCAAGTTTGGACATGTGTATAACATTTTTTTTTTTGATGTGGACCATTTAAAAAAGTTTTATAAATAGTTTAAAGTCTTATAAAGAGCTTCTCAGTGGTAAAGAACCCGCCTGCCAATGCAGGAGATTAAGAGACGCAGGTTCGATCCCTGGGTCAGGAAGATCTCCTGGAGGAGGAAATGGCAACCCACTCCAGTATTCCTGCCTGAAGAATTCCACGGACAGAGGAGCCTGGCGGGCTACAGTCCATAAAGTCGTGAAGAGTTGGATATGACTGGGCGACTGAACAGCAACATACAATATTGCTTCTGTTTTGTTCTGGTTTCTTGGCACAAGGCACGCAGGACCCTCGCTCCCAGACCAGGGATCGAACCTGCACCCCCTGCGTGGGAAGGCGAAGTCTTAAACACTGGACCGCCGGGGAAGTCCCAAGGACTTACGTGCAATTTTTAAGCTACCTCTTTGCCTCTCTGGGCTTCTTCTTGCCCTGTATCTATGTCAGGATGCTCCCTTGCCTTCTAGCTATCTTCGGTCATGGGGAGCCCCAGAAGGAGGTGGATGGGGAGCAGGGGGGGCTGTGTTCCACCACTGGGGTCAGGGCAGCCCTCTGTACATAGCCCTCTTTGTTCCTGGTTCTGCTGACGGTTCCCTCTTCCCTTTCTTCAGACCTCTGGTGGGATGGATGCCCTGAAACTGCCCAAGGGCCCTGCCACATCCCTCCTGGTTTCCCCACCCCCTGCCTGCACCTCGGCCAATAGCCGTTTTATTAAACCTCCTGAATGACCTAGTGTGAGCGTCTACCTGTCTCCTGCTGGGACCCTGTCAGAGGCCCAGCAGGGCCCCCAAGCCCAGAGTGCTTACTGTGAATCCGATGCCCACGGTGGCTGAGAAGGAGCCCGGGACGAACTTGCCCTGGTCGAACTGAACCAGCAGGGAGGTCTTCCCCACGCCGCTGTCCCCCACCAGGATGGTCTGAAAGGGAGCAACAGAGGGGGCTGAGAGGTTCTGGGGCTGTGGGAGTGGGCTCCTTCTAAACGCACATACACATGTTCACACAAACACACACACACACACACACCCCAAGCTCTGGATTTCCTAGTGAAACCGCTGAACGTGGCATGAAAGCATGAAGGAAATCTTGTGTCAACCCAAGTTAATCAGTCTCTCGGGTGACCTTGAGAATGTGCCTCTCAGACTTCCAGCCCCGAAGGCATTGCTGACTGAGGTCTCACTGCTGCGCTCTGTGGGCCGTCATTGGTCTGTTCCTGGGAGAAGCAAGACTTCCCTAAAAGCCAACTGTGGCTCCTGGACTCTCTTGCAGTTTTGCAGAAACTTCCAGAGACTTCACAGCAGCCTTGCACACGTCTACCCAACCTTCCTGCTCTTCCTCCTTCACCTGGGGACAGACCTGGGTCAACCATGAGTTGGCGCTTCCCAAGGGCATCTGCTGGGTTCCCAGGTGGCTGTGCTGGGCTCAGTGACTCAGTCATGTCTGACTCTTTGCGACCCCATGGACTGTAGCCCGCCAGACTCCTCTGTCCATGGGATTCACTAGGCAAGAATACTGGAGTGGGTCACCACGCCCTCCATCAGGAGAACTTCCTGACCCAGGGATTGAACCCAGGTCTCCCACGTTGCAGGTAGATTCTTTACTGAGAATCCACCTGCCAATGCAGGAGACATGAGAGTCTTGGGTTCGATCTCTGGGTCAGGAAGATCCCCTGATGGAAGGCATGGCGACCCACTCCAGTATTCTTGCCTGGAGAGTCCTATGGACATAGGCTACGATCCGTAGAGCCGCATAGAGTCAGACACCACTGGCGTGACTTAGCATGCACGCGTGCGAGGGCATCTGACATCTGCTTCTGTGGAGACTGAATCTGGTGTTGCTGCAGCTGTTGACCTTTGAGATGCCTGGAAGGGAGTTCAGGGTGAAGAATGGGGCACTATGTGCTCCAGAAAAACTGGTGGAACAGGTCTTTAGATAGTTAGATACTTTCAGGACTTGATTTCATGACCCTAATCCTCGCATCTCTTCATATCTAGAAAAGCACTAAATCTCTTCACGGTGACATCGGCTCCTCGTAACTAGCAGAAACATACCTTTTGTAAAATAGGTGCTCAATTGCACGAACTCCTCCTTCACCAAAATCACACATTTTGACCTTCCCCACTACCTCCTTGGAGCAGTCTCTCAGAGCCAGCTGGGGTGCTGTCTCCCGGGTTGCAGTCATTTTGCCCCAAATGAAACTTAACTCACAACTCTCATGCTGTGCATCTTTTTAAAGTCAACACCTTCATCACAGTTTGACTGCTTTTCCTGCTTCTCCCACCCCATTGCTCTCATAGGTGTTTCCCTCAATAATATCCTTGCACTTTTTTTTTTTTTTTTGTGACCACACTTCGAGGCATAGGGGATTTTACTTCCCCTACCAGGGATCAAACCCTTGTTGGAGGCTCAGAGTCTTAACCACTAGACTAATAGGGAAGTCCAAAATCCCTGAACATTTCCTAACCCTTTTGGCATCTGCTTCTTGGAATACCTGTGTCTGGGGGTCTCCCTTATGGGAAAGTCTATAGAACGAAAAAAATGAGGATGTCTGGATATACACATTGGGAAGAATATGCACTTGGCCTTGGAGAGGATAACATTTCAAAGGGACACAGAGTCTGAGAAAGAAGGGTCTGGCTACTTCTGTACTTGCAGGAAGTAGTGGGGAGAATTACCTGGAAATTCAGGTGCAATACCTGAAAGAAAATCATAAGCGATAGGGAAGAAATAAACATGCACTCAGAGGCTGATAGCCAGTGGATCCTCGATGAATGAATGGCTGGGTAAATGCATTAGTTTCAAAGTGGACAGTAGCCACTGTCCAAAGGCAAGCATTCAGGGTCACTGGAAAGACTTGGGAGATGCCAGCTTTAGCTCAACTTACAAAACCATAAAGATACAAAAAAACAAAATGAAAAACTGTAGAGATTGACAGGGCCTCCTTGGGTCAGACCATGGCACTGGATCACTAGCAGGCGTCGTTCATGATGCTGCCTTTGGACGCTCTTTGACCACGGTCCCTCAGTCCCACTTCCCGAACCAAATTCTGTTCAGTTCTTATTTCCTCCTAGAGAAGGAAATGACAACCCACTCCAGTACTCTTGCCTGGAAAATCCCATGGATGGAGCAGCCTGCTAGGCTATAGTCCGTGGGGTCACAAAGAGTTGGACACGACTGAGCGGCTTCTCTTTCTTCTCCTTTATTTCCTCCCTGGTGAAAAGACTCCATTTGTTTGTTGTATGCAGTGGCTTTAATAATTTACATCTCAAATCTAACTTCCTCAAACTGGAAGAAGTGCTTCCTAGAGAGAATATTCCAGAATGTGAGGGGTCAGTCTGTCCATCTGCATCCACCACTTTTACTAAAAGATAGGACAGATTCTCGTTCTTTCTGCCCTTATCCTTGTCCTCTCCAGGGTGAAGAGTTACCAGCACCTTCTTCTCTCCTGTGAAAACAGTCCCCTTTTCTTGGGACCTTTTCTGATTCAGTGAGCACTCAGTCCAGCATGACGGGGTTCAGCATTTCAGATCCAGTGGAATTCTGCCCGGAGGCAAGGGAGGGATGATGTGCTTGGGCTGGTCTTTTTAAAAATAGCAACTCCGTGAAGATGATCATGTCAGGAGTCAGTTGATGATGGGGGCAAACATTTTTTCTGGGCCACCATGGAGAGCTCAGAGCTGATCAGTTTAGAAACTGAATGATTGCCCCTGAAACCCAGGGCCACCTTTATGCCTGGTCTTTATCTGGCTGTGCCCCTCCCCGTGAAATAAGTGGTCCATGGAGCCCAAAGACTTGTGTCTCCGCTATAGACTATAGTTTGCTCCAAGCTAACTGCTAGTGTTGCCTGAGTCGTGGCCAAGGGGTGGCTGAGCTTGGGTGTGAAGGCTGGGTGTTCACATACACACTCTCCTGAGGGCCTTGGGGTGTGGAATGTGTGGGAGTGGGGAGGGCAGGGGAACGTCTGTGGACGGCAGGCTGAGGATAGGGAGACATCTGTCACTAGGCTGCTATGTCTCGGAGCAGAACTTCTGAGAATGATACATTCAAATCTGGCTTCTGCGTTGGTAGGCAGGTATTTTTGTCAAGGTAGAAAGGTCAGATGCACTTTTTTTTTTTTTTTTGCCATACTGTGTGGCCTGTGGGATCTTAGTTACCAGCATGCATGCGTGCTAAGTCGCTTCAGTCATGTTTGACTCTTTGGAACCTATGGACCGTAGTCTGCCAGGCAGCTCTGTCCATGGGATTTCCTGGGCAAGAATACTGGAGTGGGTTGCCATGCCCTCCTCCAGGGGATCTTCCTAACCCAGGGACTGAACCCACATCTCCTGCACTGGCAGGTGGATTCTAGGGCCACCTGGGAAGCCCCTTCGTTACCAGATCAGGGATCTAACCTGTGCCCCTTGCGGTGGAAGCATGGAGTCTTAACCACTGGGCCACCAGGGAAGTCCAGATGCATTTGCTTTGATAGATTTAAAGAAAGTATGTGTTTATTTATTTGGCTACCCTGGGTCTTAGTTGCAGCTCACAGGATCTTTCCTTGCGGTACAGGGACTCTCTAGCTGTGGCTTGCAGGCTCAGTAATTGCAGCCCACAAATTTAGTAGCTCCGAGGCATGTGGGATCTTTAGTTCCCCTACCAGGGATTGAACTCGAGTCCCCTGCATTGTAAGGTGGATTCTTAACCACTGAACCATCAGGGAAACCCTGATTTGATAGATTCTTTTCTTAGCTTGCTTTAGACTGTTAAAATATTGAGACACATGGTATATGGGCCGCCATTTGTATGCTAGCCCTGGTCCCCCAAATGATAGGGAGGGGTCTGGCTAATCTATCATCTTAGATGCATGACGGAGTGTCTGCCAGGATTTTCCTGAAGTTACTCTGGGTGTGCTCCCAATTTCGCTGCTCAGAGAAGCCTCAGATCTAGATTTTCAGGGCACCTCCACTTTTGGGAGCACGTCTGGAAAGGTTAATTAATCGTGGTTGTGACAGAAACTTCTGGGTCAGCATTGCCATCGTTTAGACAAGTGCCTTTGTTCTCTCTTCTTGTCATTTTGTTTATGTCCCTATTTATGTTTCATCCACATCCAAAAGGGACCTGAGGTGATTTACAGCAAAACCCACCATAGCGGGTAAAGAACCCACTGGCCGGTGCAGGAGATGTGGGTTCGATCCCTGGATCGGGAAGATGCCCTGGAGGCGAACATGGCAACCCATCCATCCCATGGATGGAGAAGCCTGGTGGGCTTCAGTCCACGGGATCACAAAGAGTCGGACACGACTAAGCATGTGGGCACGCACACCACTATACCAGAGGGCAGTTAACGATGCTGCCTGATTATGCCTGGCATAAATCTCCCAAAGTGAGGTTGGGTTTTTCCTGCGTCTGAGCTTACATTTGGTTCTGGATTTCCTGGCAGTCGAGATGAAATGGGAAGCCAGATGGAGTGTGTGGTATTTTATTGCCAGGAAAAATGCCTGAGTCCTTTCAATCAGTGAGTATTTTTTCTCTTGGCATGAGCTGCTGAGAGGACTCTCTTGTACGGATATTTACACAAGAGTCCTGGATGACAAAATGGGCATTTGTAATGTTGCAGAAGATGCAAAGCTTTTCCTCTAGCTTTCATATCGATCTTTGCTAAAAGCCGGGGCCTGACATCTACTCTCACTTCCGTAGAGGCCTCTCAATGGAGCTGGGCTAATGGTGTCTAAATACATTGCTTTCCTGTGATTTCATGATTCAGGGGAACATTTAGAAAACCAAGATGAATGGAGTGGTTGCTGTGGCTCTGACAGTGGTTCTTAGCGACCTTTTTTTTTTTTTTAACAAGACAGGAAATTCAGATGCCATAAAGAAAAAGATCAATAGATCTGATTGTATAGGAAAAAAAAAATACTCTGGTCATTAGAAGATAAAGCAACAAAATCAAATGAGAAACGACAGCAGGAAAATATTGGCAAGGTGGACAGAGGAGCCTGGTGGGCTGAGGTCTTGGGGGTCGCAAGGAATCGGACGCGACTGAAGCAACTGACACAGCACAAAGCATGCCAGGTAAAGGGTTAAACGCCTAGTAATATCAAGAGCTCTCAAAAGAAGTTCTCAATAGAAAAATGAGCAAAGGTTATGGATAGAGAGGCTTTATGAGCATTTCATATAAACAGAAACATGCCATATGTGATATTTTGTGACTGGTTCTTTTACTTAGCATCCTGTTTTTGAGGTTCATCGATGTGATAGCACGCAGCAGTAGGTTATAGCATGTAGCAGTAATTAATTCCTTTCTGTTATAGAATAATATTCCATTATATGGCTATCCCACATTTTGTTTTTCCATTTAGTTGGTGGGTATTTGGGATGTTCCCACTTTTTTGGCTACTAATAAATAATGCTGCTATGAACATCTATTATTACACATTTCTGTGTGAACATATGTTTTCATTTCTCTTGGGTAGGTATGTGTGTTTTAGGTGTCAACATGGCGAGGCTATAGTTCTTGTTATTCAATCAAACACTAATCTAGATATTGCTATGAAGGCATATTTTAGATGTGACTAACATCTACAACCAACTTCCGCTTGCAAAGGTACACCAAGATAGGTGTACCAGGCCACTCACTGTAGCATTTGTAGGAGCAAGTAGTTCTGCAGCTGGGACTGGTGGCTTGTAAGTCTTCAATAATCCACATTTGCCTTATCCAGTTAACTGAGCGATCTTAAGAGCAATGTTGAGCTTTCCGTGAGAAAGAAGTTCTGTCTCAAGACTGTAGCATTGGCTCCTGCCCGACAAATGCTGGACTTGCTGGTTCCCACTGTTGCATAAGCCAATTCCTTAGACGAAATCTGTCTTTATAGATAGATCTCCTACTAGTCCTGTTTTTCTGGGGAACCCTGACTGATAAAAAATGATGTAGAATGTTTCGCTAAAACTTTGATTATGGTCAACATTGGCTGAGACTTGGGGAAGCAGGCACATATACATATGCCATTGGTGGGAGTCTACCCTAGGGCCTTTTGGAGAACAATTGACAATATCTGTCAGAGTTACACTGCAGATAGTGATTGCAGCTATGAAATTAAAAGATGTTTGTTCTTTGAAAGAAAATCTATAACAAACCCATACAGCAGAGGCATTACTTTGCTGACAAAGGTCCATCTAGTCAAAGCTATGGTTTTTCCAGTAGTCACATATGGATGTGAGAGTTGGACTATAAAGAAAGCTGAGCATCGAAGAATTGATGCTTTTGAACTGTGGTGCTGGAGAAGACTCTTGAGAGTCCCTTGGAATGCAAGGAGATCCAACCAGTCCATTCTAAAGGAGATCAGTCCTAAATATTCATTGGAAGGACTGATGCTGAAGCTCCAGTATTTTGGCCACCTGATGTGAAGAACTGACTCATTGGAAAAGACCCTGATGCTGGGAATGACTGAAGGCAGGAGGAGAAGGGGATGACAGAGGATGAGATGGTTGGATGGCATCACTGACTCAATGGACATGAGTTTGAGCAAGCTCCGGGAGTTGGTGATGGACAGGAAAGCCTGGAGTACTGCAGTCGATGGGGTTGCAAAGAGTCAGACATGACTGAGCGATTGAGCTAAACTGAACTGATCAAAGTTACAGATGCAAATTTTTTTTCCACTCAGCAGTTCTAGGGCTTTGCTTCCAAAAGTACACCAAGATATATGTACAAGACTGCTCACTGTAGTGCTTATAGGGGCAGATAATCCAGTAGTTGGAACTGGTGAAATGAACTCTAGAATTTACATGGATTGTAATATTGTAAATGATAAAAGAATGAGGAAAATCTGTATGTGGTGTTTGGAAAAAACTCTATTATTAAGCAAAAGTTGAAGGGGCAGAGAGGTTTGTTTGTATGATGACTTATGTGCACTTCACTTAGATGCATATTCTAATTATGCATAAGCTTTAAAATCTACTTTTTAAATTTTTTTGGCCACACCATGTGACATATGGGATCTTAATTCCCCAACGAGGGATCAGACCTATGCTTCCTGCATTGAAAGCTTGGAGTCTTAACTACTGGACCACCAGGAAAGTCCCTGCATAAGCTTTTTTTAAAAAGAGGCAACAGAGTCTGACAATGGTTTCCTTGAGGTTCTGGACATGGTGAGGTGGGGTTGGAAAGGAGAATTTTCTTTTTCCTTTTGTCTCTCCCACACTTAAAAAAACTCTGTTTGCATTACCTTTTAAAGAAATGTTAACTGGGATTATTTCAAAGTGGGCATTATTGGCTTTGTTTACTTTTGGAATTTTTCTGTATTAAAAATCCCTAATAAATGTAATAAACTAATTGATGAAGTAAAGTCATACAGGAGTGATCCTTTACTTAACCTGAAATAAACTGCTTTTCTAAAGAAAAGAACACAAAATTGGTAATAGAAACATATATTCAACAGTGGTTGTCTCTGGGGTGGGATTAGAACTGATTTACCATGCACTGTTTGGGTTCCTCTGTATTTCATTATTCTTCAACAATGAATACACATTACTTTTGCAATTTGAAGAAGACTGTAGTCAGCAAGTCCAATGTGACCAAGAGGAGTTTTTGATTTTAGTCCCTGGAGGCATTTCTACCAAAAAGAAACGTGAGTTGGTTCTGCCCTCCAAAGCTTTAAAGCCATCCTTTTTTTTTTTTTTGGCTGTGCCACGTATCTTGCCGGATCTTAGTTCCCTGACCAGGAATTGAACCCAGGCTTTTGGCAGTGAAAGCTCCAAGTCCTAACCACTGGACTGCAAGGGAATTCCCTAAAACCAAACTTCTTGATGATATTTGTTTTATAGGACATCTTTTTCTCAAAGGAGATGGTGTTGTTTGTGATGGAAATCTGTTGAGAAGTGAGTGATATGAACTCACACATTAGTGTCCCCTCCTGATTTCTGGAATAACTTTGCTTTTCTGCAGGAAGAGATAAAAGACGGGTGAAGTGTAAACCTGAAAGTTAAAAGTGATTATCTCAGGGTGATGAGATGAAGGCAATTATATCCTTTTTTTTTTTCAACCTTATCTGTATTTCACAATTTATTTTCTTGAAATGAACTTGTATTGCTTTCTTAGCTTAGAGCAACTTATAGTTTTGAATCACAAGCCACGGATGGCTAGTGGTCCAAGGGCCCTTCTGATCTGAACCACATTAGAGGGAGAGGTTAGGTGAGGTGTTGAGATAGCAAGGGCAGCGCGGGCCATCTGTGAAGAGCTGCACGGAAAAGTCAGAGGGCAGAGGGGACTGGAGTGAACAGAAACCACAGGGCAGCTAAAGCTGCGGAGTGGAGAATGAGGCAGCCACTGTTGGGTGGATCTGGATTTTGTGGGGTTGTCTTTTAGTTTTCAATCACAATAACACTGCAGTGAGCTGTCCCAAGTTCAGTGGCATGTAGCAAGTTTGTGAGTCCGCGGTTTAACCTGGGAGGTCTTTCTGGTCTCAGCTGGGCTCCCTTGCGTGTCTGGGAGTCAGCGAGCTGTTGGCCAGAGCAGCATGGCTCTTGATCCTCTGGTTAGCTGGTGCATTCTCAAGGAGGAAGTAGAGAAGCATAAGAACAGAGGAAATGCAGGAGGCCCCTGCAGGCTGGGGCTGGGAAATGGCACACCATCGCTTCTGCTGCATTTTCTTGGGCAAAGTAAGTCCCGAGTCTGGTCCAGACTCAAAGAGAGGGGAAGAGACTCTTCCTTTTTGTGAGAAGAGCTCTGGGGTCAAGGGGTGGATACCCAGGGTGGGACCATTTATCCCAGGCCTGAAGCTCATACAACATTGGAGGCCCTTTTTAAAAGGATTCTGGAACTTCCTGCTGGTCCAGTGGCTAAGGATCTGCGCTCCCAACCCAGGGGCCCAGGGTTCGATCCCAGGTCAGGGAACTAGATCCCACATGCCTGCCATAGCTAAAGATCTCAGGTGCAACAACCAAGACCTGGCACACACAAATAAATAAATAACACACACACACACACACACAAAAAGGGGGGGAAAGAATCCTGAAATATGAATACAGAATTTGATATAGGGGCCTGGGCAAGTGAGGGGTGCTGACATTTAAATTCCATCAGATTCGTGGCCTCTTCCTCACTTTCACAAAGAAGCGAGAAGCTCGAAGCCCCAGTGAGGGGAGCCGTCATCATGCCGGTGGCAGAGCCCAGAGGGAGACTGGTCCAGCCAGCGTTGGCGCCTGGGTTCTGGGCGGCTGTCTGCTCTGGTCCCTGATGTCTGGCTAAGCACTGTTTGCGTCTGCTCCTCCACTGAGAGTCTTAGTTCCGTCAGGTCCACCTGGTTTAGACTTTGGTTTTGTAATTCTCCAGTGGGCCTGGCAACTGCCATCTCGTGGACCTTCTATTCCAGAGTGGGAGAGACCCAGTGAAACCGGCCCTTTCAATACAGAGGCTGCTCCCCCTGCCTGCGCGCTGTCATTTCAGTCGTGTCTGACTCTCTGGGACCCACGGACTGGGGCCCGCCAGGCTCCTCTGTCCATGGGATTCTCCAGGTAAGAACACGGCAGTGGGTTGCCGTGCCCTCCTCTAGGGGATCTTCCTGACCCAGGGATCAAACTGTATCTCGGAGGTCTCCTACATTGGCAGGTGGGTTCTTTACCACTAGTGCCACCTGGGAAGCTCCTGAAAAGACTGAGTCCAGAAAAAGATTGTAGTTTGTAAGCCCAATGTGACCTAGAGAGGTAGCTTGAGCAAGTTTCTGTTCCTAGTCATCAGGACAACCCGATGATTGCATCAACACACACACACACGGCACACTGCACGTGAATTTGAGCAAACTCTGGGAGATAGTGGAGGACAGAGGAGCCTGGAGTACTACCGTCCGTGGGGTTGCAGAGAGTCGAACACACCAACGGAAGCACAACGCCTGTGCACACACAGCATGAGCACTCACAGTACAATACACACTCGTAACACAGCTCCCACACACGGGCCCAGGTACAAGCACGAACACACCACACATGTGCCCATATGTGCACGCACACGTGACACACTCACACACACAGGTGCTTCAGAGCAGGGGAATCTCAGATGACCCGTCCAGTCCCTTCCTTCACACGTGGAGATGTGGGAGCCCAGCGAGGTAACAGGCTCGTGCAGATGTCGATGGCCAAGCCAGGAGGAGAGTCTCAAATGGATCATTGGAGACTTGGGGCTCCCAGAATAGCCTGACACTCCTCTAGTCCCCAGAGGCATTTGTGTAGAGGAATAGACTCGCTGTCACTTAGAGACATTCAGAGAATTCTCTCTTTTTTTGATGTGGACCACTTTTAAAGTCATTATTGAATTTGTTATAATTTTGTTTCTGTTTTATGGCCATGAGGTATGTGGGGTCTTAGCTCCTTGAGCAGGGATTAAACCTGCACCGGCTGCATTGGAAGGTGAAGTCTTTCTTTCTTTCTTTTTAATAAACTTTACTGAAGTATAATTTATGTACAATAAAAGCCACACATTGTAGGGTATAAGTGAAAGAGTTTTAACAAATGTATATACTAACGTAATCACTACCCCAATCAAGATACAAAGAAATTGGCATCTTCCCTGGAAGTGTGGAAGGTGTCTTAACCTCTGGATCACCAGGGATGTCTCCAGAGAATTCTCTTTGGTTGATTCTAAGCAGAATCTCTGTTTTTGAGCCAGGAAGGCCCAGGATCAGAGGGTCAGGACACAGGCTGAAATTTGGAGCAGCTCAGAGACTGTTCGCTTCTTATTGACTATGCCCGAGAGAGGAAATACCACCCCATACCCCTCAAAGCATGTGCCCGTTGCTTTCCAGGGTGCCCCATCTTACTTAACTCATTGGTCATTTCCCTTGGAAGCCAAATGATGTCTCTGTTTGCTGAGACCAGATGTCTCTCAGGATAGCTATTCAGGGTCATAGGCCGAGGTTGGCTCTGCCGAGCAGTAGGGTAGGGATGGAGGGCTGACAGAGTTCTCACTCTGTATCATTGACCTGACTTGACCACTTGGAAGGATGTAATGTGAGAAGCCAATTCTGGCCACATCCTGGAAAACCCTTGCTTATCAGCTGCTGCATTTCCCTGTGCAAATAACCCTTCTGACACCTAGTCACTCCTGATAAGGACATGAGGGGCTCAGATCTCCTTGAGGACATGAGGGGCTCAGATCTCTCCTTGGGACACACTTGCTCCCTGAGACATCACCAGGTACGTGGGGCACACGGCAAAGGAAGCTCCAGGAACAAAATCTGAGAAAGGTTTGGTCCTTTCCTAATTTCTGGGCTTCATCTCAGGTCTTGCTGGGATTCTGGTAGGGGAAGGGGAGGGAAGGATGACAACTCTGACAACACAGAGTTGTCAGAAAGAAAGGGAGTCAGATGCAGTCACTGCAAGAAGTAGTTATTGCAAAGTGTGTGTTGAGGGGGTGAGGTGCTAGGGGTGAATAGCCATGAACTGGTTTCTTTGGGAAGGTATAACTGACAAGTTTCTGGAGGATTCAGGCTAGAATCGATATTCACAGATGCTTACCTTATAAGCTGGGCACAGTGATAAGAGTTTCTGGTATGTTCTCAGGACAGAGGACCCTCTTGCCCACTGCACCAGGAGATTCCTGATCACATATTCCTACTCTTTGAGCCCTTTTCTTTTAGTGGGTACTCTGTTTTTTTTTTAAATGAATTTATTTATTAAAGTATTTTTTCTGCTGCCCCATGAGCCGCGTGGGATCTTAGTTTCTCAACCAGAGATTGAACCCTTGCCCCCTTGGAATCTTAACCACTGCACCACCAGGGAAGTCCCAGTTGTCTGGGTTTTGATACTTCCTCACCCTCTGCTTCCCATCTCTGGTCTAGCTTGGAATCTAGAATCTCTCCTGTGACTTTGGCCCAAGCCCCACTGTGATTAAGTAGAATTCCTGAGCTTCCGGGCTCCTGAGCATTCAGCTATGCTTGAAATCCCACGCGTAGGCCGTTGTGTCCATCAGTCTTGGCCCTCCACAACTTCTCCAGTGGTACCAGGCTCCCCCATCCCAATCTTCCCACCAGGGGAGAAGGACTGAGTAAAAGCTGCTCAGACCCAGCGGGTCTGCAACCTTCAAGGCTGAGAAGGAGCAGAGTTCTCCTTTTAGAGAACCCGTCGAGGCTCCGGCCAGGGAGGTATTTCTCAAAAGCTTATTCACGATTGCTTCTTGCATGGCCTTGAAATTTCACCCATCCTGCCTCCTTCCGCTTTTCATCTCATTCGCCAGTGGGAAAGGACCGAAGGAGGAAGTGTGAGAGTGAGAGTAAGCGAAAGCAGAAGGGCTGGAAGCTAAGGAGGCTGCAGCTGGTTCTCCCTGACTCGCTGCACCTGAAGCCGTGTGAAGATACAATGTACCTGCTGCTGTTGTTCTGCCTTTTCCTCCGGCTTTCAGGTGAGCAGGGCCCGGGCCTGTTCGCCCTGTTTCGCCCAGGGAAAGTTGATGGGGCGGGAGGAAGCTGCTGGCAGAGGAAAGAGGGGGCTCAGCAAGGCGTCCTGCTGAGGCACCAGCTCTGTTTCTAAGCAGTTCCTCCCAGTCGTGAGCCTGTGGGTTTCAGCCACTCAACCCTGCGCTCAGGGTTTCAGGGCCCACACGGCCAACGCGGAAGGTGGACGTGGTCTTCACGACGAAGCCAGCACCAGGCGTAACTCCCGACCTCTGGGGGCTGATCCTTCAGAATGGACAGACTGGTGGCCGCCACTGGTGGGGGAGAAGCAGAGGCACCCTGGGTGCTCAGGAGAGATGGGGAGTATGCACCCATGCTCTCACCTTCCAGAAAGTGTTATGAGCAAGGGAAGGCTCTGGTGAAGGGGTGAGGGTGAGGTGGACCTGGAAGGAAGGGAAGCAGGGGATTTGCCTGATGGAGTGGAAGGGATGGTTCTAGGCTTTCGGGGAAGAAGGAAATGGAATGGAAAGGTCAAGAGAAGGCAAGCGTGGTAGGATGAGGAGGAAAAGGGGGCTAGGATATGAGCAGAGACAGAGGGTTGAAGTCAACTGGAAGTTGATAGAGACCTTTTAGTTTTTTTGGCCATGCCACGCGGGACAAGGGATCTTAGTCACCCAACCAAGGATTGAACCCATGGTTAAGATTTGTTAGAAGCGTGAGTCTTAACCACTGGACTGCCAGGGAAGTCCCATGGATCTCATTGTGATTAAAAGTCAAGGGGATTTTCTTGGCTTGGACAGGTTGGGGGACTGTAGAGCTCAGTGTCTGAGTACCTTCTCTCTTTAGAGTCAGCCTCTTGTTGATCTCACCTCCTCTCTGAGATGACTCCCATTTTTGTATCCCTAGCCTGGACATCTCCCTGCACTCAAGAATCTTCTATCCAGCTCTCTGTTCAACTTCTTCACTCAGATGTTGACATTTCTTCTTCTTCTTTTTTTTTGTCCACACCCTGAGCTGTGGGGTCTCAGTTCCTGGACCAGGGAAGGAACCTGGGTTCCTGCAGAACCTCAACCACTGGACCTCTAGGGAAATCCCAGATGTTGACATTTCAAGTGTGGCCTGACCACATCTTCTCTGTCAAATTCCTTTCTCTCCCATCTTTGTGTTTGGCAACTCTATCTTTTCAGGTGCTCGGGCAGAACCCCAGGGGCATCCATCCCTTCTCTCATATCTCATAGTAAGCCTTTGAAATGTAAGCCAGATCCTGTCTCTTTTCTGGTCAAAACCGTCCAATGACCTCCATCCTAGAGTACAAATCCGAAGTCCTTACAGAGGCTACCAGGTGGTACCATCCGGATCTCCCTCCACACCGTCTCCCGGTCTCCTCTGCCTCTCTGCTCCCCCGGCTCAACCCACCCCAGCCATCCCA
Organism: Connochaetes taurinus; assembly: GCA_006408615.1. Lineage (NCBI taxonomy): Eukaryota > Metazoa > Chordata > Mammalia > Artiodactyla > Bovidae > Connochaetes > Connochaetes taurinus. The sequence goes on along the minus strand of SJXO01001635.1, from coordinate 496,289 downwards.
GCCTCTTGGATGTTCTTTGACCATCCATGCCAGGCACACTCCCGCTGCAGGCCCTCGGCCCTTGATGTTCAATCTGCACACTGCTCTTCTTCAGAGAGCCAAGGCTGCAGTCCTCACTTCCTTCCCGTCTTTGTTTCTCACTGAAGCCATCATTGATGACCCTAATGAAAACAGCCATTCTCTGGACTTCCCTGATGGTCCAGTGGTTAAGATTTTGCACTTCCACTGCAGGGGGCTTGCGTTTGACTCCTGGTTGGGGAAGTTCCACATACCATGCAGTGTGGCCAAAAAGAAGAAGAAAAAAAAGCATCTCCCTTGCATTACTTTTCTCCATGTTTATCCTCTCCGTTCCCTCACTTTGATAGAATATAAACTTCAGGAGGGCCAGGATTTTTGTGCCTACAACCACGACAGGTGCAGTTGAGACAAATAGGAGAATTAGTTGAATGAGTGAATGCATCTAATGGACAGGGAACAGTGATTGCTATAATGCCCATCCCACCTCACCCCCCAGAATCTTTGTCCTTCTGCTTTCATAGAATCAAACAACTGAGGCTGTTAACATTGCCTGGAGAGGACATTGCTCACGGGATTGTAAAATGGTGCAGCCACTGTGGAAAGCAATTTGACATTCATGAAAATATTAAACATGTGGTTACCACACTAGCCAGCAATTCCACTCCTTAGGTATATATCCAAGAGAATGGAAGACATATGTCCGTGTAAAAAAAAACATGTATGCAAATGTTCATGACAACATAGTTCATAGGAGCTAAGCAGTGGAAACAGTCTAAGTGCTTGTCAACTGATGGATGGATAAACTAAACCTTGGTGTACTCATACCGTGGTACACTAGTGATAAAAATGAAGGAGGTACTGACACGTGCTACAATCTTGATGAATCTGGAAAACATTAAGCTTGGTAACGAATCCAAACACAAAAGGGTGTATGTTGTATTATTCCATGCATATGAAATGTCTAGAATATGTAACTTCATAGAGACAGTACATTATCGGTCCCCAGGGGCTGGGGAGTGAGTCAGCGGGGAGGGACTCCTTCATACGGGGTCTCTCTTAGGGTGATGACTACGTTCTGGAATTAGTGGTGATGTTTGTACAGCTTTGTGAGTATCTCACAAAAACGCTGAACTGTGCAACATAAAAGGGTGAATTGCGTGATGTGTGAATTATATCTCAAGAAGAAAATAATCAAAGAGCAGAGAGGAGAGTTAGGAGCAGTTATGGTCTCCAGAGAAAACTTTCTGTGGTCGCCTTTGGATCTGAGGCTGCAGAAGGCACGACAGCCGGACAGTCCTTTGTGACCTGTGACTGTTTTGCATCGTCTGCTTTGATCATTCAGTCCATTAGCTGTAGAAATGAAAATGATACTTATAAGCAGCGATGCATGCTGCGAGCAAAGCTAAGCGCCATGCCCCGACTCAGGGGGCGGGAGGGTGGGGAGTGCTTTCGATGGGGTGGGCTTAGAAGGAGCCCTCTGAGGGGGAGCCATCTGGGCTGAGACCTGGAGGACAAGAAGGAGCAGGTACTTCAGATCAAGGAAGTTTCTCAGGCACAAGGGATAGAAAGGCTCTCCTATGGAAATGAGCTTGACCTTGGTACGTCTGAGGAACAGAAGGCCTTTGTTACAAGACTCCTGTTGGGGCTGATTGGGAGGTTCTGTGCTGTATGTTCTTTGTGACCCCATGGACTGTAGCCCACCAGGCTCCTCTGTCTAGGGAATTCTCCAGGCAGGAATACTGGAGCGGGTTGCCATTTTTTCCTCCAAGGGATCTTCCTGACCCAGGGATTGAACCCATGTCCTCTGTCTCCTGCGTTACAGGCTGATTCTTTACCCACTGAGCCACTGGTGGGGAGGTTGCTTTTATCTGTTCGGGGAAAAGGTCTTAGAGGAGGAGAGAGACGTGTGGCTTGTGGGTGGCTGGAGATGGCTTGTGGATGCTCAGCCTCGAGTTTTGGTGTGGAAACAGAGGAGATAGATCTGGGGTGAGAAGTTAGGGGACAAATTGGCAAGCAAGGTAGGGAAGGTACATAGAGGGTTTTCTTCCCCCTGACATCTGGAGCAGGGGAACTTGATGGCTGGCAGATGTGAGAGTAGTGCATGTGTGTACATGGTTTGGGAGGGATTAAGACAGAGCAGGAATGTTTGTCTGAAGCAGAACAGGCACAGCTATGTGCTGATAAGAACCTAGTCGCCAGTGTGAACCTTGGTGCCAACCTGTGACCAGCCTCAACCATAGGGCTTCCGATCACAAGCAACACGTTTAACCAGCACTGCTTCCTTCTTCTCGAGAGTGCACTCTTGCAAAAGTATGAAGAAAACAACCCAGAAACTTTCCACTGGGCTTTATAGCAATTCATTTTCTGTGAGAAGCAAGACTTTTAATGACTCTCTTTTGTGGCTCAGTGATAAAGAATCCGCCTGCCAATGCAGGAGACGCGGGCTGGATCCCTGGGTCGGGAAGATCCCCTGGAGAAGGAAATGGCAACCCACTGCAGTATTCTTGCCTGGGAAATCCCATGGACCGAGGAGCCTATTGGGCTCCAGTCCATGGGGTCGCAAATATGTTGGACACGGCTTAGCGACTAAGCAACAATAACAAAATTTTTTTTCAGAGAAAAATTAGCTGCCTGTCCCACTTGAGCCTCACTGTAAGTGGTGGCGGAGGTGGACCAGACCCCAGATGTGTTGATCCGGAGCGGAGACTAGCTGATGCCCCCTGTTGAGCTGGAGGCAGGCTCCAGGCCCGCCTGTTGCTTACTGACACTGAGTCAGTCACCTTCCTCCCTGTGGCTCAGTTTCCACCTGATCTAGGATTATTTTCCATCCTCCAGGCTGTGAGTAGCCATGCCCAGTGAAGGTGCTGCTTCTTGGAGCTCTGGGCTGCCTCTGGGCCAGGATGGTTCCCCAAAGCAGAGCCAGTGCTCCGCAAGGTTGATGGGGAGTGGGCACCCTGAAGAGGGGTCTGAGCAGGGAGTGGACAGATGGTTCAAGGGTCAGTGCAGGCCTGCTCAGCCTCTCAATCGTGTCTGACTCTCTGGGACTCCATGGACTGTAGCCCACCAGGCTCCTCTGTCCATGGAATTCTCCAGGCTAGGATACTGGAGCAGGTTGCCATTTCCTACTCCAGAGGATCTTCCTGACCCAGGGATTGAACCCACGTCTCTGGCATTGGCAGGTGGGTTCTTTACCACTGCAATTCAGGGAAGTGGAATTCTTTACCATGGCTACCAAGGAAGCCCAAAACTAAATGCTCTACAAGCCATTAGAAGCGTGGCAACTAAAGATGAGGTGGTCGTCTATGTTAGAGTCCTAGAGCTCTGGGATAGGGGATTAGAAGAGCGCAAGTTTATAATATTACATCTGGAGATCAGAACGGAGAAGGCAATGGCAACCCACTCCAGTACTCTTGCCTGGAAAGTCCCAGGGACGAAGGAGCCTGGTAGGCTGCAGTCCATGGGGTCGCTAAGAGTTGGAAATGACTGAGCGACTTCCCTTTCACTTTTCACTTTCATGCACTGGAGAAGGAAATGGCAACCCACTCCAGTGTTCTTGCCTGGAAAGTCCCATGGACGGGGGAGCCTGGTGGGCTGCCGTCTATGGGGTCGCACAGAATCGGACACAACTGAAGTAACTTAGCAGCAGCAGCAGCAGAGATCAGAAGTCTAAAACGAGTCAAAAGGACAACATTTCTCCTGGTGGTTCTAGGGGGAGAATTCAACCTCTTGACTCTTCTAACTTCCAGAAGCTGCCCGATCTCCTTGGGATGTGGCCCTACGTCACAGCAGCCCCTGCTCCACGGTCATCTCTCCTTCTATGACCCTGACCCTCCTGCCTCCCTCTGATAAGGACTTTGCTTGATTCAATCACACCTGCACAGACCTGTTTTTGCCATGTAAGGCTAATTGTGTTCACAGGTTTTGGGGGTTAGGACATCTTTAGAGGCTGTTACTCGCCCCCCACACTATTAAACAGCCCTGTCCAGGCATTTGTTTTTCTATGATTTTGAAAGTAATAAGTTCTTGTTATTGATACTTGGAAAAGAACAGGGAAAAAAAAAGTGAAGTACATAAAAAAAATGAAGAATTAGGAAAAATAAAAAACCTCATATCTGTCTGAAAGCTCAAGGCAACCAGTTGTTAACATTCTAGCTTAGTTTTTGTCTTTTTTGTGCATTTTAAAAAGTTAGTTGAAAAAAAAAAATAAATAAAAAGTTAGTTGATATTATACTGTATATGATTTTTTAAAACCCTAATTTTCACTTCATATGAGAATTTTTCACATAATTAAAAATATTTCTAAGCCTCATTATCAGTGTCTGCATTATTTCATTGTGAACTTACTTCCCCAATTGATGGAAGTGGGTTTTGTTTCCTTTATTTTTGCTAACTACGCCATGAATCTTTGTGCACACCCTTCTTGTGTGCCTCTCTGATTGTTTCCTGAGGACTGAATCCTAGAAGTATCATTACTGGAGCAAAGGGCATGCCTGTGTCTGACACATGAAATTGCCTTATGGCTTTCTGTGTGTTTGAACCAGTTACCTTCCTTCCAGCATCTTCTCCTAGTGCCTGGACCACCTGGCCTCGGTCAGCAAAACGTGAGTCATCAACACTTGGTTGATTTGATCTGTGAAAAGTGGTATTGTCTCCCACATTTCTTATTTGTTACGTTGTTTAAATTGAACACTTGAATTTTATTAGCCACTGAATTTCTTCTTTGTGACTTGCCTCTTATCTCTCATCAGTTTTCCAAATGGAGTCTTAAATGTTTTTCTTCTATACATGCTTAATCAAGAGAGACACTATTGGGAATAGTATCTTCCCTGGTGGTCCAGTGGTTAAGACTCTGACTTCCAAGGCAGCGAGTGCAGGTTCGATCCCTGGTTGGGGACCATCCCTGTGGTCAAAATGTCAAAACATAAAACAAAAGCAATACTGTAACAAATTCAATAAAGCCTTTAAAAATGGTCCATGTAAAAAAATCTTAAAAGAAAGAGAAACACCATCAATCCTTTTCTATGTTGTTTTAAATGTGTCTCTCAGTCTGTTGTTTGTCTTTTCAGTCTTTTTTAATTGGTATGTCCAAGCGCTGTCTTTGCATGTAGTCAGATTCCCTACTGACTCTTTGTTTCCTGTCATTCGTTAATTTCAAGTTTTGAAACTGCTCCCTGTCATCTAGAAATTTTATAAATATTCAGTTCTATTTTCTTCCAGTTTTAGAAACGCTTTCCTGTTTTATGCTGACCTCCTTAATCTCTCTATATTTACCTAATGGAGTACACTGAGAGGTAACAGGAGAGGGTTATGCCCTAACCCTTCCCTTCCCTGCTTATCCTTTTAGTTTTCTATATTGTTGCTGTTTAGTTGCTAAGTCGAGTCCAGCTCTTTGTGACCCCGTGGACTGCAGCATGCCCAGGCTTCCCTGTCCTTCACTATCTCCTGGAGTTTGCTCAAACTCATGTTCACTGAGTCGATGATGCTATCCAACCATCTCATCCTCTGCTGTCCCTGTCTCCTCCTGCTCTCAATCTTTCCCAGCATCAGGATCTTTTCCAATGAGTCGGCTCTTTGCATCAGGTGGTCCAAATATCGAAGCCTCAGCATCAGTCTTTCCAATGAATATTCAGGACTGATTTCCTTTAGGATTGACTGGTTTGATCTTCTTGTTGTCCAAGCGGCTCTCAAGAGTCTTCTCCAGCACCAAAATTCAAAAGAATCAGTTCTTTGGCACTCAGCCTTCTTAAAGGTCCAACTCTCACATCTGTACATGACTACTGGAAAAGCCATAGCTTTGACTAGACAGATCTTTGTCAGCAAAGTGATGTCTCTGCTTTTTAATACACTGTCAAAGCTTTTCTTCCAAGGAGCAAGCATCTTTTAACTTTGTGGCTGCAGTCACTGTCTGCAGTGATTTTGGAGACCAAGAAAATAATATCTGCCACTGATTTCACTGTTTCCCCATCTACTTGCCATGAAATGATGGGACTGGATGTCATGATCTTAGTTTTTTGAATGTTGAGTTTTAAGCCAGCTTTTTCACTCTCCTCTTTCACCCTCATCAAGAGATTCTTTAATTTTTCTTCGCTTTCACCATAGTTTTCTATGGCATATATAAAATTCTTAAATAGACTAGGTCTGTTTTTAGGCTCTTGACTGTGTTCTATTGAGGCGCTCACCTAGTCTTGTTAGATTTCCAAGCTGGCTTCTTTATTAGGCCTGATACCATTTTAATATTTGGCAGGCAAGTCCTTACTCATTGCTCAACTTTCAGATGTTAAAAATTTTTGTCTCTTCATTTATTCAGATAACCTCTAGCATACATTACATATAATATTTTTTACACATGCATGCATAGACATATATATACACACACACACATATACTACACCTATGTATAGACAGAAATTATTGGGAAAAAATGTACATGTTATAAAAATGTTCGGGGGGTTTTTGAGTTAAATCTTTAAATGTATTTGGGAAGGAAGGAAGAAAATTTTTTCAATATATAGCATTTTCATTCAGAATTATAATATAGCTCTTTTATGAATAAACCTTTATGTCAGTCAAGAAAATTTCAAAGTGTTTGTGTATGATTTTTTTCTATAAGTCCTAATTGTTTCTGTTCAAGCTATTCCTTGGTATTTAGTACACTTTTATTGCTACTGTAAATGAGCACTTTTCCATTTTGTTTTCCGATTACTTGTTAGTGGTTTACAGGAAAGCCACTGATTTTTAATACATTTATTGTGTTTTTAGCCACTCTACTGAATTCCATTAAAAATGAAAATCCTTTTAAATTGAAGATTTAAATATTTTCCCTAAATGTTATTATTTTCCCCCAATAATGATATATTTTGTATTTTTCTGTGTCTCACTATGTTGGTCAGAATTCCAGAAAATAACATGTACAGATGGGTGACACGTACAGAAAAGTGGATACAGAATCAGTGTTCAGGTTAACGATTATAAAGTATACACCAATATCTCACAATCATTGCGGTATTTGCTGAGGCTTTTACTCGATAATCTTTATTAGATAAAGGAAGTTCTACTCTTAATTTGCGAAGAGTTTTTAGAAAATCAAATGTGTGTTGACCATGTGGCATGTGGTCAGGGATCGAACCTGGGTTCCCTGCACTGGCAGGCAGATTCTCTACCATTGAGCCACCAGGAAAACCTCTCTACTTCATTAATTTTATTACTTTAATTATTTCCTTTCTTCTAGTTTTTTCTTTCTTCCTACTCCGCCTTCTGTTTTTTAACTTTTGAAATAAATGTTTGATATATTAAAGTCCTCTTTACTTTTCTAATACATGCATTTATGCTCTAAAATATCCCTAAGCAGAACACAACTGGTCTGCCAGCAGATGGGTCTGGGAGGCCCGGGCTAGATTGCTATTGTTTCTATTTAAGCTGATGTTTCAAAGAGAGATTTCACCCAGATTTTGAGCTACTCCTTAAAAGTGTAAAGATCTGAAACCACATCGCCTGCTTCTTGCATGAGGACAGTGGGACAGGTGCCCCCCACCCCGACCCCATCCAGGGGTGTCTGCTCTCCAGACTGCCGAGCTCCTCACCACTTCCCAGGTTCTGACACCAAGTGCTAGAGACAGCTGCCATTCTTCGTGATGCTTGAGGTGTTATTTCCTTACAGTAAAGAAACATTTCTCTGTATCTCTGATCTTTCAAAGATGAGGAAATGGAAGAAAGAGCAAGAAACTCATACATATCAGAAAATGCTGCTGCTTTTCTCTATAATACTTGCCTTCCGACAGGGCTGTAGTATTCAAGACAGTATGGATTCACCTTGTTGTTGTTCAGTGGCTAAATCGTGTCCAACTGTTTGTGACCCCATGGACTGCAGCACACCAGGCTCCTTGGTCCTCCACCATCTCCTGGAATTCACTTGAATTCATGTCCATTGAGTCAGTGATGCTATCTAACTGTCTATCCTATGCTGATACCTTCTCTGTTTGCCTTCAAACTTTCCCCAGATCAGAGTGTTTTCTAATGAGGCAACTCTTCACATCGGGGGCCAGAGTACTGGAACTTCATAAGGATAGATCAATGGAACAGAATGGAACATCCATAAAGAACTCACACATTTGCTTTTTGACAAAGCAGCCAAAGCAATTCAGTGGCAAGAAATGGGATCTGGGTAATAAAAATTCCAGAGCACCGGGAAAATGATGGGCATTACTCTTTTGGTCAATTTCAAAGGTGGGTTGGGAAGATCCCCTGGAGAAAGAAATGGCAACCCACCCCAGTGTTCTTGCCTGGATGGAGGATCCTGGTAGGCTACAGTCTGTGGGGTCACAAAGAGTTGGATAGGACTGAATGACTTCACTTTTACTTTTTCACTTTCCTACCAGGCTGGTTTACTATAGAACCAGTAGACATAATTAGAACCATTAGGAACAGTTTCTCCAGAGCTGGGTGAATGTTTCCCCTGGGCCTCCTGAGGTCGACAGTACAGAGTCATCTTCTGTGCAAATAGGCCCGTTGCTCTTTCCTCCCCATCAGACCAGAATAACACAGGGATGGCTGCAAATGGATGTTGCTGGAAATGGGAAGACTTACTGGCTGCAGACAGGGGAAGAGGGGATAATTACAAGAAGGTGCCCTCGCTCTGTGTCAGTGTTTCTGTTTCTTTGAGATCTGCAGTTGTGCTTTCATGGGATTTTCTTGATGGCTTGGCTAGAATTTTGAAGGACAAAAAGTTCGTCTTGATCTGTCTTCCTTGACTGTTACTCAGCTCAGGAGGCCCTTGGGTCTGGTTGAACTATTCACAATGCAGGAGGCTGTGGCCCTGCCCCCAGGGCGGGAGGTGACAGGTACATGGATTTGTGTTTCCAGGCTCATCTGCCGTCTCGGGTCCCGGAGCAGTGAGAGGTGTGGAGCAGGGCTCACTGACTGTGCGGTGTCGATACGACCCTGGATGGGAGCCGTACGTGAAGTGGTGGTGCCGGGGGGCTGACTGGAGCAGCTGTCGGTTCGTTGTTAAAACCAATGGATCAGAGAAGGAGGTGAAGCAGGGCCGCGTGTCCATCAAGGACAACTGGAAAGACCGCTCGTTCACCGTGACCGTGGAGAAGCTCAGGCTAGACGACTCAGACGCTTACTGGTGCGGGATTGAGAGAGTTGGAGCTGACCTGGGGGACCCAGTAGAAGTGACCATTGACCCAGGTAAGACTATGTGTGTGTGGACGTGTCTCTTCAGGGCCTGCTCTGTCCAGGGACCCAACTGTCCCTCAGAGGGAATGTCCCAGGGATGGGGGAGTCCTGAGGGCTCATGGAGCCCCTGCTGACCACCTGGGCTGAAGCGGCCGGGCTTCCCCTCAACGCTCTCCTGGCTCCAGGCCCGCCTCCGGGCAGGGTCAGGCTTTCCCAGCACCGAGTTACCCTGTGCACAGTCAGTGCCTGAGTCCGCTCCCAAGGGGATGAAGGTGGTGGTCCCCATGTCAGTCTGTGGGCCAAGGGGCCCTCCTCTGTGGGACCTGGAGACCCTGATTCCTGCCAGTGCTTTCCTGGGACCTCTGCTGCCCTGGGGGTGTTCCTGCTCTTTCTGGAATTCAGGGTTGGGTCTTCAGAGCTGCCGTTCCCACCGTGTGTTCCATATCCCATCTCAGGGGGAAGTCCCAGCCCAGTAGGGGATGCTGTGCTTAATGTCGGGGTCTGGACAGGGCTCCACAGACAGAAGGCTGCAATTCTGATGCATGAAACCCCATCAGGAGCCATTTATACATTTGAGTTGAACAACACTCTCTTCCTCAGTCTTTCTAGAAGGCAAACACTCCTGGGCATGTTAGCTCAGCGATCTTGATTTGACATAATTTATCTATTGGGCTCTGCTTCTGCTGATCCTCAGATAGATGGCACCAGCTCACAGGGCACCTGTGCGGAAGGGGGTCTGGGTACACAGTCAACAGTCACCGCCCTCCCCGCCTCCTGCCCCCACTCACACCTGGAACCTGTGAGACTCATTATACTTGCAAAGTACAACACGTACGTCATCACATTCAATCCTGACACCATTCCTGAGAACTATCCCCATCATGGGAGATTAATAACATCCTCCAAGTGCAGGCTTTTCCTGAGCCTCGGGATTTTGCTTAGGCTGCCATTCCTGACCTTTGACTTCACAGATCTTGGCTGTGTCAGCTGCCTGGTAGCCCCCATTCTACTCCTGTCCTTGTGGATAAGTAGATGGGGGAGGCACTGGCCGCGGCCCCGTCATAAGCAGCTGGAGTATTTGAATCCCGCTCTCTCCAGATGCCCTTGTCCTGAGGCAACCCTGGGCCCCTCTAACCTCCCTGGACCTGTGCCAGCCCTACTGCCTCTGAGGCTCTGAGTCTCCTGGAGGCCAGGGAGATATGAGCAGTCTGGGCTGTCGGCCCCTCCCTTGGCCCTGCTCCAGACACTCAGGATAGGGAGGCCCATGCTCACCACTCCTCAGGGCAGGGAGGCCCATGCTCCCCAAACCCCCATGCCCCAGACTCAGAGCCGCGTGTAGGGTGGAGGGCAGGTGAGCAGGCAGAGTGCTGTGTAACCTGATCTCTATGCCAAGCACCGACTACAGTGCCGACCACCATTCCCACCACCTCCACCGTCAACACAAAAGATAATATTTGCTCCTCAGCTGCGACCGGCCACCGCTCCAAAGACAGGTAAGCCAGCTCCAAGGCTGCCATTCCTCGTGGACCACTGGGCCCAAACTCCTCGGAAGGGGCACCCTCTGTAGTCCCAGGTCCCAGCCAGAGCTTGTCTCTGCACTCTTGGGCTCGAGAATGCTAGGGCCCCCTCTCACTTGCTCTCATAGCTCAGGAGGCCAGAAATGAAACCAAGGTGTGGGCAGGTTGGCTCCTTCTTGGGACTCTAAAGTAGAGTCTGTCCCAGGCCAGTCTCCTCACTTCTGGGGGCTGCTGGTAAGCTGAGCATCCCTTGGCTTGTGGCAGCATCACGCCAACCTTGGCCTCTGACATCACATGGCCTTCTCCCTGTGTGTCTGTGTGCCCCGATTTCCGCTCCCTACCCTTTTAAAAAAATTTTATTTATTTGACTGCACTGAGTCTTAGTTGTGGTATGTAAACTCTTAGTTGCCAGCTGTGGGATCTAGTTCCCTGACCAGGAGTTGAACCTGCCCCCCTGCATTGGGAGCGAGGAGTCTTAGCCACTGGACCACCAGTTTATCCTTTATAAGGACACCAGTCACTTGCCTTGGGCCCATCCTGATCCAGCATGACCTTGTCTTAACTTGATGACCTCTGCAAAGATCTGACTTCCAAATGGATCTCAGGTTCTGAGTGAACTACCGGGTAAAGGAATCTGTTCAGCCTGCATGGGGGGCAAGCAGAGAAATAGGAAAGCCTTTCCAGAGCCTTTGCCATGCAATTTCTGTTTGGCCTGCAGACCTACAGAAACACTGTGTGGAACCCTCCTCTCCCATCTTTTTTTTAAAACCAGGACTTCCCTGGTGGTCCAGTGGCTAGAACTCTGTGCTCCCAATGTGGAGGGCTTGGGTTTGATCCCAGTTAGGGAGCTGGATCCCATGTGCTGCAATTAAGAGTTTGCCTGCTGCAGCTAAGACTCAGCGCATATAAGTGAAATATTAAAAAAAAACATCTCTGGAGAACTCCCTGGTGGTTCAGTGGTTAGGATTCCATGATTTCACTGCGGAGGGAGTAGGTTCAATCCCTGGTCAGGGGACTAAAATCCCATAAGCCCTGCGGTGCGGCCAAGAAAAGGAAAAAAAAAAATCTTTGAGGGCCCCCAGGAGTAGGGCTTTCCTAGGCTGGAAACCACAGCCCTGCAGTTGGAAGGTCTGAAGGTGTGTGGCCATCTCTGCCCCCGGGTGGGTAGGATAAGGTCAAGGGGGGAGGTCAACCACGGGGGCCTCCTCTGTCATTTCCAGCAATGACGGCCTGAAGCTCAGTGTCCTCCTTCCTCTCATTTTTGCGGTGTTGCTGCTTCTCTTCATGGTGGCCTCGCTCGTGGTTTGGAGAATGGCGAAGCGACTGAAGAAAGGTGGGGGACCAGGCTGGCGCTGGGCTGGGGCTGGGCTGGGCTGGGTAGCAGGGCGTGGGGTTGACGGCCCCCGTGGTCATCCCGGAGCCTTTGGACCCATGGATCACCCTCAGACTCTGGGAGGGTTGCTGTCCCGAAGGCCTCAGCAGCTGGTGGTTTGAGGGGCTGGAGCTTGGAGATGAGCCCAGGAGCTTTCAACGTCAGGTCTGCCTTGAACATCCCTCTTTGTTCTTCTTGCCTCTTTGCTCTGCCTCCTGGCCCATTTCCTGATTTGGCTCTCGGTGGCAGAGGTGACAATGGCCTTAGGCAGGCAGCCCTTCTAGGGTACCCACACCCTTTAGAGTCTTGACCACCACTTCCCGTGGTTGTCACGGAGGGACTGAGTTGATGTGGGGGCAGGGGAGACACCCACAGGAAGTTATGCACACACAAGCAAATGGACACACAGGCACATGAGCCCATGGACACGTCTGCACGCGCAAACACCACCCACACGTGAATGCACACGCGTGCTCGGACACACACATACAGTCCTCTGGGTTTCCTCAGAAGGGTTGGTGGCCACTCCGGTTTTTATTTATTTACTTTTGGCCATGCTGGGTCTTCGTTGCTGCTCAGGCTCTTCTCTAGTTGCGGCGAGCAGAGGCTACTCTCTAGCGGCAGTGCTCAGGCCTCCTATTGCGGTGGCTTCTCCTGTTGCCGAGAACGGGCTCCAGGGCGTGAGTACTTGAGTAGCTGTGGCTCCTGGGCTCCAGAGTACAGGCTCAACAGTTGTCAAGCGGGGGCTTAGTTGCCCCAAGGCATGTGGGATCTTCCGGGACCAGGGATCGAACTCATGGGGCTTTGCATTGGCAGGCGGATTCTTTATCACTGAGCTACTGGGGACGACCCCAGGCCTATTTTTGCTCTTCCTCTTCTCCAGCCTTTTCTCAAGCTACCCTTCATGTTCTATGTAAATTTACCGTTTAGGGAAGGGCCCCTGCTCACGACTCTGCACTTGTCAGTCATGAGCTTTGGCCTCAACCAACCCTTTTCCTGTCTGGCTCCACTTCCACATTCTTAAAATGATTGCTCCTTCTCCTTCTCGGAATCCAGCAGGACCCGAGCTCTCACGGGGCCCTGTTCAACGCTGCCCTCACCACCCCCCGCCCCCACAACAGCCTGGGGAATCTTGTAGTTTGGGAAGAAGGGAGCCTGACTCTTGGCTCATCCTATTTTCTCCCAAATGTATTGTCTGTGACCTAAATACATTCTGTTCCCCCTAAAAACCGGGACTAGGGGGCGGTTATATTATTTCTCTGTAGTCTCCAAACTAGGTGCAGGAGATGGCAGGGAGATAAAGAAAGAGCTGGTCCATACAGTGTTGACTCAGCTCAAGTGCTTCACTCGGAGAGCAGCTTAGAACAATCCTGTCTCCCGAGCAAGCTGTGCCGCTGGAGCCCTTGTGTGCCTGGTACAGCCAGCACCGGGCAAGCGCAGAACAGGCTCGGCCACCGGCAGCCCACGTCCCACCCGAAGGCTGGCCAGAATTCAACGGGACAGGGTGTCGTCGTTTTGTTGTTGAATCGTTCAGCTGTGTCCGACTCTTGTGTGACCCCAGGGACTGTAGCCCACCAGCCCCCTCTGTCCATGGGATTTTCCCAGGCAAGAATACTGGAGTGGGTTGCCGTTTCCTTCTCTAAGGGGTCTTCCCGACCCAGGGATTGAACCTGGGTCTTCTGCACTGGCAGGTGGATTCTTTACCACAGAAGGGTGATGAGACAGACATAAATCACATACCCTGGGAGCTGGCAAGCGAGGGATTCGAGAGCCTGGGTAGCTGCAGAAAGTAGGTGTGACTTGAGTTGACCCATGAAAGATGACAGGCTGGTTGAGAAATGGTGGAGTTACAGGCAGAATTCCAGAAGTTATAGGCGGAGCCTAATCCCAGAGGAGTTGATAGCTGGCAGGGCCACCTGAGCAACTGATCACACAGTTCTGTGATGTGGGGAATAGATGGACCGAAGTCTCCTTATTTGTCACCTGAGGGATGAGAACTGGAACCAGGTCTCTTCTCAGGTGGCTCAGCAGTAAGAATCTGCCTGCAATTCAGGAGATGCGGGTTTGATCCCTGAGTCAGGAACATCCTCTGGAGTAGGAAATGACAACCTGCTCCAGTATCCTTGCCTGGGAAGTTCCACGGACTGAGGGGCCTGGCAGGGCGACAGTTCATGAGATTGTAAGGAGTTGGATGCAACTGAGAGATTGAACGTGCATGCGCATGCGCGCACACACACACACACACACTCACTCTTTTCTCTGAGCCTGAAGCTTAATTCACTTCATTTCTTCCCCAGACCTGGAGGCACGGGTGAGTCTCTGAATGGGCCTTCTAACTCTGGTTGTTTTTGTCTTTTAGCTGCTGGGACATCCCCAGTGCAGGTAAGAGAGTCCCCGAGGTCAGAGCAGAAACACCGGACACCTTGCCCCACTTCTTGTTTTCCATCTCCCAGGAGCACTGAGGCCCAAGTGCCTCAGACAATCCCTGTGCCCAAGTGCCCGTATGCTCATGACCCAGCAGCAAGGGCTAGGAAGGGGCCCAGGAAGATGCTGGAATCAGCAAGAAGGGAGGGGGCTTGGGAGGGGGCAGGCGTGGGAGGCTGAGAGGAAGTGGAGGTTGCAGAGGAAGCTGGGAGCCGCGTGTCCCTCCGTGGAACCCAAGTCTCGTCTCCTAGGTGCTTCAGCCCCTGGGGAGCGACATCTGCTACGCAGACCTGAACCTGCAGCAGACTGAAAAGCCCTCTGGCTCCTCCCAGAAGAAGGCCTCTGAGAGGGCCCCCTCCTCCCCCCAGGCCTACTCAGGGGACGGGGACTATGCCAACACGGTATGTGCTCGGTGGGGCTCGGACCAGACCCGCTGTTGCCTCTTCCTTTGAGGATGGGTTTTCTCTCGCCCACGTGGGAAGGTGGGCGCTGAGCAAAGATGCAGCCATCAAAAGACTGGCTGGCAGAGCCCCTGTAGGCTTTTGGCCTTTGGCATCACTTCCATACCAGACCTCAGCACTGGAGACTCAGAGTCCAGTCAGACATGGTCCATATGCTGGGTGCGGCCGAGTGACCCGGTATTCTGTGCTAAATGGGCTGCCCTGGCGCAGAATTGAGGGAGAGCACCTTCTGCTACAACTGGAGCTCAGGGTGCCTGGCTGAGTGGAGGGAGGAGGGGTTGGAGGGCCTGGGAGAAGCTTCCAGAAGTCCTGGAGGGTCTGTCTCCCTGGGGTCCTCCAAGGCCTCCTCCATGGGTCGGCAGCCTCTGGCCAGCACCTCTAACCCTGAGGACATCTTCACTGCAGGCTGACGTCTTCAGGGACAACATCCCCTACACCCCTCTAACCCCGAAGACATCTTCGCGGCAGGCTGAGGTTTCTGGGGACAGCATCACCTACGCGGTTCTGTCTTTGGACACCTCGGATGAACAGCCGACCTACAGCAACATGGAGCATCTCAACACCCCCCCTCCCAGCAGGATCCTCGAGAAGTCCATGGAGTACAGCACCATCAGAAAGCCTTAGCCTCAGCCCCAAAGGCCCCTCTCTGAGCCCCCTCGAGACCTCTGAGTACCTTCCTGCTCCATTCGTCTGCTTTCTGCCTCCTCTGTCCCCTCAGGGGACCAGACAGCGACTGAGGTCTCCGACTGATGAAGCTGGCATCACGGCCAGCTCTGGTCTGATGGCTTGGGGTCTGGTCTCAGGGGGATTCTGAGAGTTAGACAGGGGTCTTTCCACATCCTGTTCTCTCCCACACATCTTGAGACAGGATTGAGGATACAATCTGGAGCTGCTGAGGGAGTAAGCAGGATGATAATGGTAATAACAATAATTCACTTCTATTTATTGCTTATCATGGGTGGTGGGTTTCCCTCTTGGCTCAGACGGTAAAGAATCTGCCCGCAATGTTGGAGACTCTGGTTTGATCCCTGGATTGGGAAGATCCCCTGGAGAAAGGAATGGCAACCCACTTCAGTATTCTTGCCTGGAGAGTCCCATGGACAGGCTACAGTCCACAGGGTCACAAAGAGGTGGACACAACTGAGTGACTCACACTTTCACTTTATCATGAATGGTGGACTGAATAATTATCCTTGAAGTTATTTGCATCCAAATCCCCAGAACCTGGGAACATTACCTTCTGGGGCAAAAGGGACTGTGTAGATGTAATGGAGTCAAGGATTTGGGGATGGGAAGATTATTCTGGGTTATCCAGCTGGGCCCTAAGTATAAGCCCAAGGGTCCTTATAAGAGGGAAGTGAGAGGGTCACAGAGAAGAAGACGGTGGTAGTGGTAGGAACAGAGGTCAGGACGATATGGGCAGGACCCAGGGAATGCCACAGCCTCCAGGAGCTGGAAAAGGCAGGAACGGAGCCTTCTCTGGGGCGCCCAGAAGAGTCAGCCCGTCCGACACCCTGACTTTAGCCCAGTGAGACTGATTTCCTACTTCTGGCCTCCACAATTACAGGAGAATAAATTATTATTTTCATGAAGTCACTGTGTTTGTGGTAAGTTGTTACAGGAGCAATAGGAAAAATAAACTATTGTGACAGGCATTCGTCCCTAAATGCTTTACCTGCAATAACTAATTTACTCCTCGTTACAACCTTAAGAAGATGCTTTCATTACTATCTCCACCTTACAGATGAGGGATCTGGGTACAGAGATGGTCAGTGACTTACCATTTTGCCCCTAGCAAGTGGATGAATTGAAATTTCAACTTGGGCATTTTGGCTCCAGAGTCCAGAGTCTGGGCCACCACCTGGACTCTGTGTATAAGGAGAACAGTGTGTGTGAGTGTGTGTGTGTGTGTATGTGTACACAGTTACTCACACAGGGATAGTCCAGTGAGTATCTATAGATGCTGGACTGGGACTTCCCTGGTGGTCCGGTAGCTAAAATTCTGAGCTCCCACTGCAGGGGGCCTGGGTTTGGTCCCCAGGCAGTGAATGAAATCCCACATGCCACAACTAGGGTTCACACGCCACAGTTAAACATCAAAGATCTACATGCCATAACTGAGACCCAGCACAGCCAAATTAAAAAAAATATAGATGCCGGACTTACTGACTTTATTCTAGGGTCACGACCCCACTCTCTCTGGAATCCTGACTCCTGCCTCAGCTCCTCATCTCCATGGTTATCAAATTAGTCCAGTTCCTGGCCTGGAGTCCCTCTTGTTCTCTGCCCCTGAGTCCATCCTCCTCCTGGCAGCCAGAGGGATCTCCTTAAAGCACAGGCCTGATCACTCTCTGCTTGGGCCAGGGAGCCGCGGATCTGGGTCTGCCCCAGGACCCTCTTTCTGGCTACTCTTCCCCTGACTTGCCCTGCTCTGTCCTCACTGGCCTTTCTCCTGTCCATCTAACTTTTAATCACCTCAGTCCGCCTTTAAAATAGGCACCTACCAGATATATCGCTGGATATAAAGTTTTTTTATCCCAGGTTCCAGTCATCTGGATGGATGGCATTCTAAAAAGGGACCTTTTCGTGTTCTTAGAGATGGAGTTGACTAGGCCCTGATATTTGTAGACTTTGTCCAGTCCATTCTAGAGCTAGCCAGGCAGAGGACTTCTGAGTGGCGGTCTTCACAGGAGGCACTTCGGTTCTTCCGGGATTGGGTCACGACTGCAGGAATCTGTTTTGAATCCAGCCCGATTTGTTCAAGCCTGAGCGCGCTGGGCAAATGGTCAGGGTGGGGGAAGGGAGGCAAACGTGCAAGAGGGCCGAAGGAAACCGTTTCTTAATGTTTAGAGATTACTATCTTGGTGTTGTCTCAGCCGTATCCGGCTGCTCCACAGAGACTTTGCTGGGGCAGACTTTGGGTTCTGGACTAGCACCTTGGTTGCAAAGGAGAGAAAATTCAGATAAGGCTCATTTGGCCTGAGTGAGGGAGGCAGTTACCATTTCCCAGGAAAGCACACTCTGTCAGGACAAACTCCAAGATGTTTAAGCACTCAGTTCCGCTTGAGTGCCCAGTTATTTATAGCCTGACAATGGTGCTGGAGTTTCCCTCCTTTGGTTTTTGAATCATTAATATTTAAAGATTCCGCTTTATAAAACACTGGAGGGTTTGGATAGTCTCCTTTTGAGAATACATGTGTATTTCTGGCTTTCAGAAGACAGAGCCCGCCCCCACCTCCACTTTTCTTTTTTTAAAAACTGAAGTATAGTTGATTTACAGTGTTAATTTCTGTTGTACAACAAACTGATTCATTTATACATATACATTCTTTTAAAATATCCTCTTCTCCATGGTTTTTCGCAAGATAGTGAATACAGCTCCCTGTGCCATTCAGCAGGACCTTGTTGTTTGCCCATCCTGTGGGAGTTTGCATTAACCCCAGGCCCCAGTCCATCCCTCTCCCGCCCTCCCTCCTCCTTGGCAACCACAGGTCTGTTCTGAATGGACCGGGCCCTTCTGAGGGTCAATTGAGAGTCATATACCATTAATATATATACGTTGGATTGGAACTTGCCCAGCAGTCTGACGCTGCGCTTTCGCTGCGCTTCCAACGCAGGTTTGATCTCAGGTTGGGGAATTAAGGTCTCACATGCTGTGTAGCATGGTCAAAAAGTTAAAAAAAAAAAAATATATATATATATATATATATATATATAGACTGAAGTGGTGCTGAAGGCTACCTTTGTTGGATACGTTGAAAACAGAGTTCATAGCCACTGGATCTTGGAAGGGCCAGGCAGCTAAAATCAGTTGATTTCATGCATCAGTGATTTTTTATTTAATTTTATTTTTTAAAGAAGGGCAAGACTTGTTAAGAAGCATACTATGTTTTTAAAGTCTTTATTGACTTTGTTACGATATTGCTTCTCTTTTCTATGTTTTGGTTTTTTTGGCCATGGGCCATGTGGGATCTTAGCTTCCTGACCAGGGATGGAAGCCCCACCCCCTGACTTGGAAAGGGGGAAGAATTAAACACTGGGCCACCAGGGCGGTCCCTCACATATAAGAACTTTTTAGACCAGGAAGGACTGATATAGCGGTCAGGCTTTTATCTTACCAAGTAGGTGTATTCTTACCCAGTGTAATTGGAATTGTTAACAGTCTGTTTACTGGAAAAGTTGGTTCTATCAAGGAATCACACAAAAGATATATTCTTTCTCTAAAGGCTTTCTTTGGCTCAAAATATCTAAATGTGTCATCATTGGCTATTAACAGTGTCAAGATGTAGATCTAAGCCTTTTCTTTGCTGATGAATCTGCTGAAAAAGAAAAAGGGATTAATCGCCTTTTCTGCACAAACTACACACATTGTCTGGTCCTGGAGTTTCTAGTTCCAGTTTCCCTGACATGGAGCAAGACACTGTAGATACTGATGAAGCAATCTGACTGCAAAATCCTTTTTCATTTTTATGCTTTCATTATGAATATTTTACAGTCTTCTCTCTCATTTCTAATTTCTGTTAAAAAATGATATGCTTTACTTGAGTCTTTCTAAAACACTCGATTTATTTATTTATTTATAAAATTAAAAAATTTTTTTGGTCACACCACACAGCCTGCAGCGTTATTGAACCAACCACACCACCTGCAGTGGAAGCTTGGAGTCTTAATCACTGGATTGCCAGGGATGTCCCCTCAATTTTGTAGAAATAACTTTTTTGGTTTACACTCTCTGCCATTGGTCAATATTGTTTCTGTTTATACTCTTAACTGGTTTGTTCATGGATGAATTCATCAAATTGCATAATTATAATTCACAAGTATGACCGGCCTAAACAGGTTTGGGCTGGATGCAGCTGACTCTTGTTTAACATGTATCTCAATGGGTGATGCGTGAAGAGCAGAAGCAAGGGAAACTTCAAGAGAATCTACCCGTTGCCACAGGCACAAAGACAGTATTTTCACTAAGAGATTGAAAGGTGTTGGTTGCTGTAATAAGTTGATTAAGAAAGGGATTGGTTTGGAACTTCCCCAGTGGTCCAGTGGTTGAGACTTGGCGCTTGCACTACAGGATTCAGTCCCTGGGAGGGGAACTAATATTCACATGCCTTAGGGCATGGCCAAAAAAAAAAAAAAGAATTAGTTAAGACAGTTTCTACTAAACCATCTGTTATGACCATAGTTTCGTAAAAGAAAGGACATGTGAGTGCCCCAAATCAGAACAGTAGGCAGTGCTTCCCACGAGGACAATTGGTGACTTTGGGCCAACATGGATTTATGTATATAAATCTCCTACGAATTGACTAATGCTTTGTCAAGGGCTGGTGCTCACATATAGACTAAGAATTGTCAGCCACTGATTTTGTCCACGTTATTCTCTAGACATGGATTCTCTCCTCTAGGCCCAGCTAGTGTGGTCTGTGCCGGCATGCTAAGTTGCTTCAGTCGTGTCTGACTCTTTGCGTCCCCGTGGACTGTAGTCCACAATGCTCCTTTGTCCATGGGGTTCTCCAGGCAAGAACGCTGCAGTGGGTTGCCACGCCCTTCTCCAGGAGATCTTCCTGACCCAGGGATCAAACCCGCGTTTCTTACGTCTCTGGCACTGGCAGGTGGGCTCTTTACCACTAGTGCCACCTGGGAAGCTCAGCATCCCCCTAAAACCTCCTAGTAACTTATTCATCTGAACACTAAGGTTGTCACTCATGAGGGCCCTGTGACCTTATATCAGCAGGGAAAAGAGCCGCTTCAGTCCCTCAGATTCCCCTGCCCAGCATAAGCCCTTCCCTGAATAATCCACTGCGATAACAAACTCACACGGCCCCTTCCTGAATGGGTGCAGTTCCAGCACCAACGAAAGGTAACCGGACCCTGGTTTTACTGAAGAACCTCTAAGAATGGTTTAGGAGGTAGGGAGGGGGTAAGACTGTTCCTGGGGCTTCTCCGATGGCTCAGACTGTAAGGAATCCACCTGCAATGCAGGAGATCTGGGTTTGATCCCTGGGTCAGGAAGATCCCCTGGAGAAGGCAATGGCTAACCACTCCAGTATTCTTGCCTGGAGAATCCCATGGACAGAGGAGCCTGGCAGGCTATAGTCTATGGGGTCACGAAGAGTCGGGTACAACTGAAATGACTAACACTTTCACTTTCAAGACTGTTCCTAAGGATCAGAAATAGAGAAGAGATATTCTGAACTTCTGTGTGATAGAAAAGCCGCTCTTAGCAGAAAGGAGGGATGTCTTATCCTATGATCCAAAATAAAAACTCCACCCTGGGGACTTTCTGAAACCTCCCACATCCTCCCCATCACCCTTTCCATCTTCAGTCACAAACCCAGATACCCCTAGTCCCGCTGTTTGTTACCTTATTATTCTCATTATCTTTGGCCATGACACAGAGCATGTGGGATCTTATGTCCCTGGCCAGAGATCACACCTATGCCCCCTGCGATGGGAGCTTGGAATCTTAACCACTGGACTGCCAGGGAAATCCTTACCTCCAACAACTGTTTCATTTTAAGTTTTATTGGGCAGAGGATGAGATGGTTGGATGGTATCACTGACTCAATGGACATGAATTTGCGCAAACTCCGGGAGATAGTGGAGGACAGAGAAGCCTGGCGTGCTGCAGTCCATGGCGTTGCAAAGTTGGACACAACTTAGTGACTGAACAACAAGTTTTAATGACATACTTGGTGCAGACTATATGTCTACATAAGACGTGTATTTGTTTTAAAGGATAGGGAAGCAAACACTTCCTATTCACCATTCTAGGGAAGAAATGGAGTGTTACCACTGAAACCACCCAGCTCATTCATTGTCTTTTGCTTCTTCCAAGACTGTGCTTGCCTATGGTGGCTGTATGCTTCTACCACAGCCCCTGACCCACTCTCCTTGCCTTCATGTTAATTACCAAAGCCATCGGAGGAGGTGGTCTTCATTATGCAGCATTCTGTACTAAATTAACAAATCTACGCACAACCCTTCCTACCTTAATACAACTTTTCTCCCTCAATAAAGCTACAAGCCAACGCCTGACTGTGCCTTTATGCTCTTTAAGGATCTGGTGATGCTGGGAGGGCAGCCTCATCAAGTTTCCTTCCAGCATCCCCACGCAGAATGCTGCCCTCTGTCAGAGATGGTGAGGGTTTCTGTGACAAGGAAGCAGCAGGTCACAACCCCAGGTCTCATCCACGGTGCCCAGTGCCAGCTCCCTGGTCACTGGAAGGAGTTGCAAAGTTCAGGCGATGTACTCATTTCAAAAGTTCACATTGCCTTTGCAAGATTGGTAATAAGCCGCGAAAGCAGAAGCACTGAACGCCGGAGGCCCTTGTCCTCCCACTGAAACACCCTGATGCCTGTCGCGTGGCAAATGAAAGCAGGACCAGCAGAGAGATAACCCCTAAAAATAGCTGAGACGACGTGAGAAGAGAAGTGAAAGTGGAGGCGAATGAAGGAGATTCTTCCCTGGAGCCATCCTGGTGTCAGCAAACCTTGGTGTGCTTTCCTGTGGCTATTATCCTGCAGCTGGCTATTTAAATTGAAAAAAACAAATTGTTGAAATACAGTTGGCTTACAGAGTTATGTTAGTTTCAGGTGTGATTTAGTTTTATATATATATATATATATATATATATATATACATTTTTTATATA
>SJXO01001635.1:461791-473078 GCA_006408615.1 Connochaetes taurinus | reverse complement strand
ATTCTTTATCATTATAGATTATTCTGACTCTTTGTGACTCCATGGACTGTAGCCTACCAGGCTCCTCTGTCCATGGAATTCTCCAGGCAAGAATAGTGGAGTGGGTTGCCATTTCCTTCTCCAGGGGATCTTCCTGACTCAGGGATCGAACCCAGGTCTCCTGCATTGCAGGCAGATTCTTTACAGCCTGAGCCACCAGGGAGGCCTTCTGGATTGTAAGATATTGAATACAGTTCCCTGTGCTGGACAGTAGGACTTGTTTATCTTTCGCAGTTGTGTTTTTATGGAGGCAAACCCCCCAGGGGATAATGTTGCTCCTGGGACTCATTGCACCAGACCTACTTTTCAGTGGTGTCTGGGTAGCCCCAAGGTTGGGGTTCTGTCTTTTTCTTTCTTTATGTGGCTGTACCACGTGGCATGTGGGATCTTAACTCCCCAACCAGAGGTCACACCGGTGCCCCCTGCGGTGGAAGCACAGGGTTTTACTTAACCACTGGGCCACCAGGGAAGCCCCAGGGTTCTGTCCGTTTCTTACTTATTTGCTGGGTGGCCTTGTGCAATCACAGAATGTCTCTTGGGGTCTGTTCATCCCTCTGCCAGATGGTTTTTAACGAAAGGGCCACAGGCCCTCTAGCCTGTGATCTCAGAGCGACTGAAGTGACCTTCTGGTTCCCAGTGTGTGATAGCTTGGGCCTCACTGACATCTGTCCAGCCAACCCCAGCTCTCTCTGAGAGGTCCCCCAGGAGCTGCTGCACAGGCCCCAGGGAAGGCTCCTTCAAGGCTTTTTATTTCTTTAAAAAGCTGGCCCTGGGGAGGAATACAGCTCACTTCCTGGCCACTTTGCCCAGAACATAAGATCACTTTTCTCTGGCTCCTCACAGCTCCTCTGAAGCCAGGCATGGGGTGAGGCCAAAAGAAAGGAGGGCACATCCGGAGAACAGCTCAGGACTATTGCAGAGACCTAGGCTCGGACCCTGCAGGCGGTCTTATTTGACAGCAGCAATGGTTACGGATTTTGTGGGTCTCAGCACAAAATAATAATATGGGGCTCCTTTTACAAAAATTAAGAGTCTCAAGATGGGGAGAGTATTAAACCAATACTAAACCAGCAGAGTATTAAGCCCATCATAGGGCCCTTCCAGGTGTGGGGCTGGTGTGATGGCCCAGGCGGCATGCCCATGAAGCTAGCCTCATTTGGCTCACTTTTCACCTGCTTTTGTGAATCCATCGGCTGCTCACAGCTTACCCCACCGCACCTCCTCCCCCCTGAAAAATCCAGGCTTCTTCACACCATCTGACTCTGACCCCAAAATGAGAAGGAAGAGCTTCCCTCCATTCCAGCCTGAGCGTCACCTCCTGCATCCTCATCCCCTGCCTCCCCCCGCCCCCCGCACCCCCTATCAGCCTCCTTCCTGGGAGACTGGAAGTTGGGTCATCCTCCTCCATTGGAAAACCTACTGCCACCCCCCAGGGTGAGGTCTGGCTCCACAGCCCCAATAAACCAGTCCCTTTAGAGGGTGACGTCAGTTCATTTCCTGAGTCTGGTCATTAAGAAACTGAGTTGGACTATTTAGTCTTCAGCAACAGCAAGAATGAGACACAATTAGCCCAGTTAGGTGGGAGAGTGATAAGTTCAGTTCATTTCTTTTCCAGTCCCTTCTCGCTAAAACACTGAAAAGGTCCTGTGGTCCAGCTGGAATTACCATAGGGGCATCTGTCGTTGCACGGCGAGCCCACAGCTAAGTCACCTCCATTCTCCTGGGAAAATGCTCTCTTCCACCCTCCATCCCTAGGGCATGGGTGGGACTGACTCCACCTTCATGGATGACATTGACCCATCTCAGCCCAGTGAGCATTAGCTCTAGGACTTTTTATGTATTTATTTTTGCCTGCACTGTCTTCATTGTTTTTGCACGGATGGGCTTTCTCTAGTTGCAGCCAGCAGGGGCTGCACGTCACTGCGGTGCCTCAGGGCTTCTCATGGTAGTAGCTTCTCTTGTTGCCAAGCACAGGCTCCAGGCTCCTGCGCTGGCTCAGGAGTTGCTTGCAGGCTTCCATAGTTGTGGCTCGTGGACTCTGGAGTGAGTGCTTCATAGTTTGGCTCCAGGCTTCGTTGCTCTGCAGCATCTGAATTCCTGGACCAGGGGTTGGACCCACGTGCCCCACACTAGCAGGTGGATTCCTAACCACTGAGCCACCAGGAAACTCCAGGGCCTTGGCACTTTTGAGTTTGGATTTTTTTTTTTACTTGGATCTTTAGAGATGATGATGGAGGGGTACCAGCTTTGCTTCTCTGAATCTGACTCTGCCATGCTTGGGCCATGCATCTTTGCTCTGGGCATGTCTCAGAAGAAACCCCTCCTTTCTTGGATATTGGACCTGAAGAGATTCCTGTCTTGGGTGCCTGGAGCCATTCTGAGCGTCACAGGTGGGCTCATTCCTGGAGGTGTGGATATTACAGCCTTTCGGATCAGTCACTGAATTAGGACCCCAAACTTGGCACCCTGAGATTGCCACAAGCATTTGACCTAGTCCTCTGATTTTCCCATCATGTGAGACGAGAGGTCCCCAACTTCAGGACGTTTTCATGGGCACCATTATCCGTATGTCCATGTTGGGCTGAAGTCAGATATGGCCTGAGTCTTCTGAGCCAGCCCGCTGAGCCACCCAGCCTGCCTGACTCAGCTCCTTGGGGTAGGGAATGGGTCTTGTTCCTGGGCTCTCAGACACAAATGGTGCCCAGCAAATGTTTGCTAAATTGATTCTCAAGATTCTCAATCAAGCATATCCACTTTCAAGGGGGCATGTGGAATGGGACGGTGGTGGGGTATAAGGAAATGACCCCAATCCCCTTTTGTCTCTTTCTTGATCTCGCCCTTAAAACCCAGATCCCTAAGGCCCTGATGTGACCCCTGAGCAGGACGGAGGCAGAGCTGTGGGTCTACACCTGTGAGTGTCATCAGGATGATGAGACTCTTGAAGAGGAAGCATCCCACACCCTCGCCCTGGCCACCTTCCTCTCTCCCCACAACCAGCTCAAGTCCAGGGCATGCTCCAGCTCAGAGGCACGTGGTCCCTAAAGGGGTGCAGGAAACTGGGTATCTGGGGAGAATAGAGTGCCTGCCTGACCTGGGTCGCAGTTAAACACAGCCGAGGGAGGGAGAGATCAGCGAGGAGAGGACCCGAGGGTAGAAAGGGCCGAGGGAGCCGTAGATTGAGGCCATCCTTTCAGCCACCAAACCGCATCATCCTGACATCGTTCAGCATCTGAGTTCTCCAGGTCTCCCTCTCTTTTATCTTCCCTGAATTTCATGCTTAGCAAACCATCCCCTGATTATAATATGGCTTGACATCCAGGACAATACATCAGTTTTGTGAGTTTGATTAACACAAGCCTGCCTGGAAATCTAGGACTTTTTATGTATTTATTTTTGCCTGCACTGTCTTCATTGTTTTTGCACGGATGGGCTTTCTCTAGTTGCAGCCAGCAGGGGCTGCACGTCACTGCGGTGCCTCAGGGCTTCTCATGGTAGTAGCTTCTCTTGTTGCCAAGCACAGGCTCCAGGCTCCTGCGCTGGCTCAGGAGTTGCTTGCAGGCTTCCATAGTTGTGGCTCGTGGACTCTGGAGTGAGTGCTTCATAGTTTGGCTCCAGGCTTCGTTGCTCTGCAGCATCTGAATTCCTGGACCAGGGGTTGGACCCACGTGCCCCACACTAGCAGGTGGATTCCTAACCACTGAGCCACCAGGAAACTCCAGGGCCTTGGCACTTTTGAGTTTGGATTTTTTTTTTTTACTTGGATCTTTAGAGATGATGATGGAGGGGTACCAGCTTTGCTTCTCTGAATCTGACTCTGCCATGCTTGGGCCATGCATCTTTGCTCTGGGCATGTCTCAGAAGAAACCCCTCCTTTCTTGGATATTGGACCTGAAGAGATTCCTGTCTTGGGTGCCTGGAGCCATTCTGAGCGTCACAGGTGGGCTCATTCCTGGAGGTGTGGATATTACAGCCTTTCGGATCAGTCACTGAATTAGAACCCCAAACTTGGCACCCTGAGATTGCCACAAGCATTTGACCTAGTCCTCTGATTTTCCCATCATGTGAGACGAGAGGTCCCCAACTTCAGGACGTTTTCATGGGCACCATTATCCGTATGTCCATGTTGGGCTGAAGTCAGATATGGCCTGAGTCTTCTGAGCCAGCCCGCTGAGCCACCCAGCCTGCCTGACTCAGCTCCTTGGGGTAGGGAATGGGTCTTGTTCCTGGGCTCTCAGACACAAATGGTGCCCAGCAAATGTTTGCTAAATTGATTCTCAAGATTCTCAATCAAGCATATCCACTTTCAAGGGGGCATGTGGAATGGGACGGTGGTGGGGTATAAGGAAATGACCCCAATCCCCTTTTGTCTCTTTCTTGATCTCGCCCTTAAAACCCAGATCCCTAAGGCCCTGATGTGACCCCTGAGCAGGACGGAGGCAGAGCTGTGGGTCTACACCTGTGAGTGTCATCGGGATGATGAGACTCTTGAAGAGGAAGCATCCCGCACCCCCGCCCTGGCCACCTTCCTCTCTCCCCACAACCAGCTCAAGTCCAGGGCATGCTCCAGCTCAGAGGCACGTGGTCCCTAAAGGGGTGCAGGAAACTGGGTATCTGGGGAGAATAGAGTGCCTGCCTGACCTGGGTCGCAGTTAAACACAGCCGAGGGAGGGAGAGATCAGCGAGGAGAGGACCCGAGGGTAGAAAGGGCCGAGGGAGCCGTAGATTGAGGCCATCCTTTCAGCCACCAAACCGCATCATCCTGACATCGTTCAGCATCTGAGTTCTCCAGGTCTCCCTCTCTTTTATCTTCCCTGAATTTCATGCTTAGCAAACCATCCCCTGATTATAATATGGCTTGACATCCAGGACAATACATCAGTTTTGTGAGTTTGATTAACACAAGCCTGCCTGGAAAGATGGGTCCATTGGGTTTTTTTGTGTATTTGTGTGTGTGCATGTTTTGGCTTTTATTTTTAATGCTTTTTTTTTTTTTTTCTTTTGAGATGGATCCACTCTTGACTGAGCGAGCAAAACTGGGTCTCTGATCCTACAGAGCTGGGGCCACACATGGGACCCTGTGAACACCTGAAAGAGATGACAGTCTGTGATCCCCTTGGTGAAGTCCTTTGCCCTCTGCTGAATCCATCCATTTGCATTTCCAGCTTGCTGTGAATCTAGGCTTTGCTGCTAATTAGCTGTGTGACCTTTGGCAAGTTCCTTAATGTCTCTGTGCTTCAGTTTACTCATCTGTAAAATGAGATTAAAATAGGTTTGTTTAGGGTTGAAGGCTGTTAAGAGCTTAGCACAGTGCCTGGTTCATCTGCGCTTTGTAGGATCTGCTGTTACTATTTGAATTTCCATAATGCCTACCTGCTGTGACCTTGAACAAGTAACTTTTTTTTTTCATCTGGCTTTTGTTTCCTTATTTATCATATGGAACTAATCATACAATCTATTGGAAAAAGCATGGGGCAAAAGTGAAGTGTCATAGAATGTATTATAAGTTTTTTTTTTAACTATAATGCTCCACAAATGAACCAGGGGTTTATTTTTATCATTTATAATGAACAATTATTAGTCTCTCGGGGTCCCTCTGGACTGTATGCTATCAGCTACAGACTGGCTCTTGCCAAGCGTGCTTGCCGCCTACCTCTACAAAGATTAAATCAAGAGCTGCTGCAGCTGCTGACCTTTAACACCCCCTGAAGGAGTTCAGGGTGGAGAGCAGGAATGAGGCACTCTGTGCTCTGTGAAAACTGGCTGGACAGGTCTTCAGATATTATCAGGAGCTGATTTTATGAGCCCAATTCTTGTATGTCCTCATATCTAGAAAAGCACTAAAATCCTTCATCATGATGACTGTCCCTCGTGACTAGCGAAGGCCTCACGAGACTAGTAGAAACCTTTTGGAAAAATATGTGCTTGATTGCATGTGTTCCCCCTCTGCCAACAAAGCTCCATATTGTCAAAGCTACTGTTTTTCCAGTAGTCATGTGTGGATGTGAGAGCTGGACCATAAAGAAGGCTGAGCACCAAAGAATTGATGCTTTCGAACTGTGGTGGCAGAGAAGACAGCAAGGAGATCAAACCAGTCAATTCTAAAGGAAATCAACCCTGACTATTCATTGGAAGGACTGATGCTGAAGCCGAAGCTGCTTTGGTCACCTGATTTGAAGAGCCGACTCATTGGAAAAGACCCTGATGCTGGGAAAGACTGAGGGCAAGCAGAGAAGGGGGGGATAGAGGATGAGATGGTTGGCTGGCATCACCGACTTAATGGGCACGAGTTTGAAGATAGTGAAGGACTGGGAAGCCTGGTGTGCTGCAGTCCATGGGATTGCCAAGAGTCAGACATGACTGAATGACTGAATAGTCACTTCGCCAAAAGTCACATATACACTGACCTTTCCTCCCCTGCCTCTTTGGAGCAGTTTCTCAGAGCTATCTGAGGTGCTGTCTCCTGGGCTGGAGTCCTCATTTTGTCCCCAGTAAACTTAACTCATAACAGTCACATTGTGCTTTTTTTTTAGGTTGACAGTGCAGATGATTTTAATACTTAGTTCCTAGCCTAGTGAAACCTGAGAAGGGGAGCAGAGAAGAGGGAAGAACGTGGGTAAAGAGGAGGTTTGGCACCGCTCCCCACAGAGGAAGGGGCTACCTCAGGGGCTGGAGGAGGCTCTGAGTCTGTACCAGCAGCTTCACTCCCTCCCAGAGGTTAAGAGGCTTCTCTGTGTGAAGCTGGGAGAGGCTGGAAGAAGTTGGTGCCAGTTCCTGACTGTCCCCTGAGGGTATTGCTCTGATACATGGCAGAGCTGCCTTTTAAATAGCAGAGTTGCTGTTAGTGATGCGGTTGCAAATTCAAATGGCAGAGGGAGGAGGAGGGGAAAGATTTGCTTTGCCTTTGAGAGGCAATAAAAGATAAGAAACAAGAAATAAGAACACTTCATCACTGGGCCTGCCTGTGCCTTGTGAGTGTGTGTGTGTGTTGTGTGCGTGTGGGGTGTTTCTGTTGTTGGTAACTGGGGGTAGGTAGACAGCTAGAAAGCAAAAGGAAAGACGAACATAAGCAGAACTTGGTTCAAGACACATAAAAGTGTATCTATGGGGCTTACATAAGCACCACTATTAAAAAGATACCTTTATGTTAATGGGTAAAAATTGTCTGCTAAAAGCAGAAATGCAAATAAGAAGGGAGGGAGTAGACTTTGGCATCAAGGTCAGGGAAATAAGGATCATTTGCTTGGGGAATTGTGAGCTCTGCTTGTTTCAACAGTTACATTATTTTCACGGCATCACTTAGGGGCTTCCCAGGCGGCTCAGTGGGTAAAGAATCCGCCTGCAGTGCAGGAGGTGCAGGGGACATGGGTTCGACTCCAGGGTCAGGAAGATCCCCTGGAGGAGGTCATGGGAACCCACTGCAGTATTCTTGCCTGGAGAATCCCATGGACAGAGGAGTCTGGTGGGTTACAGTCCATACGGTTGCAAAGAGCCAGATACAACTGAAGGGACTGAGCAAGCAGCACTTGGGACCCCACTAACGTCATGAGTGGCACAAGGTCTGGAAGGCCTTGACGGGTACAGTCAGGGGTTAAGATGTCCAGATCTGTTGTCTGTTGTTTGCTGCTGTCTTGGAGCTCTCTTAGCTGTCCCCCAGAAAGCTTCCTCTCCTGGCAGATGGGAGGGTGGTCCAGGGCTGTTCCAGTTGGGGAGGTGCATTACTTGAGCTCTCTGCTAGGTAGCAAAGAAGCTGTGATCTCCATCATTGCTTGTAACCTCCAGGGATTGTTCCTCTTGTCTGGGAGGAGGTTGGAAACAAGAAGCATGCTGGGAGACGCTTAGAGCCACTTCATGTGTCTAGTTCCACAATCCCCTACCCTGCTGGTCACCTCTGGCTGTTTACTTCCAGCAAAGCTGGATTTCCTGTCCTGAAGATGAAGGGAGATGGCCTAGTCCTTTCCCAGAACAGCTCATGAGAGGATCATTAGCACAGCAACACTAGTAAGTTTCAGATGTTTCCTCCAAACAGTCCCAGGAACTCTAAATTAGAGGGGAGAAGTGTTTGGAGTGGGAAGCCTGAGACTTTGGAAAATGACTTGGAGAGGTTGGGCAGAGTCATGATCATTTCCTGCTAAGCTTATCCAACAGAACCAGCCAGCATCCCTCCCCAAGTGAGCTGGCTGAGCTGGGATCTGGGCGAAACTGACAGATTGGCCCAAGGAGTCCCAGATGGTCAGAGATTGTTAATGATGTAACATACACATCATTTGTTTATTGGAAGGTCTCCAGAGTGAGCAAGAGAGGAAAACAAGCAAATGGAAATATTCTACAAGAAGTGGACAGCTAATCTTTCTAGGCTTTCTTGTTTGTTTCCAAGCTGAGACTGGAAATCAGGCAAGAGTTGGACCTAGTCTTCTCGCGCTTTCATTTTTTAAATATATTTTTCTTTTGCTTTTTCCTTTTCCATCTCTTCCTCCCTTCTCTTTCTCCTCCTTCTCCTTTTCCCTCTCTTTTCTTAAAACCACTTTATTGAGATGATGAACTTTAAAAGTGAAATCTCTTCACCTCCAGGGCATGGATTTTTCCGTGAAATCAGGTTCTTTGACCACCAATTTGTGTTTCATTAACTTTGTTTGATGGGAAAAAAATTTCCCCTAGGGATAAGGAATGGTTAGAAGGAGAGAGATTAGCTGGTATGGTCTTTTGCTGATTGATTTGTCTTTCTCTGATAAAATTTTCTGATAGGGAAGAAAAATACCACTGAACCCAGATTGTTGTCTTGGGTGAATGGGTGGTGGCCTTGTGGGAGGGAGGCTGGCTGGTGTATAGAGCTCTGCCTTTCTTAGATAGTAATTGTCAAGCAGAGGCCATGAGCGAGAAGCCTCAAATTAAGATTAGACGTGACCATTTCTTTCTGAGTTACCTCCCTGTTATCTTCCCAGACCTTTATTAGGGCACCTCTGAGACCCTCCTAAGTATTATAGCAGTTTGTGTGCATGTTTCATGGGCCAGGGGCTTGCTGGAGGTGGGAACTAGTTTCGGTGTGTGTGTGCTTGTGTGTCTGTGTGCCTATGTGTGTGCATCCTTTATAACGCTCATCATAGTTTCTCACCCTTTGGAAACAATCCATAAATGTTTGCTGAATGACTAGATGAGGCACATGGACTACTGAGAGGGAAGTGAAAGATCAGCCCGAGAGAGGAGGGAGGGGAGGAGAGGTGACCTGCTTCCGTGTCCCACTCACGTAGAAGAGGTGTTGGGGGCAGAGTTAGAAGGAATGGGAATCCTGTAGGACAGGGACCTATTGATTTTATTTCCCTAGTAATTACATTTTTCCCCAGCCCTGCATGAATGGATGGACAATTCATATCTTTATGCTTCCCTTCCCCCTCCCCGGTTGCTGGTTTTGCTGAGGTGCTATGGAGGAGACTGACTTTAGTGTATTAAATATTTGCTCCTCTTGAAACAAAACTGGCTTGTGGGTGTTCATCGTAGCACTGGGGATGGTGAGTTAGGAAGCGAGCTCTTGAACTGAAGTCTCTTTGTCCTGATTCACCAGCATCTGGGGCAAAAGCTGCCCCCTACTCTTTCTCCAGAGTTCATAGTCAGGCCCTGGCACAGCAAGAACCCAGCACGGAGGGTTTCTGAGCCCCTAACTCACATTGCTGCCTTTGGTGGCTCCTGAGATTGTACTGGTAGCAAGAGAGGGCTGAGAGTTCTCTGATGGAAAGAGCAGCAGGGTTGTTTACGTGTTTTAAATTATTTAGCTGCATCAAATATTCAGATTTGTGAGAACAACACCAACTCTATTTAAAATCTCCAAGCATATGATGGATGAACTCTGCTTCCAGGCAGTTCCCAGCTTCCAGCCCAGACTCAAGGAATATTCTGAGAGTTTCTCAGGCTCATTTGGTTCAGCCTTCACCTCTTGGGATGAGTTAAGTGCGGGGGCCATCCAAGGCTGATGATCCTTGGCGAATATGTTTCAGATAAGTGAATTTTAAAAAGAGGTCTCATTGCATCCGTTAGGGAAATTAAAATGAGGACTTCAGGCTTCACAAGCAGGGAAGCAGGCCTCTGACCCACCTGGACACTACCTAGATTCCTGGCCTGCCTGCGGGCACAGCAAGTCAGGTGACACTTTAGATAAGAAAGGGAGTGAGTCTTGGAATCTCTTAAGTCCCTGAGGACCTGGCCAGAACTCCCCCCTTTCTCCCCCCATCTAAGTAGTCTTATGATTCACCAGGTGAAATAAACAGCATTGTAAAAGTTAAAGTTAAACCAGAGATGCATTTTTGCATACAAACTGATGATGATATCAGTTTGGGATCTGGGATTATAAACAAGAGCCCCCCAAAACTGCAATTTGATGTCTTACCCATGGGCTGGACGCACCATCTGGGTGCTGTGCTGTGCTAAGTTGCTTCAGTCGTGCCCAGCTCTTTGCGACCCTACGGACTGTAGCCTGCCAGGCTCCTCTGTCCACGGGGTTCTCGAGGCAAGAATGCTGGAGCGGGTTGCCATGCCCTCCTCCAGGGGATCTTCCCACCCCAGGGATGGAGCCCACATCTCTCACGTCTCCCTCGTTGGCAGGCAGCTTCTTCCACCAGCACCACCTGGGAAGACCTTTCCCAGTTGGGATTCCAGGTTGCTGTCAGTGAGGGACTTCCCAGTGCTTTCAAGACTGGTTGAAGGTGGTGGGCCTGATTTGGTGATGGATAGCCTGTGGCCTTTGTCTGCTGTTTCTATTTCTTTTCTTTTAATGACAGCATATTGAAATTAAGTCAAATAACCCTCTATTGAATATTGAAATTGTTTATGTGTGTATAACAAGCAGTTTTTTTTGTTAACAAATCCTTCAAACCTAAAACGAAAGTAAAACTTTTGGTGAAACAGCGTCCCATACCTCACCTCCCAGAGAAAAGAGATGTTCGCCTTAGGAAATCAGGGTTGCGATATTCACACAGAAGTCAGGAGTTTTGTGTAGGTGGCTGTGTCAGCTCAGTCCCCGGGGATCGTGTCTGTGAAATGTCTGTGTGTGTTTCTGTGTATGAAGCTGCTGCTTTTCTCATGAAGCTTCATCATGTTAGGTGAGACCCAACGTGACACCTCCTGAAGTTGTTCTGGACCTCAAGATGGGTGTCCTAATAACAACCACTTATTGAATTTTCTTATACACCTGATAAATAGGTAAAGATATTACATTATGTTATCTAACATTTTCACTCAAAAAAAAAAAAAAAAAAAAAAA
>SJXO01001635.1:399186-461642 GCA_006408615.1 Connochaetes taurinus | reverse complement strand
CAAAAAAAAAAAAAAAAAAAAGAGCAAACCCTCAGCAAGCCAGGTTTTATTATCCCTGTTTTATAGATAAGAAAAATAATGCTCACAGATGTCTTTCAGAATCAAATCAAGGTCTGGTCTGATTCCAAGTCTGGGGTTTCTTTCCACCATATAGCAGTATCTTTTCTCTGGCAGGTTTCTAGGACTATCCTACATAAAATTTAGTAGCTCTGTCAAAACATTAAATAATACTTCACCCTCTGAAACGGTGTCCTCTGGGGAGGAGGACGGGGGCAGTGTGTGGGAAAAATGTTGGGGGTGGTTTCTGGGAAGCTGGTAAGGTTCTTTTTTTTTTTAAACTTGTTTTTTGGCTGCATCGCGTGACATGTGAAATCTTAGTTCCCCGCCCAGGGACTGAATGCGTGCCCTGCCATGGAAGTGCAGATTCCTTTTTCTTAAAATCTGTTTACTTATTTTTGACGGTGCTGTCTTTGCTGCTGGGCAGGCTTTTCTCTTGCTCCCGCGAGTGGGGGCTGTTCTCTGGCTGCGGTATTCAGGCTTCTCACTGGGTTGGCTTCTCCTGCTGCGGTGTTCACAGGCTCTGTGGTGCATGCGCTAAACTCTCTGTGGCATGTGGGCTCGGCAGTTGTGGCTGGAGGGCTCTAGAGCACAGGCTTAGTTACTCCACGGCGTGTGGGATTTTCCTGGATCAGGGATCGAACCCTTGTCTCCTACCCTGGCAGGCAGATTCCCTACTCCTGAGCCACCAGGGAAACCAGGAAGTGCAGATCCTTAACTACTGGATTTCCAAGGAAGTCCCAGTAATGTTCTATCTTCATTTTGGTAGTGGTTGCACAGAAGTGGTCACTTTGTGCTAACCCATCAGGGTATAGACATATGATTTGAGCTTTTCTTGTACGTGTTATTCTTCAATAAAATGTTTATTTAAAAAGAATCTTCCCTAGTAATTAATGTTGGAAGGGAGCCCTCCCTCCTATAGTCAATTTGTTATTATGAACCAATAGGAATTCCTCGGACTCTGTTACACAGTAAAGTTTAAAATGATACAAATATGTTGATACCCTGTCCCTTTACAAAAAGGTTTCTAAGTGGATCACAATAAAAAGTCATGTACAATAATAAAATAATACTAGGAGGAGGTGACCAGTATTATAAGAAAAGGAAAATTGCTACCCACATATGTTACCCTGTTTGGTATCACAGAAGGTTTAAGGCCAGCTTCTACCCTCAAGATGCTCACAACCAAGTTTTTATTGAGCATTTACTAGTGGTAAGTAGACACCTGTCTTCAAATGTATTGGAACTTGTACGAATAGGCTCCCTTCCAATTTGGTAATCAATAAACCCAAAGGAAGTGAACGTTCTCATGGGCTATAGCTTAGATTTCTTGTGTGGGTAACTGAGGTGGGAAAGACCATACATGATCAATAATTTTGAAACTTGGACTACCAAGTCTTAAAGCTTTTTAAATGGATATTTATATCTTTATAGGATGGATTGGAGAGACCCATATATCTAGTCACTAGGATGCTTTTGCAATTGATTTGTAATTACGTTCCCTTTTGTTTGCATGCATTTTTGACTGAGGCTAGATTCACCACCTCTAAGAACACAGACCTTATTCTAGTTTATTTCAAACAGTGGTGGTTTTTAAACTTCCTAACTGGGGAAGTTAAGCATTTTTCTTCTTCTCTATACCTTAGAGGTTCAGGGGCCTAAAGGGAGAAGTCACTGGACTCATCAAATCTATAGTCCCTCTTCTCTTCGTAGTTGGCTTTCTACAATTTGTATCAGAAACAGCCAGTGTGGCACCTGGCAGTATCTGAAAGCTTAATGTGCATATTTATTTTCTAGAGATCATGTTAAAATACATATTTAGATTCAGCAGGCCTGGGGTGGAGCCTGAGATATCACATTTCTAACAAGCTCTAAGGTAACGTCAATGCTGCAGGTCCGTGGACTTCACTTATAGTGAGAAAAGAATATTAGACTTAATATAATTCCTGGCTTTTGGTATGTTGCCATTCACTACCTTGTTTACTTGGACAAGTCACTTTACCACTCCAGGTTTGAGTTTCCTCAAATATCAACTGGTAGGCATGCAAGGATGCTAGTAGGCTTCAGTCATGTTTAACTCTGTGTGACCCTAAGGACTGTAGCCCACCAGGCTCCTGTCCATGGGATTCTCCAGGCAAGAATACTGGAGTGGGTTGCCATGCCCTCCTCCAGGGGATCTTCCTGACCCAGGGATCAAACCTGCATCTCTTATGTTTCCTGCATTGGCAGGTGGGTTCTCTACCACTAACACAACCTGGGAAGGCCAACAACTGTATAGTAGAGACCAAAAGTGGATGAGATTACTTCAAAGCTTACATTCATGGAATTTTCAGAGTGATACCTTGATTAAAAAAGTCTCCATGTATAGGACTATGTGCTGCCTTTCAGGGACTAATAGATAAACCGGTGTTAACAAAGCAGGAAATAAAAGGGCTGAATGAAGAAGGCAGAGAAAGAGATGAGGAGCAATGGTGACTTCTTATGGCAAAATATATATTCTGCTTATTCACAGTGATTTAAACAAGTATTTATTTATTTGGCTGCGTCGGGTCTTAGTTGTGGATACAGGAAACTTTAGTTACAGCTTGTGGGATCTAGTTCCCTGACCAGGGATCGAACCCAGGCCCCCTGCATTGGAATTGTAGAGTATTAGCCACTGGACCACCAAGGAAGTCCTGACTGATGGGTTTGAATTGAAAAGTGTTGCCTAGAGAGAGGCTGCTACTTTCCCCCAACAATCCACTTCAAGAGGATGTTATTGATAATTTACATTACTGATAATTTAGTTATGTTACTGATAACTTAGTTATATAAAAATCTTGAATGAGAGAAGCAAGGGGTGAGTGTGAGCTATGAAATAAGCACTTTCAGGAAGCTATGAGAGAGTCCTGGCTGGAGGGCCGGTTTCCGGAGGTGCAAGGGAGTCTGGTCTGAAAACAACAGTTTATTTTTGCTGCAGACCACTTCGATGTTTAATTTCAGCCAAGTTGGCCAGGAATTCGAGTATTTGACCGCAACCACCAGACTTAATGGGACTGGAGCTTGGGAGGCAAAGGTGGAAGAACAATGTACCCTTCCACCAGGGTTATGGAACGCAAAGGTTCTTGAGGGTCACAGGGTTGAGAGTCAGGAGAGATGATGTGAGAAAGGGATCCAAGTGATTTAAATGAATGAATGAAGCCCCTGACGATCTGAACCTCTGGCGGCGGCCCCTCCCCGGTGTACACGCATCTATTTTAAGTAACAAACAGCATCAAGCAGAAAGGATCCCCCAGGCTCACAGAAACGGTCTAGTTTCCCTTTAAGTTCCAAAGCCAAGGGAAGAGAGAGAACTGGTGACGGCGCCCTCGCCCAGGATTGAGATGGGAGCCGGGTGTTGGGGGGGTGGTGGGGGTGACCCGAGGAGATCCTTACCTTATGCAGGACGTGCTCATGGAAGTCAGGGCCGGCTCCCCCTTGGTAGGAGTCGAGTCTCTGCAGGTCCATTCCCGGCTTGGAGCCCGCTGTTCCCCGCTCTCCCAGAGCTCTGCGTCAGCTCCGTCCGGTCTCCTAGGGGTGCAGCAGGCTCGGGTCTAAGCCCGGCGGGCCGGCCGCATCCGTTTCAGCACTGGACAGCTCCCGCAGCCGCTACGGCGCGGTACGCTGAGAGCAGGCGCCCTCTCCCTTCCGCGACCGCAGTGTTTCAGCACCAGGAACAGCGATACCGTCCCTGCGCGCCCAGGGCCTTAGTTCTGAGATCCCGTCCCCCGTCTCGCGACTCCAGGCTGTTGGGAGGGATGGAAGATTTCAGTCTAGCCGGCAGTCTGTGCGAATCTCATTCAGCTACCGGATCCCGGGATCTCAGCGTCCCGGCTGCGTTCTCAGGGCATTGTGGTCCCGGGAGCTCACCGTTCCTGATTTTTAGTGACCGAGCATCCCCGTCACATCACGCAGTTCAGCTCTCCTCCTGCGGTTGCAGAGGCCTGGAGCCACTTCTCTTTGATCTCTAGACAGTTCCCTACAAGATGTATGAGGTCGACAGATGAGGGCCCAGAGGGGTCCCTGAAGTTTCTGAAATAATTTGCACAATTCTGCTTACATGCATTTCCCAACAGAGACGGTCCAGAGCTTAAATTACACTCTCTAGGATGCATATGTCCCCCTCCCCCAAACTTAAGAACACTTGGCTTGGGAAAGGCAGAAGGGTTATTTGGTATGGGCTCCAGAATTCAAATCATAACTCTGAAAAATGATGGCTTCCCTGGGGGCTCAGTTGGTAAAGAAACTGTCTGCAGTGGGGGAGACCTGGGTTCGATCCCTGGGTTGGGAAGATCCCCTGGAGAAGGGAAAGGCTCCCCACTCCGGTATTCATTCAGGCCTGGAGAATTCCATGGACTGTATAGTCCATGGGGTCAAAAAGAGTCAGACACGGCTGACCGACTTAAGAACAATTGGCTTGGGTGAGGCAGAACGGTTGTTTGGTTAAGGGTACGGGCTCCAAAGTTCAAATCACAACTCTGAAAATGATAAGCTTTGTAACCTCGGCAAGTTACTTA
This sequence comes from Connochaetes taurinus, assembly GCA_006408615.1. Classification (NCBI taxonomy): domain Eukaryota; kingdom Metazoa; phylum Chordata; class Mammalia; order Artiodactyla; family Bovidae; genus Connochaetes; species Connochaetes taurinus. The sequence goes on along the minus strand of SJXO01001635.1, from coordinate 457,050 downwards.
ACTTCCCCTAAGCATCCATGAAGTGGAAATAATAATAGTACCTACATCATAGTGTTGTTCTGAGGTTTTAATAAGTTTATTCACATAAAGAGTCTAGAACGGTGCCTGACATGTATTAGGAACTCGAAAAAATGTTAGCTATTGTGCCTGCTGGACAAGGGGATGAGAACTCTGTCTACCTCTCCTAAACACTAGGAAAGTCCTGCTGCTGGGACCAGCAATTTGCAGGCTTTTGTTACCACCTGAAAAAGTGAGCCTGAAGTTGACTCCTATGGGAACTGGGAGCTGAGATGTGGTCTCAGAGGTTATCCTCATATGATGACTTTGGCATTCAGCAAGCAACTACCTCATTAGACACAAATTCTATCATCACCAGCTTCTAGAGACAATATAATATGGAAGGAAAGGGCCAGGCCTAAGATTAAAAGGGTGCATTTTACTTCTAGGTTTCAATTCCTTTTTTTGGCTAGGTGGCTTTAACCAAACCATGCAAGTCTTCTGGGATAGCTTATGTTTTCTCATCTGTAAAATAGGTAGAACAATTTGTGCCTATCTCATTGGGTTTTCACGAGGAGTAAATGAGACAACTATGTGAAAATATTTCTTTCTTTTTAAACTGTAAAACCAACCAAAGAAACAGAAATTTGATTTCCAACCTATTTTTCTGGGCTTCATGCCTTCTGGACCTTTTTGTAACATTTTAAATCAACATAATAATTTTTGAAAACACCTTGTTCTCACAGAAATTACATTTTGGATTGGTATGTTTTTAATATTTGGAGCTGCTCAAGTGTCATTGGCAGGAACCTTTGTTACCTGAAAACTGGTTTTACCTCTTGAGGGAGTGTCTAACCAAAGACACAACCAAGCCAAAGGGTGGGAGAAGGAAGGATTAATTACTTGCAGTAAGTAAGGAGAACACCAGGGGTCTTTCCCAAAGCAGTTTCTCCCCAAACAGCAAAATTGGGAAAATTTTAAGCTAAGGGTGCCTGGGCTTCCCAGATGGCTCAGTGGTAAAGAATCTGCTTGCAGGAGACATAGGAGATGCGAGTTGGATTCCTGGGTTGGGTTCTATCTCTGGATTGGGAAACTCCCCTGGAAGAGGAAATGGCAACCCACTCCAGTATTCTTGTCTGGAAAATCCCATGACAGAGGAGCCTGGCAGGCTACAATCCATGGGGTCATAGAAGAGCCAGACATGACTTAGCAACTGGGTACAGCACAGCACCGGAGAAGGTGATGGTACCCCACTCCAGCACTCTTGCCTGGAAAATCCCATGACAGAGGAGCCTGGTAGGCTATAGTCCATGGGGTTGCTAAGAGTCGGACACGACTGAGTGACTTCCCTTTCACTTTTCACTTTCATGCATTGGAGAAGGAAATGGCAACCCACTCCAGTGTTCTTGCCTGGTGAATCCCAGGGACGGAGGAGCCTGGTGGGCTGCCGTGTATGGGGTCACACAGAGTCAGACACGACTGAAGTGACTTAGTAGCAGCAACAGCACAGCACAGCAAGGGTACATATTTATTCATGAAGGGGCTTGAGTAGAGGAGAATGCAGCATAGAACTGGGGCGTAGACAGGGTCCAGGCTCTAGCTGACTGAAGACAGAATGGTCAGCAAAGATCAGCATCATTATTCCTTAGATTCCGGTTGATCTAGTGGTTGATTGCTTTAGGGGGTTTGGATCTTGCAAAATAGCTCAAGAATGTGCTTTAGGCTAACCTTACCTTCAAAACAGAACTGGTGGGTCTTCGTAACTGATAGTGTCTATGATACGGTTAAGTTATCTCCCTGGGCTGGTAATAGCTAATGTTTCTTACATTCTTTTTTTCCCTTGAAATCACTAACTACTAATGAGACTCATTCTGCAAGGGTACTGTGGCCAGGCTTAGATCACAAGATGGCTTAGGCTTAGAAGGCCTTCTTTTTTATTTAAAAAAAAATTAATTTATTTATTTTAATTAGAGGCTAATTACTTTACAATGTTGTGGTTTTTGCCATACACTGACATGAATCAGCCACGGGTGTACATGTGTCCCCCATCCTGAACCCCTTTCCCACCTCCCTCCCCATCCCATCCCTCTGGGTTGTCCTGTTTCATACTTTGAAAATGGACTGGTTTCACATATGGTAATATACATGTTTCAATGCTATTCTCTCAAATCATCCCACCCTCGCCTTCTCCCACAGAGTCCAAAAGACTGTTCTTTATATCTGTGTCTCTTTTGCTGTCTCACATATAGTGTCATCATTACTATCTTTCTAAATTCCTTATATATGCTTTCATATACTGTATTGGTGGTTTTCTTTCTGACTTACTTCACTCTGTATAATAGGCTCCAGTTTCAGCCACCTCATTAGAACTGATTCAAATGCATTCTTTTAAATAGCTGAGTAATATTCCATTATGTATATGTACTACAACTTTCTTATCCATTTGTCTGCCGATGGACATCTAGGTTGCTTCCACGTCCTAGCTATTGTAAACAATGCTGCGATGAACATTGGGGTACATGTGTCTTTTTCAAAATGACTTCTTTTTATATCAAGAAAGCTGTGTTTGGTTCTCTTCCTCTGGGGACTCCCATCAATCCTATCTGCTTACATATCTGCAGACCTATCTGGGAAGAGTGATTCATTTTATGGGGCTCTCTGGTTTAAATTTTTTAGAGGTGACATTTTCTTACACTGCAATGAAATAAAACTCATTTTATGATGAGGTAAGAAAAAAAATGACATATTTGTCTGCTTGTTTGGTCTCCTCCCTCCCCTTTAGTGTGTGTCACGCATGTGCAACGACCTCCTTAGAAGACAGCATTCCTTGTAATTTTGTAAGGGGTCATGATGACCCACAGCTTGCTTTGTACGTGCAAATCTGGATTGTATGAACCATCAAATACATCATTTGAGGTACAACCCTTTGTCTCAAAAACATATATATCAGTTCTCAGAGCTTTCTGAAAGACTGACTCCTGGGTTTAAATCTTTAGATTGTCTTTTTTTAAAAAAAATACATATTTCATTTATTTCATTTGGTTGCGTTGAGTCTTAGTTACAGCATGTGGGATCTAGTGCCCCGACCAGGGATTGAACCCAGGCATCCTCCATTGGGAGCACAGAGTCTTAGCCTACTGGACCACCCAGGAAATCCCCTTAGATTGTCTTGAATAAAAGTATCTCAAACAGGGGCTCTGTAACAATCTAGAAGGGTGGGATGGGGAGGGAGATGGGAGGGAGGGGACATCGATGTACCTATGGCTGATTCTTGTCGATGTTAGAAAACAACAAAATTCTGTAAAGCAATTATCCTTCAGTAAATAAATAAATGCAAATATCTGTTTCTTTCTTAGATCAACTATTAGGTTTTTGTTGACAGCTGTCTCCATATGCTGAGGAAGTATGTATTTGCACAGAGACTCTGACACCAGACGGGCAACTACGTTACACATCCAGCCAACTGCTTGTTCCCCTTTCTGGGGTTTGCCTCTTGGTCCAGTCCCCCTCTGCTGGGAAATGGTGTTCGAATTCTGCTAGGGCATGTGGTTCTGAGTTTCTTCTTTCAGCCCTTGATTTCAGGATCTGTTGAATTCTCTATGCTCAGTTCTCTTTCTTTATCTGTGCAAAACTTCAGTGATCAGCAGTGCCGGGCTATGTGACTTCAGTGGTCAGCTTCCGCTTTGCTTTCACAGTTTACAATCCACATTTTTATATCGATGGCAGGTTATGTCCACTCTGAGAAATTTGTCTCTATCAGCATCTCCCTGTTAGATGGGATTCTTAAGAACACTCATTTACATTTTATTTTATCTATGTTATAAAATTTTTTTTTTGTTGTTTTGGCTGTGCCTCATGGCTTGTGGGATCTTACTTCCCTGACCAGGGATAGAACCTGGGTTCACGGTAGTGAAAGCAAGACTCCTAACCACTGGACAACCGGGGGACTCCCTCATTTACATTTTAGTAGGAAACTTTCAGTCCTTTGTCTGGGAATAGCAATCACTTTTGGTGGGTTCCCTTTCCATATCTATCATGATTAAACTAAGTTTAAGAATTTTTATTTTTTCATTTCATCTCAGAAATTGTAAACAAAGCAATAAAAGTCTGTAAGTAAAAGTGCAGAATGATATTCAATTAAAAAAGTAAAAAGGGAAGTATAATGGTATGAAAGGGCTCTTCTCTCAACTTCCAATCTCTCTCCTCTCAGTAACCTTATTTTTAGCTCTTTCCCATTTTTAGTTCCTTTAATGCCAATTTTATGTTGATCAACCACACACACTTTCTGTTGGCTTGCGCCCCGATATTTCCTCTGCTCATCCTTCTTGATATAGTGATGTCACTATCTTCCGTTCTTTCGCTACCATTTCATACAACAGACAGAAACCTCCATTTCTTGCCTCATTAGCCATAGATTGTATCTTTTTAGTCCCCAAGATGTAAGATGAAGAATTAGCACCCTTATCCTTCCTTTTGCCTTGCTTCCCCTTACATTTCCCAAGCTGTATCAGATATACTTTTATAAAGCCTTTTATTTTAGAATTATTTTATACTTACAGAAGCTTGCACAGAGTATGGAGTTCTTGTATATCCCATATCCAGTGTCCTTTACTATTCACAGTTGCATATCTGTCACAATTATGAACCAGTATGGCAGCCCACTCCAGTATTCTTGCCTGGAGAATCCCATGGACAGAGGAGCCTGGCGGGCTGCAGTCCACAGGGTCGCAAGAGTCGGACACGACTTAGTGCACTGTCTCCATCTCTCATTGATGTATTATTTTAACTACAACCCATATTTTATTTTGGAGAAGGCAATGGCAACCCACTCCAGTACTCTTGCCTGGAAAATCCCATGGACAGGGGAGCCTGGTGGACTGAGCAACTTCACTTTCACTTTTCACTTTCATGCATTGGAGAAGGAAATGGCAACCCACTCCAGTGTTCTTGCCTGGAAAATCCCAGGGACAGGGGAGCCTGGTGGGCTGCCATCTATGGGGTCTCACAGAGTCGGACATGACTGAAGTGACTTAGCAGCTTAGCAGCATAATTTATTTGTATATCCTTTTTTTTTTTTAAACCTAAAGTCCTCATTCTGTTCTAGGATCCAATCCAGGACATTTCATTGCACTGAATTGCTGTGCTTCCTTAGGCTTCTTCAGACTGTGAGCGTTTCTCACACTTGCTTTATTTTTGATGACCTTGTGAGGAGTATTGGTCAGGTATTTGGTGAAATGTCTTTCAGTTTGGATTTGTCTGACATTTTTCTCATGGTTAGAATGGGATTATGTCATTATCAATACATCACATCCAAAGAATGCATTATCAGTATGACTTATTGATGGTGTAAACCCGGGTCATCTGACTGAGGTTGTGTTTGACAGGTTCACCCACTGATGTTTATCTCCTCTTTAACATTCTTCTTTTTTTGGAGCACTTCTTTCTTTCTGGAACTAAGATTCCTAGGATCAAGTGTCCTAGCTCTAGAGTTATCTTGTGTATTTCTTTCCCCCTCTTTTTATTGAAGTATAGTTGATTTACAAAGCTATGCTCGTTTCAGGTGTACAGCAAAGTGATTATATATATATATACACAGATACACACACATAATCAAAGTCAGATTCTTTTCCACTGTATGTTATTATTCTAAGATATTAAATATAGCTCCCTGTGCTATACAGTAGGACCTTGTTGTTCATCTATTTTATATTCAACAGTGTGTATTTGTTAGTTAGGGTTATCATATACATTTCTGCCCAGACTTAGACTCAGTCATTTCTCCAAGAACCTCTGGCTCATTTTGTTGGAGAACATATTTGGACCAAGGTCTGGATGCTTGATATGTTCATTGCTACTGGGATATTATCAGATGTACTTTTGCTTGTAAAGTTTCTCAGCTGACAGAAGGAATGTATTTTATGTAACCATACTTATATAATATGTAAATATATTATAATGTTTTTGGTTCTTTATAGACTTATTCTGAAATTTGAATCCTTTTCCAAAACGTGGATTTTTTTTTAGCCACTTAGCCACCAAGGAAGCCCATTTAAACTGCTATATTTAGGCAAATACAGTTTACTTGCAGAGCCAGATAATATATTACTATTATGTTTTCATTTCATTTCCAAAGGTTTACATCACCATGCCCAGAAAGACTGTTCTTATATGCCCCCATTGCTCAAAGTCATGCATTGTTTTAATCTGTCCCTTGTCTTTTTGTAGATTTGTTATTTTCTCTGATGTTCATGATTGCTTTTCTTTTTGCTTTTTGAAAGAGGGGCCCTTGTGGCTCAGCTGGTAAAGAATCCTGCTGCAATGCGGGAGACCTGGGTTCAATCCCTGGGTTGGGAAGATCCCCTGGAGAAGGGAAAGGCTACCCACTCCAGTATTCTGGCCTGGAGAATTCCATGGACTGTTTAGTTTATGGGGTCGCAAAGAGTTGGACACGACTGAGCGACCTTCACTACCTTTATTATACCTCCCAGATTTTCCGTCTTTTTACTTTTCTTTTTCTGTGGTATTCACTCCATTTCTTTCTTGAATCTCAGTGACTTCCTGGTCTGATATGCGCTGGTTTCTTTGTCTTTAGATAACGACTTTCTTATATCTCCTTTTCCTTGAGTATGTCTGATTGCTTTTAAAAATTGGATTCTGGGACTTCCCTGGTGGTCCAGTGTTTAGGAATCCGCCTGCCAACGCAGGGGAGATGAGTTTGATCCCTGGTCTGGAAAGATTCCACATGCCTTGGGGCAGCAAGGCCCTGAGCCACAACTGCTGGACCCTGCATGCCTAGAACCTGTGCTCTGCAGAAAGAGAAGCCAGCAGGCCACAACTAGCGTAATCCCCACTCGCTGCAACCAGGGAAAGCCCACGTGCCGCAGTGAAGACACGGCGCAGCCAGTAAACAAATCAGCTGAATTCCAGGCCTTCATCATGTGCTCAAGTCTTGTTTTCCAAGTTCTCTTCCATGTTATCTCATAACGTCTGTGCTTTAGGACTTTATTTTCCCGTTCCAAGCTGAGCTCGTTGCTGTCTGGGCCTGCTGCGTAGCTGTAACTCTGGTGTTTTAGTTCTATTTCTATGTGGACTCCGTATTTCCCATGAGTCATACTTTCCTCGTTCTCAGCTTACTCCTTCGAGAACTTGGTTTGCTTTTCTTAATTTGCTGCTTGTGAATAAGTATTTGAGGAAGTTTCTTGAGAATGTACTCAAATAACTTCTTAAGAAAGGGGGCATGGGAGGTGAACTTCCTGAGTCTTGACGTATCTGAAAAAGTGTTTGTTCTAACCTTATTCAATTTCAGCTCAATTTGGAATTCCAGGTGAAGTCTATTTCCCCCAAGTTTGAAGACGTTACTACATCGTCTTCCAGTTCACTAATGGGAGTTAGTATTGCTAACTGGAAGTGTTGCCAGACTAATTCCTCAGCTATGGGAATGGCCTGTTTTATTACTTGTTTTTCTTTGGCAACTCTTAGGATCTTGTCTTGATCCATGGTTTTCTTTTTTCTTTTTTTTCTTTCTTCTTTTTTCTTTTTAAAAAATATTTATTTATTTATTTGGCTGAGCTGAACCCCGGGTGGGGATTAAGTGGCAGCTCCATTTTGGGTCTTGAAGGAAATAATCTACAAGCCACAGTAATAAAAGTGAAACAGGAGGATTCTGAGACAGTGGATTTGAAGGAAACACTCAGAATAAAATTCCACGATGATTTAATGTTGCATAGAGTCGTGAAAGGAGGAGACAGGATGGTCTTTCTAGCGTGAAGGGTGCAGCAACACTGGTCCTCTCATGAAGCGCTTGGCACAGCTCCCGTGATCAAGCTCTGGGCTCTTGGAGTGAGTGAGAAATTCACTATAGGAAAGAGCCACCTGTATATGGTATATGCAGCCACTTGTCCTTCCCCCAAATCTCCCCCTCCCCCCTGCAAGCTGGGATGAGGATGGAGGTTATGAATCATATCGACCTGGGAGGAACAGTGGGGCTCTCTCCTTCCTTGGGGCTTTGGAGAATATTGCTCATTCATTCATTCTTGGCCAGGTGCTGTACCAAGTGCTGGAGATAAATAGATTGAAGACCCTCTGGCTTCCTGCCTTTGAAGAGTTGACAGTCTACTAGTGACTAACAGATCCAGAAATAGCACACCAGGTGAGAAGGGCCATGATGGGCTGTCAGGGAGGTAGTGTAGCACTGGAACCAACAGACCCAGAGCTGAATCCCAGCTCTGCCATGTTTTTTTTTTTTTTTTTTAATCTGGATGACACTATTATTGGGTTGGCCAAAAAAAGTTTGTTTGAGTTTTCCTGTAAGCTGGCATGGAAAATCTGAAACAAACTTTTTAGCCAACCCAATTTTTCACTTTTGCTAAACTTCACTTCCCTCCTTCATGCAATTGTCATGAAGAGGAAATGAAATAAGGCACAGGAAATGGTCATCCCACGACCTGATATATATTGGGAATAATACTGAAAATAATGAGTGCTGCAGGTCTGGAGAAGATGGTGATCAATTCTCTCTGCCTGGAGATGATGGAGGCGGGAAGGGTTTCACCCAGGAAAGGATCTCCAAGCACCAACTCTTCCTTTCTGAGAAAGGCCCCCAACTGGTATCTTCCCCTGTCCCAGGACACCAAGGAGTCACACCTTTGACAATTGACAAGAGCTTCCAATAAGGGAAATTCACTCTAAAGCCGTTGCGGTGACTTATCTCGAAACCATAGTTTTGTGCCTTGGCTTCTCTTAGCTTCTCTACTGGGCGCTCTCTGGGAGATACAGGGACGAATAATGAATGCATCTGTCTTATGCCCACCATCTGTCAGTCTCCTTTGCAGGTATTGTCTAATTTAATCTAACCCAATAATCCTTGGGAGGAGGCTCTCCTTCTGGTTTTATAGATGGTGAGAGTGAGCTGGTTCAGGGACATTAAATTAATCACTGAGATCATGTAGATAGCAGACAGAACCAGATTCGGTCCTGCAGAGTGGCCCCGAGCTGATGCGCATCCCACATCCTGCAGCCGCCTCATTTGCATAGGCTCATCAGTCAAGAGTTGTGGTTCAGAAAGGGAGCGGGTGATTCACTCAGTGCTTTTAGCTCCATCGCTGGAAAGCTCTCTGACATGCAGGGCTTTTTCTAAGTTCCAACCTTTCCTGCCAGTCCGTCAGGTTCAGGGGAGGAAACGCTAAGAGGGTTTGCCTCTCCAGGGCTACGGACATGCTGGTAGTCTTGCCACTTCTGTTCCAGCACCCCCATTCCGGGCACATACAGGGGATTGCCGCAAAGCTCTGGGCAGTGTCCCAGTGCCTTTCTTCCCTGGAATCTGGGAAACTGTAACAATCCCTATGGCTAGGGCCCATAAGCCAGGGGTCTTTCTCTCAGTCATCCGTACTGGAGCACTCTTCTGTCTCATGCACAGGCCAGCTGCACAGACCAAGAGACTCAAGGAGCATCTGGGCAGGCTCCTCTACTGAGCTCAAAGCTCTCTGTAACTCACTGCCTCCTCCTTGTGGACATTTGTCCCCAGCAGGGATAGCCAGGAAGGTAAGGATGCCTCTGGCGGCCTTAGTCGATTGGCCCCCTTATGGCTCCAGCCCCACATCTGGGTCTCATTACTCTGGCAACACTCACAGGTGGAAACACGTTCTGGGGACATTTTTGCAGAGCAGGAACAGAAGTCAGACCTGCAGTGCCCTTACCCATCAGTGGCTTAGATGGTGAAGAATCCACCTGCAATGCAGGAGACCTGGGTTTGATCCCTGGTTCAGGAAGATCCCCAGGAGAATGGAAAGGCAACCCACTCCAGTATTCTTGCCTGGAAAATCCTATGGACAGAGGAGCCTGGTGTGCTATAGTCCATGGGGTCGCAAAAGAGTCGGATACAACTTAGCGACAAACAGCAACTTGGCTGTGAGGATTAGCAAATGGTTTTATCCATAGTTAGTAGCAGGTGTGTGTTGCACACCTCTTTGTAGGAGGCATCATATTTTGAGGGTCTTTCTTTGCTGAAATCACACACCACCTGGCCACGATCCTATGCCAGCAGGCCCTCTTATGCAGCCTGCCACCTGCTTGCAGGGATCAGCAGATTCAATTTCAGGTATTTTTCAGAAGAGGCAGAAGGTACTCTGGGCCCCTAGGTGCTCTCTCTCCTTTGTGATTTTTCTCCTCAAGGCACAAAACTGAGCATCAGAATTGGGAAGAGGAAGATTCAGTCCCCCCTTCCAAGAGCTGATGATGCAAGGATCTCAAACTATTTATTCATCTATTAACCTATTTTTTCTTTCAGTTGAACTTCAGGGTGCATAGAATTGGGATAATCAAAGCAATGTGTTCTAGCACATTCATCCATGAATGGTTCCCATCCTCTCTTCCTTACTTACTTCTTTTATTATAATGCAATAAGAACGTGCAAACCCAAACCAAAGGCTAGGACCTTGGCAATGATCTATATGCAATCATATTCCCTCCCCACAACCCACCCCTAATTTTGTCTCCTGCATCTGAGGTTATGATAATCCTGATTCTTCTGTCCATCACTCCCTTCTTTCCTTTTTCAGATAGTTCCATTGCATCTATATGCATTTCTAAAAATACGTTTTTAAAATTTTAGTTTCTTTTGACTTGAGATTATATTGCTAAGATTTTTCTATATTTTGCTTGTTGCTGTGGTTCATTGTTTTGATTGCTCTGTGTGTTTGGTTGAATGAAGAGACCACATGTTTTTTTTTATCCCTTCTATTGAAGGAAGTGATTAAAAAGCAGAGACATCACATTTGTATAGTCAAAGCTATGGTTTTTCCAGTAGCATGTACGGGTGTGAGAGTTGGGCCATAAAGAAGGGTAAGCACCAAAGAATTGATGCTTTTGAACTGTGGTGCTGGAGAAGACTCTTGAGAGCCCCTTGGACTGCAAGGAGATCAGACCAGTCAACTGGAAAGGAAATGAGTCATGAATATTCACTGGAAGGACTGAGGCTGAAGCCGAAGCTCCAGTACTTTGGCCACCTGATGTGAAGAACTGACTCGCTGGAAAAGACCCTGATGCTGGGGAAAAATTGAGGACAGGAGGAGAAGGGGGTGACAGAGGATGAGATGGTTGGATGGCATCATCGACTCAATGGACATGAATTTGAGCAAACTCTGGGAGATAGTGAAGGACAGGGAAGCCTGGTGTGCAGCAGTCCATGGGGTTGCAAAGAGTTGGACACGACTGAACAACATCAACAAACTGACTTGGCTCTTGGAGTCTCAGTTTCCCTGTGGGCTCTAGTATTCATACTGAGCTCTGAGGCTTTTGTGTGATTGAGATAATCCATAAATCCCTGTGCTGGTGTTTGGCACATAGTAGGCACTGCTATTATTAACCTGGGCTGTAGTGTTAGCTCCTTACATAAACTGAGTTTCAAATCCTGGATTTGGAGGGAGGGTGTATACTAATAGTTTTCATACAGACTTCAGGTGAGTTTCCTTAGAATTGGGGGGGTTGGGTGCCCTTATCAAAAATACAGATTTCCCCAGACTTTCTGAATCCGGATCTCTTGGAAGTAAGGCTTGGGATTTGTTATTATAAAGCTCTGTGATGACTCTTTGGAGAAGGAAATGGCAACCCACTCCAGTATTCTTGCCTGGGAAATCCCATGGATGGAAAAGCCTGACAGGCTGCAGTTCACGGGGTTGCAGAGAGCCGGACACAACTTGAGGACTAAACAAACCAAACAGCAAAAAAAGATGACTCATACACGAGGACAAGTTTAGGAGCCGCTGGATAGAGTTCGGTAGAGAGTAATTAAGGGAGAAGAAAGGAAGAGAGGAAGGGGAAAAGGAAAGTAAAGGGTAACTCTCAAATTAATGTTCAACGTGCAAACTTTTTGCTTCAGAGAGACTATGCCTTTCCACCTGATATTTCAGAAGTGGGAACAGATGGGAGGTCTTATTTCACCTACCTGCTCTAAAAGCCAGGCAGGGACAGGGACAAAAATACTTCCCTCAACAGGGAGCTCGTGACACAGGACAGAACAGTGAGATGCGTGTCAGCGGCCTGACACCTCCCAGCCACATTAGAAGTGAGGTCACAGCACTGCCTGTGGCTAGACTCGAGGGGCCACCCACACCCAAGACGAGCTCTGAGGATGGGACTTTGGTCTCGGGATCATCTCATCTCTGGGAGGTCAATGCAGGTGTCAGAGCTATCTTGTCCTGTCTTATCAGCTGCGGCATCGTAGTCTGCCAGGTGAGACACACTAAATAAAGTCAGTCTGAATAATTTCCCAGTCTGGCACTGTCTGTTTCTGTTATATATCAAGTCATTACATGACCTCATTGCCAGCCCTGCAGTTTTCCCATGGAAGAAGCGATCCAGATTTCAGGGAGCAGTCCTGGGGACAGGGGGCAGCCAGCTGAATGTTGCAGCTGTCTGGAACTGATGCTTGATCCAAGCAAGGACTGCACCTGAAAACACGGTTCAAATAGGACTTTGTTTCCTTTGGAGAGCTGGGGAAGAGTCTTGGTGGGGATGGAAGCAGATGGTGGGAGACACAGAAGCAGAGATTTTCTTTGTGGAAGGTCCTAAGAAAGGGGCTGGCTGGGCGGGGGGTGGTCTCTGTCACCTATTATCCCCTTCTGGATAATTTACATTTTTATATTGCATCTGCTAGTGGGAAGGCAGTAGAAAGAATGGGTGAGAATATGAGCTTTGGGTCAGATCTGTGCAATTTGTGACAATATATATTAGCTATTATTATTAGAAATAATTTATTATATTGCACAGCATAGGCGTTTGATGTGATGGCTGACTGCTTAATGGGAAGCTGCATGCAAAGGGTTTAGCGTCAAAGGATATCCATTCCATAAGCCCATGTTGGCTTCTTCATTGCCTCCTTCAAAGCACCCAAGGCTGTGTCTTACTCTCTGGACAAATAGTGATTAAATAAACATGCAGTGACAAAGCACAGACAATAAGCACGCTTGGTCTGTGTGGAGACTCCACCCTGGACTCAGAAATTGGCTTGGGTTTAAGAGAAGGCGTTTGGGGCATCTTTGTTTAATCACGAAAGCACTGGCTTCTGTTTTCCCTCTTATCTCGAGATGCTTTCAGGCATGTGAGAAGCAATCATCAATCAACATTTACTCATCAGATACTGCCCTGTGCCAGGCGACAGGAGGCACTTTATCAACCACTCAATTTAGCTTCTGTTTCAGGTGGAAGCCCAACAAGAAAGATTTTCCCTATCCACTAGTTCCTGCTTCTGCTTCTTTTTGGAAAACCAACTCTCTGTTCGAAAGTAAGGGTATTTGGGGGTCATTTTCTTGGAATTTTGGAGATGAAAGGATACGAAATTAGCTGTCAAAGGAAAGTGGTCATGATGTATAAAAGGGACAATTTGTATAAAAAGATCTCAATTCCAGAAAAATAGTACATTCAGACTAAACAGGGAAGTACTGTTACCAGAAAGGACTTTCCTGGTGGCTCAGTGTGAAGAGCCCACCTGTCAATGCAAGAGACACAGGCTCCATCCCTGGGTCAGGAAGATCCCCTGGAGAAGGAAATGGCAACTCACTCCTGTATTCTTGCCTGGGAAGTCCCATGGACAGAGGAGCCAGGCAGATTACAGTCCATGGGCTCACAAAGAACTGGACACAACTGAGCGACTAAACAACAACATTGTTACCAGACCATTAGCAGTTAAGATAATGAGATAATGGCGATTTTTATTTTCTCAGTATTCTGCATCTTGTAAAATTCCTGTAGTGAGTATATTACATTTAAATCAGGGAACAAAAATTAAAAACTAAAAAAAAAAAGAAAACACTAAAGAAATTTTCTTAAGCTGGGTGGGGAACACACACACATTTTATTATTATTCTTTACCATTTGCTTCTAGGTTGATGTACTCTTTGCGTGAAGTATTTAATGCAGAACCTCTTATTTAAATAAAATTTCATCTGTAAGCTACCTTAATTGGAGCCGGAAGCTCCCTGGAGGCTGGTTCCCTCTGTCCTGCCCTCCAAGATCTAGACACCGCCCCGAGGTGGGCCAGGACCTCAGGAGGGCGCTCTGGGGTCCGGTGCCCTCATGGGTCTTGTTTCCTCCTTCTGCAGGTGGTAACCCTCAGGCCTGGGGGGAATGGCAGAGATGGAACCAGACTCTGCACTTGCAGCTTCTTGCTGGTTCCCTCGCGCCCATATACTGTCTCTCTTCCTTCCAGTTTGTTTGTTTTTTTCCCTCTTAAGGCTCTCAATGCTCTAGTGCGTGATCGTGTGTGTTGTCTAACTGTGCGACCCCATGGACTGTAGCCCGCCAGGCTCCTCTGTCCAGGGGGTTTTCCAGGCGAGAATCCTGAAGTGAGTTGCCAATTCCTCCTCCAGGGAATCTTCCCAACCAGGGACTGAACCCAGGTCCCCTGCATTGAAGGGCAGATTCCTAACCAGTGCACCACCGGAGAAGTCCCTTGGGGGCAGTTTTCTTAAACCGCTTTGTCTTCTCTAGACTGTACAACTCATCAGGCTGGCTGTTGGAAAACTCTCATTTTCCAGCAGGTGGCGCTACCGCTCAGGTTTGTTTCTCGTTCCCCGCAGAGCCCAGCCTGTTTCCCAAGCGCCCTCCCCTCCCTCCCTGTCTCNATTCCTCCTCCAGGGAATCTTCCCAACCAGGGATTGAACCCAGGTCCCCTGCATTGAAGGGCAGATTCCTAACCAGTGCACCACCGGAGAAGTCCCTTGGGGGCAGTTTTCTTAAACCGCTTTGTCTTCTCTAGACTGTACAACTCATCAGGCTGGCTGTTGGAAAACTCTCATTTTCCAGCAGGTGGCGCTACCGCTCAGGTTTGTTTCTCGTTCCCCGCAGAGCCCAGCCTGTTTCCCAAGCGCCCTCCCCTCCCTCCCTGTCTCCCGGGGCTCGGGGCTCGGGGGGTGCTCTCTGCAGAGTAGAGGAAGAGTGGGTTTAACCCTCAGTGAGCTGGGCGTGCCTGGGGGCCCCGGGGGGCGATCGATCTTCCGGTGACGTTTTCCCAGTGGCTGTTGGGCACCCTTCCTGCCGGGCTCCTGAGCGCAGCCAGTAGGGACCACATCCCTCAGGTGACCTCTGACATTCTGATCTGCCTCGTTCGTAGCGCCTCCCTCCCCTGAGTCACACTGTGGTCTTGCCTCAGTACTTTGGATTCTGCAGGAGACAAACAGGATCCTCCAGCATCATTCTGCACAACTGCCTTCCCTTCTTGCTCAGTGGCTCAGCAGTGTCTGACCCTTAGTGACCCCATGGACTGTAGCCCCCCAGCTCCTCTGTCCATGGGGTCCTCCAGGCAAGAATACTGGACTGGGCTGCCATTTCCTTCTCCAGTGCATTTTGGTCCAGTGCAGTGCTGGCATCTGCCCCGGGGAAGCCTGGGCTTCTTCAGAGACTCTTGTATGGGGGTGTCTGCCCAGGTCAGGCTTCACCAGGTTTCCCCAGCTGTGGCTGAGAAGGGCTGGGACCAGTCCCGTGGCTTCTGCTGGTTCCACAGCCCCTCGCAAGATCTGTCTGTCTGTTACTCAATGCACAGATGAGGGAGACCCCTCCTGGGTCCCTTGGTGTATGGTGCTGGATCCCATAACTCCCATAGAGGCACCTTTGCTGTGGCTGCTGACTTTTAGTTCCTAAAAGGGGGGTAAAAATGATGGATGTGTTTTGCAACTGTGATGCTTGCTCCTTGGAAGAAAAGCTGTGACCAACCTAGACAGCATATTAAAAAGCAGAGACATTAGTTTGCCTAAAAGGTCTGTCTAGTCAAAGCTATGGGTTTTAGAGTTGGACTATAAAAAAAGCTGAGTGCCAAATAATTGAATGCTTTTGAACTGTGGTGTTTCAAATTTCAAATTCTAAAAGATGATGCTGTGAAAATGCTGCACTCAATATGTCAGCAAATTTGGAAAACTCAGCAGTGGCCACGGGACTGGAAAAGTCAGTTTTATTCCAATCCCAAAGAAAGGTAAGGCCAAAGAATGCTCAAACTTCTGCACAATTGCACTCATCTCACACGCTAGTAAAGTAATGCTCCAAATTTACCAAGTCAGGCTTCAGCAATATGTGAACCGTGAATTTCCAGATGTTCAAGCTGGTTTTAGAAAAGGCAGAGGAACCAGAGACCAAATTGCCAACATCATGGAAAAAGCAAGAGAGTTCCAGGAAAACATCTATTTCTGCTTTATTGACTATGCCAAAGCCTTTGACTGTGTGGATCACAATAAACTGTGGAAAATTCTGAAAGATATGGGAATCCCAGACCACCTGACCTGCCTCTTGAGAAACCTGTATGCAGGTCAGGAAGCAACAGTTAGAACTGGACATGGAACAACAGACTGGTTCCAAATAGGAAAAGGAGTACCCCAAGGCTGTATATTGTCACCCTGCTTATTTAACTTATATGCAGAATACATCATGAGAAATGCTGGGCTGGAGGAAGCACAAGCTGGAATTAAGATTGCTGGGAGAAATATCAATAACCTCAGATATGCAGATGGCAGAAAGTGAAGAAGAACTAAAGAGCCTCTTGATGAAAGTGAAAGAAGAGAGTGAACAAGTTGGCTTAAAGCTCAACATTCAGAAAACGAAGATCATGGCATCTGGTCCCATCTGGGAAATAGATGGGGAAACAGTGGAAACAGTGGCTGACTTTATTTTTCTGGGCTCCAAAATCACTGCAGATGGTGATTGCAGCCATGAAATTAGAAGATGCTTGCTTCTTGGAAGGAAAGTTAGGACCAACCTAAACAGCATATTAAAAAGCCGAGACATTACTTTGCCAACAAAGGTCCGTCTAGTCAAGACTATGGTTTTTCCAGTAGTCATATATGGATATGAGAGTTGGACTATAAAGAAAGCTGAGCGCTGAAGAATTGATGCTTTTGAACTGTGGTGTTGGAGAAGACTCTTGAGAGTCCCTTGGACTGCAAGGAGATCCAGCCAGTCCATCCTAAAGGAGATCAGTCCTGGGTGTTCATTGGAGGGACTGATGTTGAAGCTGAAACTCCAATGCTTTGGCCACCTGATGCAAAGAGCTGACTCATTTGAAAAGACCCTGATGCTGGGAAAGATTGAAGGCAGGAGGAGAAGGGGACGACAGAGAATGAGATGGTTGGATGGCATCACCGACTCAATGGACATGAGTTTGGATAGAGTCTGGGAGTTGGTGATGGACAGGGAAGCCTGGCGTGTTGCAGTCCATGGGGTTGGAAAGAGTCAGACATGACTGAGCAACTGAACTGACTGAGAAAGGAGGAATGGGTTTTGCCACTGTGATGCTTTAGCTCATTTCTTTTCTTTCTTGTGAGTGTTTTATTTAGTTTTTAATTCAGTAAAGTCCTTGTCTTTAGTACTTGTCTGCCAAAACACTTACTGGTTTTCATTTGTAATGTTGCCTTATGTATTATATCAACCTGTAATTTTTCTTTTCTAAAAAAATAAAGTTTATTTATTTTTAATTGGAGGAGAATTGTTTTACAGTATTGCATTGGTTTCTGCATTATTCAACATGAATCAGCCATAGGCATACATATGTCCGCTCCCTCTTGAATTTCCCTCCCACCTGCTACCCCATCCCACCTCTCTAGGTTGTCACAGAGGACCGGGTTTGAACTCATGAGTCATACAGCAAATGCCCATCAGCTATCTGTTTTACACACAGTAATGTATATGTTTCAACATTACTGTCCTTATTCATGCCACCTTCTTCTTCCTTCACTGTGTCCACAAGTTTATTCTCTATGTCTATATCTCCTTTCTTTTTCTTTTATATATATATCTATTTATTTATTTGGCTGTCCCGGGTCTTAGTTACAGATGCAGGAACTTTAGTTATAGCACGTAGGATCTAGTTCCTGTCCAAGGGTCAAACCCTGGCCCCCAGCCCTGGGAGCTCTGAGTCTTGACCACTGAACCACGAGGGAAGTCCCAGCTCGTTTCTTTTTAGCACTGACTAACCTTCCTTTGTGGGATGTAGCACAGTTTGCTTGGCCAGTCACCAAACATCTCAGAAGGACATGTTTGGAAGGACAGCTCGGTTGCCTCAAGATTTGACAGTTGTGAATAAAGCCTTCAGGAGCATCTGTGACAAGGGCTTTCTCTGCTGACACTCCGAGGAGACTCTCCCACGTGCACTCGGCCCCTCGGCACATGGATTTTCTCTCCATGGCCGCAGTACTGCTGGGGTTTCCAGGCTGCGAGCACAGGAGGAGGTCACACTGCTGTTTCCTCTAGTGCTTGTCTGCCAGACGCTTACTGGTTTTCTGTTCAGTTTCTTTCTTAAAAAAAAAAAAAAAAAAAAACAGCAGAATAAACAATGGCTGTGATTGTGAATGAAAGCCACAGTGATGAGACAGATAAGAAAGCAGGAGAGTGCAATCCTTACTCTCTGCCGGGTGGGCCCAGATAAGAGTTGAGAGTGGTGGGGTTGTGTCGAGGTTTGTTCTGGAGACCAAATGACCAGTCTGAACACTGCTTGATGAAAACAAGAATCAGTTATCCAGAATGAGTATTGTCGGAGATCACCTATATCGAGCTGATCCAGATTGCTTTTTTTTTTTTTTTAATTGTGTGTTATGCTTCTTTCAAACTGTGGTGCTGGAGAAGATTCTCGGGAGTCCCTTAGACAGCAAGGAGATCCAACCAATCAATCCTAAAAGACATCAACCCTGAATATTCATTGGAAGTTCTGATGCTAAAGCTGAAGCTCTAAAACTTTGAGCACCTGATGTGAAGAGCTGACTCCTTGGAAAAGACTCTAATGGTGGGAAAGACTGAGGGTGGAAGGAGAAGGGGGCGACAGAGGATGAGATAGTTGGATGGCATCACTGACTCAATGGACATGTGTTTGAGCCAACTCTGGGAAATGGTTTCGGACAGGGAAGCCTGGCATGCTGCTGTCTGCTGCTGCTGCTGCTAAGTCACTTCAGTCGTGTCCGACTCTGTGTGGCCTCATAGACGGCAGCCCACCAGTCTCCCCCGTCCCTGGGATTCTCCAGGCAAGAACACTGGAGTGGGTTGCCATTTCCTTCTCCAATGCATGAAAGTGAAAAGTGAAAGTGAAGTGGCTTAGTTGTGTCTGACTCTTAGCGACCCCATGGACTGCAGCCCACCAGGCTCCTCCATCCATGGGATTTTCCAAGCAAGAGTGCTGGAGTGGGGTGCCATCACCTTCTCCATGGGGTCACAAAGAGTCAGACACGACTGAGCAACTGAACAACAACAATGCTTCTCTCAGAGACAGGCTGTTAGTCGCTACTGGAAAGACCCTAACACACTATGACGCTCAACTATTTATGATGTTTGCTTCTTTCCTGATTGTTAGACATGTGTTTCCTGCCAACTCCAGCCTCCTGGCCCAGAGACGCACATGGGTTCTGGAATCTGGTGGCTGGCATTTTAATCCCGACTCTGCCAAGCATTAATTAGCATTACAACTCAGGCAGACACTTACCCTTTGTTTTTTTTTTTTCTTCTTCCTGGGGACTAAGGCTCTGCTCAGGGAAGTTCCCTGGGGTGCCCTTGGCCACAGACACACAGGAGATGAACACGAGGATGACTCCAGGATGGACTGTGAAGGCCCCTGGTCAGAAATGTGTATAAAGAGCCGATGCAGTATGGCACCCAGAAGGGGTGGGAGAGTCTCCATCCGTCAGGAGGGATGACCAGCAGCTTCCGGGATGAATCTCAGAACTTTGATGTTCAGATGAGAAAGCAGCTGAAGGAGATGTTTCTCAGCTCAAATGTTATCTAATAGAAATACTCATGAGACGGTGTTTGGGTGGGTGCAAGGGGTGGGTGTGGAGTTAGAAGATAAAAAACAAAACTACCATAAAAGATGAACAGGGCACACGTGGGGACCTAAAGGTCACAAGCTCAGGTTATGATTTTTTTTAATGTGCTTTTTTAAAAGTTTTTTTTTTTGATGTGGACCATTTTATCATCTTTATTGGATTTGTTCTTTTCTTTTTTAATGTGTTGTTTTTTTGGCCACCAAGCATGTGGGATTGAACCTGTTGGATTGAACCTTGGCACTGAACCTGTACTCCCTGCTTTGAAAGGCGAAGTCTTAACCCCTGGACCTCCAGGGAATGCCCATTTCCTGTTCTTTTTTTAAAAAAAAATTGTGGTGAGATATACATACTAATACCATAAAACTGGCCAGTTAAACCGTTTCAAAGTGTACGGTTCAGTGGCGTTGGGTATATACTCACTTCTTTTGCCCAACCATCCACCCAGTTCTTGCTGTGGTTTTCAGTTGTGTTTCTCTGAAAATGGATGCAGCTGAATACCTTTTCATGTGTATGTTAGCTCTTCACGTATCTTCCTTCCTCAGTGAAGTTTCCGTTCAAATAAATCCTAGGCTTATTTGAAAACTTGAGTTTCTCCCCCTTTTTATTGCTGATTTATAAGAGTTCTTTATATATTCTAGACGCCCAGTGTTCAGATGTCCACGATGCACTGCAGACATTTTCCCTCAGTCTCTGTCCTGCCGTTTCATTTTCTACACTGTGTTTTTGATGAACAGAAAATACTCATTTTAATTTTTTCCCCCTGATGCTAGGAATGGTTGACAGCAGGAGGAGAAGGAGCAACAGACAGAGGATGAGACAGAGGATGAGACATCTTTCATGGACAGAGGATGAGATGGTTGGAAGGCATCCTCGACACGATGGACATGAGTCTGAGTGAACTCCAGGAGGTAGTGAAGGACAGGGAAGCCTGGCGTGCTGCGGTCCATGGGGTCGCAGAGAGTCGGACACAACTTAGTGAGTGAACAGCAAAGGACTAGGTCTTGGGACACAGCCTCTCAGAGAGCGCTGAGGACCTGCTCAGGAGAGGTGAGGGGGCAGCTGAGGATACATGTGATTTTGGTGAAGAGAAGAGAAGCTTCTCTTCCGGATTCTTAGCCTCTTCCATGTGGCGGCTTCCCCCAAATGCACATGTTCTGGGCGGTTCTGGCGGGTGCGGGTCGGGCAGTGGGGAGAGGCCCAGATGGCAGTTCTCCTGTCTCCTGTGTCCCGTGCAGCCTGCAACACCCGGCTCAGGGGGGCAGGGGGCCAGCAGGACTGGGGACGAGGCTGTGATTCCTTGGGAAAGGAATCTGCCTACTTCCTGGCCACCGAGCCCTCGGCCTCCTCCACAAGCACATCTCCCGCTCCTTCCCCGGGCTTTCCCCGACCGTCCCAAAGGACACCAAACGGAACTGGGACTTGTGAGCCTGATGAAGTGGTGCCTGGTTTTAGGGCCTGTCTGGGCTTCCATAATCTTATCTGTAACCTGGGGATGATGGTACCCATCTGACAGCTTTGTTGTGAGCTTTAGAAATAATTGGACTTCCCTGGTGGCTCAGGTGGCAAAGAATCCACCTGCAATGCGGGAGAACTGGGTTCGATCCCTGGGTCAGGAAGATCCCCTGGAGCAGGAAATGGCAACCCACTCCAGTAGTCTTGCCTGGAGAATTTCATGGACAGAGGAGCCTAGTAACTACAGTCCTTGGAGTCTCAAAGAGTCGGACATGGCTGAGCAGACATGCACGCACGTCTTAGAAATAATTTGGGCAAAGCCCCCGGCACTGGGCTCGAGGCAGGACAGCAGTTGCTGTAACTAGGAACCCTGTTTGGCCTCCTCTGATGGCTGCAGCTCCACTTACTACTCCCCTGAGATGCTCTTGGTCTTTTCCAGAAACTCTGGCTCCCATTGCCCTACGGCCAGCTTCCCACTCAGCTTTCCACCAGAACATTTGATTTTCCACATACAGAGTCCTGCCCAGGAAGAAAGGCCCACAACCCCGTCCATGGCTGAGCAGAACCCACTGACCCAGGCACCCTTTTCTTCCCTAGAATCTTTGAAGGAAGTGAGAGGTGTCTTTGGTGATATGCCCTCTGAGACCTGGCTCCTTAATGTTTATTAATTTAAAAAAATGATATGTCTTCTTCCAAGAATTAACTTTAGCATTTTCAATAAATATAACTATTAATAATGATGATTTAGACATAAATTCTAAAGCTTAACTGACTTGCTTTCCACTGTTATTTCCTTTATATCGCTTCTTCCTCAAAATAAAATCATTTGGGTTCCTTTCTTGGTTGGGTGGAGTGCTTTGAATTCTTTTTTCTGTTTCTTTCTTTTAAAAACTACAAATGGATAGTGTACATGTGAAGTCCTTGTATTTCAAAACCATGTTTTTTTTTTTCTCTATAAAGTGTAGCATTCTTGGGCATTGATTTTTCTCTCTCAAAATCCATGGAAATTGCTCCATTACATATATTTGTATATTTAATTATATATATATATATATATATGTAGTCATACATGTACATTTAAATGTATATCATGCTTAGAGAAGCCTGTATAAAACATATATGTGAAGTTTGCAGAATAATTTTAGAGCAATGTTTATTTATGCTTTTGGCTGTGCCTTGTGGCATGCGGGATCTTAGTTCTCCAAACGGGCATCAAACCTGTGCCCCCTGCAGTGGAATCTCAGAGTCCTGACCCCTGGGCCACCAGAGAAGCCTTGAAGTGATGTTTCTATAACTCGAATGAGGTGAAGAAGAACAGCTTATCGGTCACTTGCCTGTCCGCCCAGCGGTCCGCTCCTCGGCCTTCATCTCGCTGTCTACCCGCCCGTCTGTCATCTCCTGGCACACCTTATGTTACTGCCCTTCACAGTTAGTGTGGGTTTTTAATAAATTGAAGGTTCAGCGTCACATTTTGGTAATTCACAGCCGAGCGGCACAGGGAAAGCTTCCTCCTTTTGAGAAGGCCACGCCCCTTAGCCCCCAGCCTCTCCAGCTGTTGGTCTCCTCTTTGCTTATTCACTCTGCAGTGCTTTTCATCTGTTTTCCCAGCAGTCTACAGAGATGCTCTTGACCAGTCCAAAGGCACCATCTCCGTTCACATCTTCCTTGGCTTCTCAGCAACATTTGACTCAGTTAATCTTTTCCCTGGTGGAAACTGGCTCCTTTCTTAGCTTTCAGACTCTCCCGGTTTACCCCCTGCTTCGCTTTCCTCCTCCTTACTTTACTTTATTTCTTTCTCCCCTTGTTGATTTAGAAGATATTTCCGAGCCTGGCACCTCAGCTCTTGGGCCTCTCCACTGGTCCTTTGCATAGCTCACGCAGTCTCATGGTTTGAAGTACCAGTAACTACTGCATTCTTCCAAATGGGTGTCTCGCACCCGGATCCCTCTCTGCATATTCAGTTCCCCCCTTAACATCTCCACCTGACGTCTAATGGACGTTGGGAGCTTCCTACATCCTTGTGCGGTTCTACATCCATCCTCACCGTCAAAGCCCTTCTCCCATCTTAGGAAGCGTCACCAGTTTTACGGGCTGAGTTGTGTCCCCTGAAAACTTACATTAAAGTCCTACCCCCTGGACTTCCTTGGTGGTCCAGTGGTTAAGAATCTGCCTGTCAGTGTAGTGGACACGGGTTTGGTCCCTGGTCCAGAAAGATCCTTCATGCTGTGGAGCAACTAAGCCTGCGAGCCACAGCTATTGTGCCCCACGGCAGGGGAAGCCACTGCAATGAGAAGCTCACACGCTACAGCGAAGAGGAGCCCCTGCTCGCTGCAACTAGAGAAAGCCCTTGGGCAGCAACAAAGACCCCGCACAGCCAAAAAAAATAAATGAAAAGAAACAAGTCCTAACTCCCAGTGACTCAGAATGTGACTGTATTTGGTGATCAGGTCTTTAAAGAAGTAAGTTTAAATGGGGGCATTGTTGTGGGTCCTAACCCAATATGACTGGTGTCTTTATAAGAAGAAATTCCGTCACAGACACATGTAGAGGGAAGACCATGTCGACACAGCAAGAAGATGGTCGTCTACAAACTGAGGCCTTCGGAGAAACCAGCCCTGCCGAACCTTGCTCTTGGACTTCCAGCCTCCAGAATTATGAAAAGATAAAGACCTTTGTTATGGCAGCTCTAGCAAACTAAGAACACTGACCCTGACCCAGTGTCACCAGAGGAAACCCAGGAGTCACTCTGGCTTCCTCCTACCCCGCCCCCTCATTCTGCACCTAGTTCGTCACAAATCCTGATGCTTCTGCTTCCCGGAACCCCCAGGACTGTAGACTTGGGTGCATCACTGCGTCAGGCCGCCGCCACTGCCCTCCCGGGTGACAGCAGAGCCGGGCTCCTCCCTGCTTCTCTTTTTCCCACGTCTGCACAGCGGAGTGGTTGTTTTAATACATAAACCAGAGCCCACACTGCCCCGAGCCCTGCAGAGGTGTCCCACGGCTGTCACCGAACATTCCAGCTCTTTACCACGCTCGACAAGGCCCCCTGTCAGACCCTTGCGTCTCTCTTCCCCACGGTGTGCCGGGCTCTCCTGGTTTCCTTCCTGTTCTTTGAATTCATCCAGTGGTTTCTCATCTCAGGCCCTTCCCTCCGCCTGGAATGCTTCTCCCTTAGCCCCGGCCCCGCCGACACTCTGGGCTGGGTACCTCCTGGTGGTGGGGCCATCCCGCGCACTGCTGTGGACATAGCATCCTTGACCCCTGCCCACTAGATGACGGTAACACGTCCCCCACCCCGACTGGGACAACCACCACTGTCTCCAGGCTTTGCCAAATGTCCCCTAGGGGCAGAAATCCCTCTGCTGAAACCCACTACCATAGCTCTTTATTTTTCATTTAGTTTTAAATTGTATTTTGGTTGCTGTGAGCGGGCTTTCTCTGGGTGTGGAGTGCGGGGGCGGGGTGCCCTTGGTGGAGGTGCACGGGCTTCAAGGGGCGGTGGCAGAGCTGCTGATTTTGAGGAAGCAAAGCCCCGACTCGAGTCTGGCTTGGTTCCTGCTCGGCTCTGCAGCTCTGGACACCCAGCTCGGGACCTGCCCCTTCACTACACACGGTGCTGTTTCCTGTTCTAGGGCCAAGCAGGTGTGTTGCCTTAAAGGTCCGGGAGTGAAGAAAATGCAAACAGAACATGAAATCTGGTGCAGTGGGTCCGGGCACCTTCAGCCTCTATTGGACTGGAGGTGTAGCGTCCACTCTGAGTCCAGCTTTTATTCCTGATTGCAGACTACCAAACTTTCTTTGATCTATCTTTCCAAAGACACTTCATTGACATAGTCCGGATCTCCTGGTTTTTTGCCCCAGGCCGTTTCTGATTGTCTTGGGAACAGTCAGCAAGTGCGTGGGCAGTGTTCATACCTGACGCTGACCTGGTGTTCCAAGGTCCATGCTTTCACGATCCCAGTCATACTCTTTTCTGGGTCTGGCCTTGAGGTTTGTAACAAGGCTCCTATTCTAAGAAAAACATGAAGAATAATCATAACACGGTTTCTTAACATATGCTGTTCTTCCAAGTGCTGTTCCTGTGAAATTTCTCAAGGCTGTGAAAGCACGTTATTAGGAAGTCTCACTCCACAGGTGGACGTCCCCTCTGCCCGGGGGACACTCACCCTGAGTTCCCAGGGCCCACCCCATTCTTGACTTTGCCCCTTCTCCTCCTCCTTGGGCGGCCAGGCTCCTTGTCCCCTATCTGCCTGACCCCCTGCTCCTCTCCTCACCCACAGGCATCGGCTTCTCTGGGTAATTTCTGCAGAACACAGTAGTCTCCTTCCTGCAGACAGAGGGGCCTGGAGGGGACCAGCTCCTCCCGCTCTGTGCCTGGAAAATAGAGTCCTTTCCCCACTCTTGGCAGAAATATACTCTAAATCTCCATAAACTGGCCTATTTAGGAGCTTTTTAAAGCATTAAATATACAACATTTTTTGCATGAAATATATTAAGGAGACTACTTTTAATATTAAACATATGTTTAATTATATGCTCAGTCGCTTCAGTTGTGTCCAACTCTTTGCAACCCTATGGACTGTAGCCTGCCAGTCTCCTCTGTCCGTGAGATTCTCCAGGCAAAAATACTGGGATGGGTTGCCCTGCCCTCCTTCCGGGGATCTTCCCGACCCAGGGATGGGACCTGTGTCTCCTGCATTGCAGGTGGATTCTTTACCCTCTGAGCCACCAGGGAAGCCCCAAGCATATTTTACATCTCATTATATGTTCTCCCTTTTGATTACCTGCAATTAGTCTATCTGTATCAGAAGTAAACTTCAAGCTAGTAAGAGTAGTTTTTTCCATTGGCTAATTTCTCTCTTCTATCAAAGAGGGTGTCTCCTGGGCTCAGGGCAGCTTGGAACAGCAGCACTTATGCTGAATGTAAAAGCAGGAAGTGAAAGGTCAGGAGCGGGAGCCCCAGAGAGTGGAGGAGGAAACACAGGATGCTGCTGCTGGTGGTGGGCGAGTGAGGGAGAAGGGCTAGACTTTGGTTGTGTTGAGTTGGAGATGCCAGTGGAGTCAGGATGGAGCCGTCCCAAGGTCACGGGGCTCAGCTGGGCCCTTGGAGTGAGGGGCTGGAGACACTGGGCAGGAATGCCAGGGGTGACTAGAGCCACTTAGGGGGCCAGGGGCTGTCCATAGGTGAGGCCCACCTGCTTCCTCCAGAGCCACGTGGGACTGTACCAAGTGAATGGAACCCAGAAGAGAGTGCCCACATCAGAGGTCTCTGGCCTGGACTGAGCTGGGCTGGACTTGGCCTGAGGTCATTTTCTAGGTTGTTTGGACCCTGAAAAACCATCGCACCACCTAACGTAGCTCCTGTTATCCACGCGCTGACTATCCCAAGGGTGTTCTGCTCTCAGAGTCCCGCTTCTATAATAATTATGGGTAGGAACGACCGCTAGGCACACGTGGGGAGGATTCCATCCTAAGAGCAGAGGACGGCAAGCTCTTTTTGTCAGGACCAGGCAGCATGCATCTTAGACTTTGTGGACCTGTGGTCTCTGCCACAACCACTGCACTCTGCTGTTGGAGCTGGAAAGCTACATAGAGAACGTGTAAAATGAACCAGGGTAGCTGTGTTCCCACACGACTTATTTACGCAGGCTAAAATTTGACTTCCATTAAATTTTCACATGTCATGAAATATTTTTGCTTTCGATCTTCCCCCCAACTCTTCATAAATGTCAAACTGTCCTTAGCTCATGGGCTGCGCAAAAAAGGGGAGGGCTGGAGGTGTGGCTGCGGGTTTGTGTTCATCTCTTACAACCTTACAAGCCTCTTCGATCTGATGGAGCCGTCCCAAGGTCACGGGGCTCAGCTGGGCCCTTGGAGTGAGGGGCTGGAGACACTGGGCAGGAATGCCAGGTGTGACTAGAGCCGCTTAGGGGGCCAGGGGCTGTCCATAGGTGAAACCCACCTGCTTCCTCCAGAGCCACGTGGGATTGTACCAAGTACATGGAACCCAGAAGAGAGTGCCCACATCTTGGGCCATCAAAGAAAGACAGTGGGGGCCAGGAAGAGGTACCCAGGTCTCTAACTGGCCTGGACTGAGCTGGGCTGGACTTGGCCTGAGGTCACTTTCTAGGTTGTTTGGACCCTGAAAAACCATCGCACCACCTAACGTAGCTCCTGTTACCCATGCGCTGACTATCCCAGGGGTGTTCTGCTCTCAGAGTCCCTCTTCTATAATAATTGTGGGTAGGAACGACCACTAGGCACACGTGGGGAGGGTTCCATGCTAAGAACAGAGGACGGCAAGCTCTTTTTGTCAGGACCAGGCAGCACGCATCTTAGACTTTGTGGACCTGTGGTCTCTGCCACAACCACTGCTCTCTGCTGTTGAAGCCGGAAAGCTACATAGAGAACGTGTAAATGAACCAGGGTAGCTGTGTTCCCACACAACTTATTTACGCAGGCTAAAATTTGACTTCCATTAAGTTTTCACATGTCATGAAATATTTTTGCTTTCTATCTTCCCCCCAACTCTTCGTAAATGTCAAACTGTCCTTAGCCCATGGGCTGTGCAAAAAAAGGGGAGGGCTGGAGGTGTGGCTGTGTGTTTGTGTTCATCTCTTACAACCTTACAAGCCTCATCGATTACCAGTGTGCTTTTATATTTCTTTCTTTTTCTTATTTGGGGGGGAGGGTGTTGCGCTGTGTGGCTTGTGGGATCTTAGTTCCCTGACCTGGAATTGAACCTGGGCCCTCAGCAGTAAAACCATGAAGTCCTAACCACTGGATCACCAGGGAATTTATCTATATTACTTTACTTGTCATGTCATGAGAAACCGTGACTTTGAAGCTCACATTTTTATGTGGTGCAACTTAGGTCCCCGTTTCTATGGAAGACTCTTTAATATGTGGCTGTAAGGGGTCAGGATGGTGTCATGATTCCACGAGGGTTCCCTTCACTCTGATTTGAGGCTGTAGGGTCTCTTTACGGATGCCAGCTTTTGGCAGGGAGCTCCAGCTCCTGCCTAATATAGACCTGAGACATTGGCTCCTGGCCCTGAGTGGCTGTTTCTTCATTTATTTGGATATTTATTGATTTATTTGGCTGCGTGTGTCTTAGCTGTGGCATGTGGTCGAACCCAGACCCCCTGCCCTGGGAATGAGGAGTCTTAGCTACTGGACCTCCTGGTCCAGAGTGGCTGTTTAAATGCCCCTCTCACCTCCTGAAAGAGAACTATCCATTTCTAATAGTTTCCATTAGCTGTTCAGTATCAGGTCCCACTCCTGGTCTTGGCTTTCAATTCCCTTTCCATTTCTGGCACTTGGGGATGTTCTTTGGATGATTTTGACCTCAATTATATATTACAACTTTCAGAGTTGTGTTTTATACAGAATTCCTATTTGGGTCTAGGAGGAAGTCTCTGTATTGACTCATCTACCATAGTGGGTGCACTTTCTTATTGGATTTTAGTGAAATGTGACCACATTAGTCATGTTTTATATATATTTTAAGCCATCAGCACTTGATTTTGCTTACTTGAATTTCCTTTACTTTATAAACAACTCCAGGATCATATTGAGGAATTAAAAAAAGAAAGCAGAAGAAAACAACAGAAAAGCAAGACCGAAGGGACTGGAAATTTGTTTGATCCTCTTGGTGGATCAAATAACGTGAGAACCATAGCCTCCCCCCAGCTGTTATCAGTGTTGAAGAAATGACACAGGAGAAGGGACTTCCCTGATGGTCCAGTGGCTAAGGCTCTGCCCTCCCGATGCAGGGGGCTCCAGATCGATCCCTGGTCGGGGAACTAAGATCCCACATGTGATGTGGTGTGTCCAGAAACAAAACAAAGCAATAGCAACAGCAAAAGTAGGCAGCCAGAGAGGAGGGAAGACAGAGAAAGGCAAGGGGCAAGGGGGCTCCTCTGTTGCTTTATATCTCGGGATTGAGATCATGAAGGCTGAAGGTGTGACCCAAACCTTATATTGTCACTAAATGGACAAAAAAATGGGTAGATTTCTCTCGTTGATTTGTCTGTTCTCTGAAGTGTCTCTTGCCACCCTTCCCCTTTTTCTAAGTAAGGCTTCAAATTAGGAAGTAGCTAAGAAATTATAAAGGAAGTAGATAAGCAAGTAACACAAAGGAATGTTGAACAAGTGGAAAGTGGGTGACCCGGGCTCTGTTGTCGACGCCTAGACTTCAGCTGGGACCTGGATCCTCTGGGGCCACCTGCCAGGGAGACAGGACCATGTGGCTGCCCTCAGCTCTTCTCCTTCTCTGCCTCCCAGGTGAGTGGGGCTGGGGCCTTTGGGAACTTGGTATTGCAGAGGGCAGGACCGTGGAAGGGTAGAAGGTCTGTCCTGGGTTCAAGCCAGAGGCAGACCATCAGCAGAAATGGGAGGGACGCATCAATTCATCTGTCTATATATCCTTTTATACATTCAAACATTCATCTTATGGTCCTACACACACTTGTTGAGCACCATCTGTGTGCCTCCATGCACTTATTGAGCTCCAACTGTGTGCCAGGACTGTTCTGGATGCAGTAGTTCAGAGCAATTTCTGCACTCAGGGACTCGTGATTGGATGAAGGTGTCAAGTTACTATGCTACTGCATGAAACTAGGGCTTCCCTGCTAGCTCAGACAGTAAAGAATCTGCCTGTAATGCAGGAGATGTGGATTCGATCCCTGGGTTAGGAAGATTTCCCCGGAGAAGGGAACGGCAACCTACTCCAGTATTCTTTTTAATTAAAAAAAAAAGAATTTATTTATGGCTGCACTGGGTCTTTGTCACTTTCTCTAGTTGCAGTGAGCAGGGGCTACTCTGCTGTGGTGTGGCTTCTCATTGCAGTGGCTTCTCTTGTTGCAGAGCACAGGCTCGAGTTGTGCAGCCTCAGTACTTGCCCTGCAGCATGTAGGATCTTCCCTGCCCAGGGACTGAATCCAAGTCCCCTGTCCTAGCAGGCAGATTCTTAACCACTGGCCCACCAGGGGAGTCCCCCACTCCAGTATTCTTGCCTGGAGAATTCCCTGGACCAAGAAGCCTGGAGGGCTACAGTCAATGGGGTCTCAAAGAGTCAGACATGTGTGGAACTTGCTATAGAAGAGGTTCACTCATATGGTGATGAGCGTGCACACAGGGCCCCCAGTTCTGCTCCTGGAAGGATACAGGTCTCCCTAAAGCATCACTGGGAGTTAGTCTGGAAAGATGAATGAGTGAGCTGAGTGGAAAATCGGAGTAGCTGATGCCAAAGCGTGGAGATGCTGGAGACCATAGAAAGCTCAGGAAGGAGCAGCCACTCTGTTTGGTCAGGGTTCCGTTGAAAGGGGTACGAAAGATTTATCAGGAGGGATGAACGAAGAGTCTAGAAGGGCAACCTCAGCTTCTACGTTAACTCCTTCCTGGAAGAACATGATCAAATTGTTCCTCAAAGGCTGAACTTACAGAAGAGAAAAATCTTTAAAGAGACATTCAAAGTGCCTGAGAGCACATTTTTAACATTAATTTTTATTGGGGGCAGAGCTGATTCACAGTGATACATCAGCTTCTGCAGTACAGTCTAGTGAGTCAGCCATACGTACACCTATACACCCCCCCCCCCCTTTCTGGGTTTCCTTCCCAGTTAGGTCACCATGGAGCACTGAATAGAGTTCCTTGGGCCATACAGGAGGTTCTCGCATCTACTTCATACATAGTAACGTGTGTATGACTGTCTCACTCTCCCAATCCGTCCCATCCTCCCCACTTCCCACCCTTGGTGTCTGCATGTTTGTTCCCTACATCTGTGGCTCTGCTTTGCAAATAAGATCGTCTATACCATTTTTTCCAAATTCCACATATAGGCATTAATATATGATATTTGTAAGTTTAAGATAAAAATTAGAGGGTTTTCTTCATGCTTTTAGAGTAATTTTTTTTTGTTAGGTTCCCTCACAAAATGTAGAGCCTGCCCAATGTAATGACAGATTCTTCTGGAAAAGTGGGTGGAAAAGGGAGAGATTTCAAGGATCTATTTAAAGGATCTATATCTAAAAAAAAAAAAAAAGGATCTATATCTATATACGTATAGAATGTGTTACACATGTATAACTAAATCACTTTGTTGTACAGCCCGAAACTAATGCAACGTTGTTCATCAACTATACTCCAAAATAAAAAGTTTAAAAAAAAAATAAAAAAGGAAAAAGAAACCAGTCTTTCACATCTTGGAAATCGGCAAACGAAAATCAGGCTTCTCCCCTAGGGAGTTGGTTTACCAGCATATCAGTGCGTGTTTAAATCTTCTTCTTGCTTAAATCTAATAAAATGTCTAAGTGCCCCAGCCTGGGTGCAGTTAAACTGAAGATGGAAACTTCTTCCCACCCTTTCTGAGGAACTGGCTGGACTCTCCAGACCCACAGCCTCATTTTTCCATCTTAAGAACATTTGCAGCTGATGTTTCACATGTGCTAAGATTGGAACTTTGAAGTCACTTGTAAAGATTTAAATTTCGGTTCTTCTTTTTCATCCCAGCTCCCTCCTCCACCCTGTGCACCCGTCTGGGGTTACAAACATGGTATGGAGAAAATGTGATTACTTTAAATTTATGGAGGGCGCCCAAGAGGGTTGTCAGGGATATAAAGAAAGATGGCAAGGGTGATTCCAGAGCAAAGAGAAAAAGAATGGAGACGGAGGAAGTGAATTCTGATATAAAATGAGCGAGAAAAGAACTTATATTTATTAAGCCCTTTACAACCTGCAAACACCTTCAAACCTATGGTACAATGTAGCCCCTGAGCAACTTTTCAAGAACTTGTATTGGGTTGCAGTTGATTCACAATGTTGTGTACAGCATTCAGGTGTATAGCGAAGTGAGTCAGTCATACGGGTATAAGTCAAAGTCGCTCAGCCGTGTGTGACTCTTTGTGACCCCATGGACTGTAGCCCACCAGGCTTCTCTGTCCACGGAATTCTCTAGGTGAGAATATTGGAGCAGGTAGCCATTCCCTTCTCCAAGGAACCTTCCCAACCTAGAGATCGAGCCTGCGTCTCTTGCTTTGCAGGCTGCTTCCCTGCTGCTCGGCAGTAAAGAATCTGCCTGCAACACGTACACCTGTATCCACCCTTTTTTAGGTTCTTTTCCCTGCAGGCCATTACGGAGTACAGAGTAGGGTTCCCCGTGCTATACAGTAGGCTCTTATTAGTTACCTATTTTATATACAGTAGTCTGTATATTTCAATCCCCACCTCCCAATGTATCCTTTCCCCGACTTTCCCCCTGGTAACCTACCTCTGTGACTCTCTGTGCCATGTTTTAGGTCCCACAGATAAGCAATATCATGTGATACTTGTCTTTGTCTGACTGGCTTCACTCAGTATGACAAACTCTAGATCCATCCATGTTGCTGCCAATGGCATTATTTCATCCTTCTTTATAGATGAGTAATACTTCATTATGTATATATATGTACTACATCTTTACCCATTCCCCTGTCGATGGACACTTAGGTTGCTTCCAGGTCTTGGCTGTTGTAAATACTTCTGTAGTGAACGCTGGGGTGTGTGTGTATCTTTTTGAATGATGGCTTCCTCTGGACATATGCCCAGCAGTGGGATGGCTGGGTCACATGGTAGCTCTATTTTTAGTTTTTTAAGGAACCTTCCTGCTGTTCCCCTCTGAGTAACTTCATGATGCAGGGCAGTTAGTATCATTCCCACTTTACAGATAAAACCATGAAGGGATTACTGACATATCCAGTTAGTGAAAGAACTGACAATTAAATCCAGATGAGCCTCCTCCCCAGGGCTCTTTCCGACGCCCACGGGGTATCTAGAACAAAGCAAAGCCTGTGATATTCGCAAAAGCACTCAAGGTGCGTCCTGCAGATTGCTCTGCTGACCACCTAGTGTTTCCATTATGAGCTCCTGTAAGCAACCGGCAAACACTTTCCTTAAAAAAGTCACACATGAATTTATATGGTCCCACGTAAGACCTGCTAATCTTGCATCCAGGCACTTTCTAGCAGGACAGAGGAGAGTACTCTCTTGGAATTAGTAGAATCTTCTTTTCTTTTTCTTAACTTCCAGCGTCCAGATTGGGTTGGTCTTGGCTGGATGCCTTCCCATCATTGGTCCATACAAGGCCCTCTTTTATGTTAAAGTGAAGTCGCTCAGTCGTGTCCGACTCTTTGTGACCCCATGGACTGTAGCCTACCAGGCTCCTCCGTCCATGGGATTTTCCAGGCAATAGTACTGGAGTGGGTTGCCATTTCCTTCTCCAGGGGATCTTCCCGGCCCAGGGATCAAACCCGGGTCTCCTGCATTGCAGGCAGACGCTTTACCCTCTGAGCCATCAGGGAAGTCCTTCTTTTATGTTAATCATACATAATTTAGCAAACCTCTGTGAGCTCACTGGCCAGCTCAAGAATTGAGATGCTACCTATAACTTAGACCTACCAGCTCCTTCCCAATCCAATCTGGCTTCCTCATTCAAACACCAATAACTTGGTATCACTTGTCAACATATTTCATGGACACTTTTGATATATTTGTGGGTTAGGTTGAAAATTGGGTTGAGCTATTATAATCCACCTTCTAAATCTGAGGGTCTGTGGTGAGAGCCAGAGATTTATTTTTTCTCCCTTGAGAACATGTGGAGAACAGAGTAGACAAGAAGTCATACTCTTTAAACAATGTGTTGGCTTCGTCAGGCCTTGGCTGCGGTGCGTGAGGACTTTGGCTGCCAGGTGGTCTTTTGTTGTGCCTCATGGACTCTCTAGTTGCAGTGTGAGGGTTCGTCTATGCTAAAGCTGAAGTACTGGGATGTTAGCTCCCTGACCGAGGATCAAACCCACGTCCCCTGCATTATGAGGTGGATTCTTAACCAGTGGACCACCAGGGAAATCCCAAGAAGTTATACTCTTAAAGAAATAGTTTGAATTACAAAACACTCAGGATGCAGAAATCTTACTCCAAAGGGAAGTGTTTTGGTTACACGCCCAAACCTCATGCCTAGCAGAGGTTGGAGGGTGAAGGACAGGGCAGGATATTAAAAAGCATGGATGGTCCTAGAGAGTGTCACACTGAGTGAAGTCAGTCAGAGAAGGAGAAACATTGCACGACATCCCTTACATGAGGAATCTAAAAAGAAATGATGCAGATGGACTTCAGAATAGAAAGAGACTCACAGGCTTCGAGAACAAAGTTATGGTTGCCAGGGGGTACGGACGGGAGGAGAGGATACTTGGGGAGTTTGGGATGGACATGTACACACTGCTGTATTTAAAATGGAGAACCAACAAGGACCTACTGTGTAGCACAGGGGACTCTGCTCAATGTTATGAGGCAGCCTGGATGGGAGGGGAGTTTGGGGGAGAATGGATACACGTGTATTTACAGTTGAGTCCCTTTCCTGTTCACCTGAAACAAATTGTTCCTGTTCACCCATCATGATGTTGTTAATCTGTTATATACCCCAATAGAAAATTAAAAGTTTAAATTAAAACAAAACAAGTAAACAACAAAAAAGAACAGGGCAGGACTGCCAGCCCTCTCTACTCCCACCTCCAACCGTGGCCCGACTCCCCTTGTTCCCAGGGACAGGGTGCCCGTGCAGCCAGGCAGCGTGTCTGGGCTCGCCGGGCACAGGTCTGGCCCTGCTGACCGCTGTCTCCAGACCCTCTGGCTTAGGTCTTAAATCCAGGTGTCTCTCCAGGTCCCCGTCCCCGAGCCTGGAATGGTCCACGCCTCCCTGGTAACTTTCCCCTTGGGCTTCAAGCAAACAGCTGCTGGTGGGGCCTCTTGGGACAGAGTCCTGGGATCTGACTTGTGTTTTCCAGGCTGTTTGTCACTGACGGGCCCTGGCTCTGTGGCAGGCACCACGGGGAGCTCTCTGCGTGTCCGGTGTCAGTATGAGAAGGCATACAAGGGGCATAACAAATACTGGTGCCGAGGAAAGCATGGCAGAGTGTGTCGCAAGATTGTGGAGACCGAAGGAGACGAGAAAGAAAAGAGGAATGGCCGTGTGTCCATCAGAGACCACGCGGATAACCTGACCTTCACAGTGACCGTGGAGAACCTCAACATGAATGACGCTGGATCCTACTGGTGTCGGATTCAGACCGTCTGGATCCTGGACGTGCTGTCCTGGGACCCCTCGGTCCAGGTTGAGGTGTCTGTTTCCCCAGGTAAGAGCTCCCTTTGGTCCAGCACCAGAGCTTATGGGAAAGGAGTGGGCTTGTGGACAAGGATGGCGGACGAGGATGAACAGTGTCCTGGGTCTTGTCCTCTGTCTCAGCAGTGTTGGGAGGAGCCTAGGGCGTGGTCAGGGAGAAAGGCAGCTGACCCTTCAGCTTTGGCATGGGCTGGGGCGCATAGGCACCCCACATAGGGCACCATCCTTGCCCTTACAGAGAGGCAGAGACCCCTGAACACACTGACGCGCTTCGGTAGAAAGTGGTGGTCACTGGATGATTCTGTGTGACATCAGAGCCACAGGGGTGCTTAGTGTGGGACTGGGAAAGAGTGATGCCTGAGCCATGCTTTGATCTCCAGCACCAAGTACCACCCCAGGGAGCACCGTCTGTCTCCAGACAGTGAATGACGGACAGAACCTCAGCACCAAGGAGATGTCGACCCACTGCCCAGGGTAAGGGCCTGGGAGACCATGGGGAGGAGGGTCAGCAGCCTTAGGGGCCCTCAGGCGGGGCCTGGGGCGAGGCCTGGCAGCACACCATGACCTTTGTACCTCACCCTTTGCTGGGTTTCCCTCCAGCTCTGGTTCTGATGTTTATATTCTCCAAAGCTGCATGCAGAGTAGAAAATAGCACCCGTTCTGTGAACCCTCTCCCCTGAGGGGCAGCTGCAGGGACACAGATGGAGGCTAGTTTCAGGTGGACTTGAAACCCCTCTTCCCATCCCCACCCCCCCGTCTCCCTTCTCACCGGGCTCTGGATGCAGGGGCCTGATTCCTCGGTCCCTAACCCAGGCTCTCATCTAAAGTTCTTTGATCTACCAGAGATTCTGCTTCCAGGAGCTGCCTGTGGGGGTCTGTGGGAGGTGCGCTGGTTCCAGGCTGACATTTGGGTCTGTGTCCTCCTTCCAAAGATACCCAGAAGGGCTATGATGCTGCTGTCAGACCCTGAAGGGAATGAGGGGGCGAGGGCTTTAAAGTGTGGGTGAGGACTGGTTTCAAGAAGTCAGCCGATAACAGGGAAAACTATGTGTGCAGGAAAGGGATGGAGAGGATGAGTTTGGACGCACACTTCTGGAAGGGGGCACTGCCCAGTCCCTCTCCTCCCTCCGTTCTCTCCCCTCCCCTTAAGGAGAGTCCCAAGGGCAATTCCTGAGGCAGGAATGATGGCAGGTGGCCCAGAGAGGGGCTGCCCTGACTTGGGTCTTCCGGGTTTGATCTTGAGTTATCCAGGAACTTCCCTGGTGGCTCAGATGGTAAAGCGTCTGCCTACAATCTGAGAGACCCAGGTTCAATCCCTGGGTCAGGAAGATCCCCTGGAGAAGGAAATGGCAACTTGCTCCAGTACTCTTGCCTGGAAAATCCCATGGATGGAGAAGCCTGGTGGTCTACAGTCCATGGGGTTGCAAACAGCTGGAGACAGCTGAGCGACTTCACTTTATCTAGGCTATAGTGTCGGGGCGCAGGGAGAAGTGGGGCGGGAAGGGTCCTGGGACCTCCTCCAGAGGAGGCAACTCATTTCCAGTCCCCGTGTCCCCCACAGGTCCCGGCTCAGCAATGTCCACTTCCTGCTCCTGGTCTTCCTGAAGCTGCCCCTGTTCCTGGGCATGGTCGGGGCTGTCCTCTGGGTGAACAGACCTCAGAGGCGCCCTGGAGGAGGGGAGGGACAGCTTGACCCTGGAAGTCCACCGTGCAGCGCACCGTTCCCAGGAATGCCCTGGCCAGGAATCCAGCTCTTCAGACTGGACAAGAGAGACCTTCAGATTCTGGGCTCCAGGGCAGGGGGACAGCAGTTGCTAGATTCTGGAAGGACTCAGGTCTTCTGGGGGCACTGGTCCAGGAAGGGTCCCGGATCTTAGAAGACACTCGTTCTGAGTCCTCGGGTGAGGAAGGGCTCAGCCACCCCTGCCCTTGCTTGGGGGTTCTCTTTTCTCCCCAGATATCCTGATTCCTGGGCTTCACACCCACCTCCCAAGGGCAAGAATTCTCTGGAAGTTGTGTGCTCAGAGGCCTGACATTTTACTCTTCCCCTTGGCACGAAAGCTTCTTGGTTCAGCACTGCCAGGGAGATGACCACCTCCTCCCTGCAGACAGGAGGCTCCCTGAGGACCCACCCCTCCCAGCTTCAGTCCTGGGCTCACAGGGCTCCATCTGCTCCTCTGGGACAATTCCAAGGGAGTTTAGTCCTGACAGAGTTTGCTCATGCAGCTGTCCTGTGAGCTCAGGGTTATTTCCTCTTTTCCAATGCCTCTTGGGCTTCAAACCTTCTTGTGTTCTTGTGACCGATGTGTGACTTGGCTGAGTGCATCTCTGTCTGGCTCTGCCACAACTGAGCAGCTTCGAGTTAAAATTCCGGGGCTGTTTGGAGCAGTAATGGTAGAAGGAGGCAGTGGATACCTCTAATGTCACTCCGGGAATTCCCTAACTTGGAGAGTCTCCCATGCACAGAGTCGATGGAGAGTCCAGGTTTATCCAGTTTAGGAGAAGTCTGGTTGAGACCATCCATCAACAATTAACCGTTTTTGCAGAAGGGGCAGACATAGCTTCAAACACAGGGTAGAGGACACAGAGGAAGGGAGATGCTTCACCACGTTGGGATCGTATGACGCCACCATAACCACAGGCACCCTTAGCCCAGGGGAGTGCTCAGTTGGTTCTTGGATGCATATCCATTACTCCCTCCCTGAAGTATGCAGGCAAGGGTTGCACAGTCTGTCAACATTTCCACTCACCTTTCTGCATCCATAGTGACCCTTTTCCTCTGAGAGCTCCTCTGAGCACTGAGTTCTCAGGCAGGGCTGCTGGTCTCTGAACCTGAACTCTGATGTGGCTCCCATAAGGGTGCGTACATTCATGGCATCTCAGGGAGAGCTGGGGCTGGCCCCAGACTCGGCTGAAGGAAAACCTCGCTCTAAAGAGGCACATACTAATCATGACCGTAAAATATACACAGGGTGATATAGGAAGCATAATAATGGGCAAGAGAAGAGCTTGCAATGCACCTCATAAGGAAGATAAACTCACAAGTCAGGAGAGCACAGGCAGGGCTGGCAAGCACCACCGGGCAGTCACAGGCGAGATGCTCCATGATGTCAGAGGGGAAAATATTAGTCACACTGGCTGGATCGGTGGGAGGAGGTGATATTTGAGACTGACCTTAAAGGAGGTATATACTTTCGGTCGAGTGGGGTGGTAAGGTGGGGTTGGGGAGCCGGGGGAAGGAACATATTCAGAGCAATGCAGAAGTGAAAACAGGGAGGCAGAAAATACTCATTGTAATAGTCAGTCAGAGAAGACCAATCAGCAGAGTGTGAGGTTCACGTACAGTTTCCCATGGTGGAGGTGTGTTTAAGATTCTGGTGGGATGAAGTTGTGGCAGTGCAGTTTTAACTGCAAAACCTAGGAAGACCCAGCTTTAAGACCTTAGTTTTAAGGTGGGGGTGTGCTGAAGGGGTTTGGACTCCAACTTCTACTCGGCTTTGGCTGAGACACTTGGATGAATTTGAGCAGATCAACATGGAGTCATGGACGTGTTTTAGGAAGGTTTACCCAGCTGATGAGTAAGATAGTCTGATAGGAAGAGTCTCGGAGTACAGAGATGTCAAGCATGAAAGACCAGAAGGATGGGTCATCATGGAGAGAAATAGGGAAGTCGGGAGCAGGCTAGGGGGATAAAGAGCTTGGTTTTCTCCATGAGACTGGGATTACCAGGCACAGAGGAACAGTCGGAAGCTAGAGATGTGGGTTAGCAGAGTACTCATGCTGGAGTGAAGATGTGTGGGGTGGTAAACTGGAGCCCAGGGAGAGGGGGAATCATCAAGGGAAGAGTTCAGAACCAAGGACAAAGTCTTTGAAGCACCTGCAGTTAGGAGGGACTGGGGGCTTCCCAGGAAGTGCTTAGTGGTAAAGAACCTCCTTGCCAATGCAGGAGACAGTAAGAGATGCAGGTTAGATCCCCGGGTCAGAGAAGATCCCCTGAGGAAGGGCATGGCAACCCACTGCAGTATTTTTGCCTGGAGAATCCCATGGACAGGGGAGCCTGGTGGGCTACAATCCGTAGGGTTGCAAAGAGTCGGACATCACTGAACTGACTGAGCACGCACGCATGCAAGGCAATAAACAAACAATTGCATAGATCAATATTGGGAAAATAGACGTTTTTACCATGTTGAGTCTTCCATCCACAAATGAGGCGTATCTCTCAATTTATTTAAATATTCTTTGACCTCTGTCATCAGCATTTTGCAACTTTTAGCACACAGATACTAGGCAGGTTCCATTAGATTTTTACCCAGGTGTTTCTTCTTTGGGGGGAAGCAGTTCTGAATAGTGTTTTATTTTCTACCAACTTGTTGCTAGTATCTAGAAATATGACTCTTTTGTGTGTGTATTGATCTTGTATCCTGCGATCTGGTTGAACTCATTTATTGGTTGAGCAGTTTGTTTGGTTTTTTGGTAGATTCCACGGGATTTTCTACATAGACAATTATGTCATCTGAGAAAAGGAACACTTTTATGCTTCCTTTCCAATCTTTAAGTTTTAGTGGTGTCCTGGAGGCCTGGGGAGCCCAGGGAAGGTTTAAAACACTCTGATGCCATGTAGAGGATGTGGCTTTGTGGGTCCACTGCTTTCAGCCATTGCTACTTTTAAAAGAGAAGCTGGGTGACTTCCCTGGGGTCCAGTGGTTGAGACTCCATGCTTCCAAAGCAGGGGGTGTGGGTTCGATCCCTGGTCAGAGAATTAAGATCCCAAAGGCTGCATGGCATGGCAAGTAAAGAGAGAGAAGCTGGAGATGAAATCCATCATGTTTACATATGGGCAAGAGAGTCCATTAATAAAATACCATGATCAAAATGAAACATGTCTGTAAATCCATGCAAGTTATGGATACAGTCTGTGACTTCTGAGCAAAGCAGAGAATTTCAGAACCCTGTGTATCTGCCTGGTATTTATGCCTGGGGCCATATGGTGCCCTCAGCAGGCTTGGGAACTGACCTTCTCAAGAGCACAGATGGATCTGTGGGGACGGTGGGTGAGCCAGACACATGCTGGTCCAGGGCAGATTCAACTCTGCTACCTGGCTCTGTGACTGGGCACCCAGGGCCCTCACCCTTCACATCTCCTTGTTCTTATATGTGATGTGAAGGTGCTGGATCAAGACTTGTGTATGGCAGCTTTAAAGTGTGACTTCAAAGTTCCTTGACGCTCCTCCTATCAAAGGTTGGGGCTTACTTCCCCTCCTTGAGTTTGGGTGAACTAGGACTGCCTCAGTCACAGACTGGAGCAATGTTTCTCAATGCTTTTCCCATTATCATCCTCCTAAAGATCCCCTGGGGAACTCACTCCAGTATCCTCGCCTGGGAAATCCCATGGACAGAGGAGCGCGGCAGGCTACAGTCCACGGGGTTGCAAAGAGTCGGACACGACTGAGCGACTAAACCACCAGCACAACCGTCACTTACAGTTTGCATCTACATGTAGGGAGTCTGAGCGTGACCTCCGTGAGGGGATAAAAAGGTGTCTTCCAGGTCTCTCCCCTCTATCTGCTGCCAACTCACCACTGCCAGATATATTCTAACTCTTGTGTTTGCTTTAGGGTCACTTCACACCCCCTAGACTATATGGGTCACCCTCTCACACATGAAAAATGAAACTAGTGTCCCAACGAAACAGTCTCAGAGGAGCACAGGAAATCCATAGATTTTAATAGGAAATGTACAGCATGAATGTACAGCTCACAAACACACGAGCTGGGCTCTGGACCAACCCCATCTTCAATTATCTGTGTCCAGGCCGCTCTTCCTCTAGGAGGAACGGATGCAGCAGAAGATGGGCTTGGTGGACCCCTGGACACCCGGCCCACAGTGGGGGGGGGGCTTTGCCCATCTAGACACACTTTAAAGCTTTTTTTAAAATAATTTGTATTTATTTATTTTTGGCCGTACGCGGTCTCTGTTGCTGGGTGTGGGCTTTCTCTAGTTGTGGAGAGCAAGGGGGCTGCTCTCCGTTGCAGCGCACGGGCTTCTCATTGCAGTGGCTTGTCTTGCTGTGGGGCTCAGGCCCTGAAGCTCAGGAGTTGTGGCGCACGGGCCTACCTGCCCCGAGGCATGTGGGATCTTCTCGGGCCAGGGATTGAACCGGTGTTCCCCTGCATCAGCAGGCGGATTCCCAACTACCGGACCACCAGGGAAGTCCCAAAGCTTTTTAGTTTAATCCCAGTTTTATGTAAACTGATGGGTCTAGAATTTTGAAACCCATTCTTGGGCAGGAGCCCTGAACAAGGTCTTAGTCAATTATCTTCGGAAGAGCCACCCTCCCTCCAGAGTCATAGGGACGGAAGCATTGGAAGGACACCCCCCACTCCAAGTGAGATCACAGGGGCCTCCGAGGACCCCATGTATGAGGGGAATGCCATCTCCTCTCCTCTCTTCGAGCCTGCAGTGGAGGCTGCAGGAGGCAGAGAGGCCCCGTCAAGTTTTCAAGGCCAGGATGAAAGGGATCTTCACCACAGCAGGACACTCATCTCCTCTGGGACTGAAATCACCGCTCCTTCTCTGATAAGAAGTCAGGAGCTTCTTCTCCATCTGCTCGGCAGGCGGGCAGGCGGGCGGGTGTTGGTGGTGAGTGCACTGTGGTTCTCCAGCTCAGCCCAGCTCATTGCCCCCCAGGCTGCCCCAGACTCCTGCTCAGCCACATTGCAGCACACAGCAGGCCCTCAAGCAGGGGCACCTCCACGAAGGTCAAGAGCATCATGTGGCTGTTGCAGAGGAGGATGCTTACGAGGCACAGGTGACAGGAGTGAGCTGCGTCTTTAGGGGAGCCCCGGGCCCTGCCTCTCTGCCCCCTCCCTGAGCTCAGACCTGGGTGATGGAGGAGCAAGCCTGCGTCCCTGCCAGGGAAGTCTCCTCAAGGGGCACAGCCATTCTGCTCAAGGGCTAAGCCTTCAGGGCCTCCCTACAGGCTTGGCGCTGGGGGCCGGCACCCTTTGCCATCTGTTACCATCCTGCCTTGAGACTGCTCCCCCATGATCCTCCTCAAGTCCCCCATAGTCTAGACCCTCTCCTGTCTTCCTGATTCGGCCTCAGCTCGCCTGGCCACCTTGTGTTGCCCTTGGTAAATTCTGCCCGTCTTTCAAGCTCAGATCTAATATCACCTCTTAGAAGCAGAGAAAGGCTCCTCAACCCCCATCAACCTGGCTATTTATCTGTTCGGTTCTCCTGGGAGGGGTCTGTCCCTGCTCTGACCCCCATCAGACAGTGCGTATAAGAAGGAATAGCTCATATAACACATACGTAATTTTTAAATCGGAGGGTAATCGCTTTACAATGTCGTGTTGGTTTCTGCCATACATCAACGTGAATCAGCCATAGATATACATATGTCCCCTCCCGCTTGAGCCTCCCTCCCACCCTCACCCCGTCCCACCCCTCTTGGGTCATCACAGAGCACTGCCTTGAGCCCACTGGCTCTCTGTTTCACATACAATAATGGGCTTCCCTGCTGGCTCAGATGGTGGTAAAGAATCTGCCTGCAGTGTGGCAGACCTGGGTTCTGGTTCAGTCGCTGGGTCAAGAAGATCCCCTGGAGAAGGAAATGGCAACCCACTCCAGTATTCTTGCCTGGGCTATCCCATGGACAGAGGAGCCTGGTGGGCTACAGTCCACGGGGTCGCAAAGAGTTGACACGACTGAGCGACTGACATGCGCAATGTGTGTTTCCATGCTGCTCCCTCGGTTTGTCCCACCCTCTGCCTCCTCTGCTGTGTCCACAAGTCTGTTGTCTATATCTATCTCTATTGCTGCCCTGCAAATAGGTTCAGCTGTACTATTTTTCTAGATTCTACATATATGCATAATATACAATATTTAACACAATAATATATTTGTGTTACATATATATGCACATAACTCATATTTGACACTTGGTTTAGTCTCACACTGCTGGGCCCGTGGTTGTCTCTGCTCCCTGGATAACCCCTCCCGGTACAGAAGAGAGTCTGATCCTCTCCCCCACCAAGCAGTGCCAGGACCCCCCTCTCCCCACAACACCCCCTTCCCACCCGGGGCAGGGCAGCCCTGGTCTCTGCCTTCAGTCCCAGCACAGAGACTGCCCCACCCTCCCCTCCCTCCACCCCCTGCCCACTGCTCCAGGCTTCTCCAGCTTCTCTCAAGGTCCTGCGTCCTGTGGCTGTGAGGGACAATTCCCCCACAGCAGTGAGCAAGACAGAAGAGGGCCTTGAAGCATCTCCCATAACCTTGTTCCATTCAGACTCATTACTGAACAAATGAGAACCAGGGGCCCAGGCTCCAAGCAACAGGACCCTTGAGAAAGGAAGCTGGACTCCAGCAGGGGAGGAAGATGAGGGAGGGCGATTCTGGGAGGAAGGACCCAGGGAGAAACTGGACCTTGACCATGGGAGCCGGAGGGTCCCAGGCTGCACTGGGAGGAAACTGGGGCGGCCTGAGCGGGAGACACTGCCCTTTTATGAGAAAGCTGACCTCTGAAGGGGGTGGGCTTCAGGCTGCTGTCACGCCTCTCTCCCATGTTGTGAATGTGAGAAAGCAGGGACCCTAGCTCCCCACTCCCTCCTGGAATGTCCTAACAACACCTGGGGAGAGAAGGACCAGAGCATACACCTGTGACTGTCCTGAGCAGATTAATGACCTTCCCCTTCCCAGGTGGCTCAGTGGTAAACAATCCACCGTCCAGTGCAGCAGACTAGGGCTCCATCACTGGGTCAGGAAGATTCCCTGGGTCAGGAAATGGCTACCCACTCCAGTATTCTTGCCTGGGAAATCCCAAGGGCAGAGGAGCCTGGCGGGCTACAGTCCATGCGGCCACAGAGACTGGGACATGACTCAGCACGCACATACACACACACAAAAGACGTCTGACCCCCAGAATCTGCGAGTGTATTATGTTACACAGCAAGGGGGGCTTCATCATGCAGACAGGTTTAACACTGGCGATCCACTGATTTTGAGAGGGAAGCAACACAATGTAAGGAAGACTTGACGCGCTACAGCTGGCTTTGAAGCCGGAGGGGGCCAAGAGCCAAGGAATGCAGAGGCCTCTTGTTGTTTAGACTCCTTGTTGTGTCCGACTCTTTGCGACC
The DNA here is from genome assembly GCA_006408615.1 of Connochaetes taurinus. Classification (NCBI taxonomy): domain Eukaryota; kingdom Metazoa; phylum Chordata; class Mammalia; order Artiodactyla; family Bovidae; genus Connochaetes; species Connochaetes taurinus. The sequence continues at coordinate 412,528 of SJXO01001635.1, read as the reverse complement.
CCTAGACCGTAGCCCGCCAGGCTCCTCCATCCATGGGATTCTCCAGTCAAGAATACTGGAGTGGGTTGCCCATTTCTTCCTCTAGGCGATTTTCTTGACCCGGGGATTGAACCTGTGTCTCCTGCATTGGCAGGCAGATTCTTTACCGCTGAGCCCCTTGGCAAGCCTGCAGTGGCCTCTAGAAGCTGGAAAAGGCAAGGAGGTGGATGCTACCCCAGAGCCCCTGAAGGAACTCAGTCCTGCCAGCCCCTTGATTGTAGCCCAATGAAACTTATTTCAGATTTCTGGTCTCCAGAGCTAGGAGATAATAAAATTGTGATACTTTAAGCCACCAATGGACATGAGCTTGAAAACTCTGGGAGTTGGTGATGGATGGGGAGGCCTGGCGTGCTGCAGTCCATGGGGTCACAAAGAGTCGGATACAACTGAGCGACTGAACTGAACTGAACGGAAGCCACCAATTTTGTGGCAATGTTACAGCAGCCACAGGAAACTCACAAGAGTGCTTGCCTTCTGGCACACTCGAGGTTGAAACCCACTACACCTCCTTTCGCTTCTCTGGGTTTGCGGGGGCAGCTCAGAGGGAGACCACAGCCTGGCCTCCTGCAGCCCAGCTGGAGAGGTTTGTTCTGGTTCCTTGTAGGGAGCAGGCAGCTCTGTCAGTCCTCAGAGGCATAAAAGGGGAGGGGGAAGCCCAGGACAGATGACTGTTTCTTCTCTCTGCATAGGAGACATCAGAGGGTCCACACGGGGGTCCCAGACTGAGCGCCCCAGGGAAGCAGCCACCAGGCAGCTGTGGGGGAGGTCTACAGAAGGCTGTCTCTGCTTGCCTGGTGGGGACGCTGCTCAGGGCCGTGGGTTGGCTGCTGCTGACACTCTCGGAGGCTGGAGGTGAGGAAGCCAGGCTGGCCGGTGTGTCTGCTGTCACAGGCTCAGTCACATCTGTCGTCATGGATTCAGCCGCATCTGTGGTCACAGGTCCAGCCATGAAAGTTGTTGACGGGGAGGGTGTTGCTTTTCCTGCTGAACACACAGAGCAGAGCGTGGCTCCCAAGGTGACCCAGGCGGCTCCCCTTGGCCTTCTCCACCCCCGCCCCCCGCCCCTGGGGATTAAGAACCTCTCTCTCTCTCTCTGAGCACCACTGATCAGCCACCCTGGCCTTCTCCTGCATCTTTTTCATTTTTATTCAAAGCATAACCTTCCTTCATTTATGGAGAATCCATTTACCACCGTGTGAGGGATTTGAGGGTGGTGGGCCAGGTGGGCATTTTACAAATATTCCGAGTCATCGCAGAGCCCTGTTGACATAGCTGAGTGTGTCAGAACCAAGTTCCCACGCCTTGGGGTTGTTTTCCTTTTTCTCTTTGGCTGCATCAGGTTGCAGTTGCAGCATGCAGGTCTCAGGTTGAGGCGTGGGGGCTTAGCTGCCCTGCAGCACGTGGGATCTTGGTTCCCCGACCAGGGATGGAACCTGCATTCTTGGCATGGGAAGGCTGACTCTTAACTATAACCACCGGGGAAGTCCTTCCTTGGGGTTTTAAATCAGGCCAAGATAGCTTTTCTCTGAGTCTCAGCCTTGGCTGCAGCAGGCTCTGGGCCTCCTGCCCTGAAGCCATGTGACCCCAAGATCCCTCTCTTGGACCCGACCGAGCACCAGGGGCCTCTTCGTCCCCCTGGAGTCCTTCCACCTCCAGTGGCTTCCTGTGTCACCACCCCGCCCGTGAGGACTGTCGGGCTTGGAGAGTCTCAGCCTCCGATTCTCCCAGTGCCAACTCCTCTTCCACACATCCACCCCAGCTTGGCTGCTATTTTTTCAGCTAATTTCTGGAACATGCTAGAACCAGCATACTTCCCTACTCTATATACCATATTTGCATATATTACCAATATTGGAAAGACTTTTCTCTGCTTTCTAGGTGAGCTCAAGAATCACAGATAGGGACTTCCCTGGTGGTCCACTGACTAAGACTCCAAGCTCGCAATGCAGCCGCCTGGGTTTGAGCCCTGGTCAGGGAACTAGATCTCACATGCTGCAACTAAGAGTTTGCATGCGGCAACAAAGATTGAAGATCCTGCATGCCGCACCTAAGACAGGCCCAGTTTAGTTCAGTTCAGTCGCTCAGTCGTGTCCAACTCTTCCCGACCCCATGGACTGCACCACTCCAGGCCTCCCTGTCCATCGCCAACTCCCAGAGTTTACTCAAACTCATGTCCATTGAGTCAGTGGTGCCATCCAACCATCTCATCCTCTGTCGTCCCCTTTTCCTGCCTTCAAACTTTCCCAGCATCAGGGTCTGTTCCAATGAGTCAGTTCTTCACATCAGGTGGCCAAAATATTGGAGTTTCAGCTTCAGCATCAGTCCTTCCAATGAACACCCAGGACTGATCTCCTTTAGGATGGACTGATTGGATCTCCTTGCAGTTCAAGGGACTCTCAAGAGTCTTCTCCAACACCACAGTTCAAAAGCATCAATTCTTTGGCACTCAGCTTTCTTTAGGAGAAAGCAATGGCACCCTACTCCAGTACTCTTGCCTGGAAAATCTCATGGAGGGAGGAGCCTGGTAGGCCACAGTCCATGGGGTCATGAAGAGTCAGACATGACTGAGTGACTTCACTTTCACTTTTCACATTCATGCATTGGAGAAGGAAATGGCAAGCCACTCCAGTGTCCTTGCCTGGAAAATCCCAGGAATGGGGGAGCCTGGTGGGCTGCCGTCTATGAGGTCGCACAGAGTCGGACACGACTGAAGCAATTTAGCTGCAGCAGCAGCAACTTTCTTTATAGTCCAACTCTCACATCCATACATGACTACTGGAAAAACCATAGCCTTGACTAGATGGACCATCTGCAGTGATTTTGGAGCCCCCAAAATAAAGTCTGCCACTGTTTCCCCATCTATTTGCCATGAAATAATGGGACCAGGTGCCATGATCTTAGTTTTCTGAATGTTGAGCTTTAAGCCAACTTTTTCACTCTCCACTTTCACTTTCATCAAGAGGCTCTTTAGTTCTTCTTTTCTTTCTGCCATAAGGGTGATGTCATCTGCATATCTAAGGTTTTTGATATTTCTCCTGGCAATCTTGATTCCAGCCCATGCTTCTTCCAGCCCAGTGTTTCTCATGATGTACTCTGCATATCAGTTAAAAAAGCAGGGTGACAATATACAGGCTTGACGTACTCCTTTCCTGATTTGGAACCAGTCTATTGTTCCGTGTCCAGTTCTAACTGTTGCTTCCTGACCTGCATACAGATTTCTTAGGAGGCAGGTCAGGTGGTCAGGTATTCCCATCTCTTTAAGAATTTGCCGGAGTTTGTTGTGATCCACACAGTCAAAAACCTGGCACAGCCAAATAAAAAAAAAAAAGAAACTGGCCATTAAAAAAAAAAGAAAAACAGAGATATTACCTACCTAGTATCTGTGTGTCTATGTGGATGCTGTGGAGGGGTTTCCCCGGTGCTGGAAGTGGAGACAAGACCTCCGTGTGAAGGTTCTAGAGGAGGAGCTGGGAGTGGGGCTGAGTCTGACTCTCTTTCCAGGCCTGTGTTTGAAGGAGGGCACGTACGGCTGAGTTGAGAATCCCCTCCAGGGCTCGGAGGCAGCCAGAGGAGGCCGGTGGAGGCTCCTAGGTTACGGTGGGTCCTGCCTTTCCTTGTCCTAGTTCAGAGTCCCTCATCCTCCCCGCCCTCGTGTTGCCAGAGAAGGCGGGGGTGGGGCTCACTTGGTCAGCTGAGACACCCAGGATTATGGCTTTCTGGCCCTCACCCGCACAATGACAAGGCCCCCGGTAAGGCTGGGGCTACTCTGAGGGTGGACACGATGCCTGATGACCTGGTAAAGAGCCCCTGCCTTCCCGGGACAAACCTGTCTGGGCTGAGTCTGCTCCCCCTGATGACAACAGATGGAGGCGTGCAGAGATGCCAGGGTCACACTTCCTTTCAGGCTTTCCAGAAAATCTACACACCCCCTTCCGTGCACGTGTGTGCACACACAGGCACGTGAAACCATGGGCACACGTGTAGTCTCAGGTGAGTTTCAAGGCTCCCCCCGACCCCTCAGGCAGATAGAGGAAGAGCTCTGCACCCCCCACGGGTCAGTACCAGGGTCTCGGGGGGACAGGAGGGTAGCTCCTACCTGGGTGGGCAGCCGCATAGGCTTGGTGCCTCAGGTCAGGCTCGGTTCTCTGGTTCCGCATCAGTGGGGTCGGTGTCACCCCTCCCAAGCCCTTCCGCAGCCATGGTGGGTGTGCGCCCCCTATGGTCGTCCCAGATGGACACTCGGCCCTTCTACACTGGTTTCTCTGAGCCAGTGGTCTTCATGAGGATCTGGCAGGAGCCCAGTTCTCTCCGCGGTACCCCCACTTCAAGTAGCTCTCCCACCCCGGGTCATAGTGACACTGGATGGTCACCAGACCACCTTTGGGTCTGTTCACCGACACCACAGATGCAGAAGCAGCCTGGAAAACAGGAATCCAAACCCCGTCTCCTCCTTCCTGCAGCCCAGGGTGGGCCTGGGTGCCGCTCCAGGCTTCAGCACCTTCCTCAGGGACTGACCAGGAGCCTCTGCCCTCTGCCCCCAGACTGCTCAGATCCCACATCCTGCCTGTCTCCTACTCCCTGCAATGCTACCTTTGCTGTCGCCTGTCTCGTCAAGCTCCCCTCTGGGGTCCTAACTGCCCAATACAGAAGCATCTGCAGACTCCTTATCCCGCAGACCACTAGCCACACCCTTGTTTTAGAAACTCTCCCACCCTTCTCTCTCAGGCAACACCGCCTTCCCCTCCAGCCCGCAGTCCACAGGCTCAGTCCCGAAGCCCAGAGCTGGGGAGGTCGTTCTGCTGACTTTCGAGTGCTCTGCCTCCCCGACACATGAGCCCCACACACGCTCTGATGAACGAGACACACGCCCACACTCCCACACTAAACACTGTGCTCTTTTGTGTCTCCACATCTCTGTACAAGCTCTTTCCCACACCTGGAACGTCCTCTCTTCTCCGATTGAAGGATCAGACCCTGACACCCGTCCCCCCAGTCTTGGCTTACATATAGCATCTCTTCTACAGGCTCTCTGGTTCCAAAGCTAACTGGGTCTCTTCCAGGGGCTGCCAGGCTTCTTTGTCCTGTCTCGTCTGTCACACTCGCCCCTCTGGACCACGGGCTGGTCTTTGGCTCGTCCGGAGCAGAAACTCAGGCAGCTGATGTGCGAGGTTGAGGGACACCCCGAGACCCTGCCCCACCCTGGTTTTGCTGCCTGTCTTCCTCCCTGCCCTCCGAGCTCTTTTTAGAGGAAGGGTTCTCAGCTCTGGCTCCAAGTCCAGACCAGCTGTGGAGGCTTTGAAATGACCCAGATGCTGAGCCTTACCTTGACTATGTGGGTCTGAGCATCTGTGCTCTTTAAAAGCGCCTCAGGACTTCCCTGGTGGTCCAGTGGTTAAGAATCCGCCTGTCAATGCAGGGGATGAGAGTTCCGTCCCTGGTGGGAACTAAGATCTCACATGCAGAGGGGCAACTAAGCCCGTGAGCCACAGCCACAGAGCCTGCATGCCCCGGGCCCCTATGCCACGATGGAAGATCCTGATGATGCAGTGAAAAGCCTTTGTGCTGCAGCTAAGACCCAATGCAGCCAGATTAATAAATAAATATTAAAAATAAAGCTCAGAGATTCACACATTCATGCACACACGCATGCACATATGCCTCTGTCTATCTATCTATCTGCCCACCCACACTTCTGTCTTCTTACCCATCTATCTGCCAGCATTGAGAAATGGTACCCTAGACAACAGATCTCCTTCATGTTATTCATTTTCATTTTTTCCATCAACACCTAACTTAGAACCTGTCAGAGAATACAAATGTATTAACCTTTCTGTAAAAATATAAGTGCATGGATAAATGGATAGGCCCTGTTCTTTACCCCAGCACAGACCCTCTCTGTGTCCCAGCCCAGCCTGGCGGGTCCCAGTTCCCGAAGCCCAGCCCCTCTCACCTGGAGGACTGGGAGCAGCCCCATGTCCTAACCCCAGGTCCCCGCCCTGCGGATCATCAATGCCAGCTGCTCTCCAGAGACTTGACCTGCGCCCATAGGCAAACCGCTCTCTATGTGTCCAAATCATTAGTTTTTAGTTTCTCTCATTTACTTCCCTTATGTTTCTCTGCTCTTACTTCCCAGTTTCATGAATTGCTGTCCGTTAGAGTGTGCGATGGGTGTGATTACATGTCCTCTGTGGCTGGGGAGACACAGAGCATTCCAGTTGCCCAAGATCTCCCCACAAGTGTGTGCGAGGGTCTGAGGAGGTGGCCAGTTGAACAGCATGATGTGTGTGGCAGGGCTGGGAGGAGGGTGCTGCGGAGCCAGGGAGACAAATGATGGAGAGACGCTGGTCTGTGATCCAGAAGAATGTAGTGCTCAGGGCTCAGGCCCAGTAGTTGAGGCACATGGGCTTAGCTGCTCTGCAGCATGTGGGATCTCCCCGGGTCAGGGATCAAACTTGTGTCTCCTGCACTGGGAGGAGGGTTCTTAACTGCTGAGCCACCAGGGAAATCTCCTCTCTCTTGGCCAAGTCCCTCTTCTTGCTCTCGTGCCCCTCACCCTGGCGTCTCGCAGACTCTGTCCTTGTTGCCCTTGTCTCTGAGCAGCATCCCCAGCGCTCTCTCTAGTGTCCCCTCCACGCACAGGGCAGTCACACGCACATCTCAGCCCCCATCTCGACTCCGCTCTTGGCTTTCAAAGCCAATGCACTTCTGCAGTTACCTGCCCTGTTCAGTGCTCAGATACACTCTGAATGAAATTCCTTGAAAGTCCTTGTGACTCCAGTCCTCAGACTGATCTCTTTGCGGCTAAGGCTTCCCCCTCTGGACTAGCTTTCCAAAGACATAGCCACCCCCTCCCCAGTCTTCTTCCTGCCTCCTGTCACCCTCTGAGGGCCTTGCGGGGGAGGGGGATTGGAGGTGCAGTGGCAAGTCTGCAGGAGCAGGAGAGGGGTGGTGAGCCGGTTCTCGGGAGGGAGTCATGAGGAGGAGGAGGCTGAGCCACTTCTGTGTGCGTTTATGTCCGAGGGCTGAGGGTTCTCCTGGGAGAAGGGTGGGGACGTCCAGTGAGCCCAGATGCTTCTGTCTGCAGCCAAGAACTCATAAAGGGGTGGGGGTGGGCAGGACTGCAGGGAACACCAGCTCCCCCTCCTTCCCTTCAGTTCTCACTGGTTTTATCGAGGTGAGCTGCTGTTCAGTCACTAACTCATGCCTGACTCTCTGTGATCCTGTGGACTGCAGCCCGCCAGGCTCCGCCGTCCATGGGATTCTCCAGGCAGGAATACTGGAGTGGGTGGCCATCCCAGGTGACTAGGTGGTAAGTATTCTTGCCTGGAGTGTCCCATGTACAGAATACTGGAGTGAGTTGTCCTTTCCTTCTCCAGGGGGTCTTCCTGACCCAGGGATGGGAACTGCGTGTCCTGCAGTGACATGCGATTCTTACCACCTCGTCACCTGGGAAGCCCCTCATTGTGCTATAATTGTGATAAAATAAGCTGTGTACATTGAAAGGGCCCAGTTGAAAACTGTTTTCTTTTTGTTTTTCTTTTTTATTATTTTCAAATTTTGCATAGAGTAAGACTCACTCTTTTGTGATGTATACTTTGATGAATTTTTAAAGCAAGCATCATTTCTTGCAAACACCACCACAAACATACAGCAAAATTCCATCACTTTCCTCCAGGGTCTTCAACTGTGGATTTTGCTTCTTTAATGTCAGGCCGTCAAGAGCTCCATGTGCTGAAGGCTTCCCAAGACTGCTGTTCCAACGGAGTTCAGCTTTCAGAGGCTCTGAGGTGCTTTCGGACCTGGCCCGTGTGCGCCACCCAGCGGCTAGTCCGTGACACAGGGGTGGCCTTCCCCCAGTTCTCAGTCTGGGGTACTGTCTCAGGGTCCCGCCAGCTTGCACAGCTTGGAGGGTGAGCTGACTGTCCAGGGTCCCTTTCTGGAGTTGCATCCTCTTCTTCAACTCCCTGACCCTTCCCCCCTGCTTCCTGGTCCTGTGGTTGGAAAGCTGAGGCTTTTGTCTTCCCTGTCAGCTTGGGTCAGCCTCCAGGGCCAGACAGAGGGAGCATGAGGAGAAACACGCCCTGGCTTCCCTGCCAAGCCACCCCCATGCTTCTTTTTCTTTTATTTTTTAAAAAGACTTATCTGTTTATTCTTTGGCTTGGCTGGGTCTTCAGTGCCGCGCCTTAGGCCTTCTCTAGTGGCAGTGAGCAGGGGCTACTCTCTAGTTGTGGGGGCAGTCTGCTCCCTGTGGTGGCTTCTCTTGTTGTGGAGCGGGGGCTCCAGCATTGCAGAAACCAGTACTCGAGAAACCCAGCACCACTCTCGGAGAGTTGGAGAGCTCAGGTTTATTACGCCAGCGGGCCCAGAGGAGTTAACACTCCACGCTCTGAGCCCTGAGCAAAGGGATTACAGAGTTTTTATAGACAGACTGTAGTGGGCAACACTAGCTGTTAATAGGCTGGTTTAAACTAAGGGGTTTTGCATGTCCGGGAACAGTGGTCAAAATGGGGAGGCGGAAGCCTGACCTGGACATGCATGATGAAGCAGGTTTGCAGGGGCTGGGCGATTGCAAAGAGCAGGACAAGGGTGAGTGAGATAAACTCCAGTTCCTAGTACTGCAAGTCCCCACTTTCTGAGACTACATGACCTACTTGATCTAGATTTTGCAAGAGGCAAACTGAGTTACAGAGGCAGAAGGAGAAGGGGGTGATGTAAAATTTTAACCTTTCCTCTTCATTCTCCCCTTTGATGCTTCTATCACTCATTGTAGAAACCAACATCTCATGTTTCGGTAGGACATTCAGAGCTCCCCATCATTTAGGGGCCTATACTGAGCTTTTACCATTTGTAACATTATGGATTCAATCCAAGAGGGTAATAGCATTGAGAATACAAGGGCCAAACAAGAGTGCTGCAAAGAGCACGAAGAGAGGACCTGTTAAAGGGAGAAGCCACGATGCCCAGCTCCAGACATTGCTCCAATTACCCCAGGAATGAGCTAGTTTTTCTCTCCATTTTGTGATTTGTTCCCTTAGCTGTTGGGCATTGTCCCTGACTATTCCTGATTGGTTTACATAAAAGCAGCATTTTTCATTCAAGAAGAGGCAGAGGCCTCCCTCTTCAGCTATCACGAGGTCTAGCCCTCTCCTATTCTGTAAAACCACCTCAGCCAGGGAGTCGAGTTGGTCCTGTAAGGCCACTAAAGACTTGGCCACTCTCTCAGTGTTGTCGGTGAAGTCTTTGGATAGTGTATGGTAAAAGGTGGTTGATGAAGCAATTCCTCCTATTCCCATACCTATCCCAGCTGTGATTCCCAGACCAACTAGAAGGCGTATAAACTGGATGGCTCTTTGACCACGTATGTGCTGCCAGAGGTACTGTGAGGGTCTGGTTGTTAGGGACAATATTCATCTGGGGAGTGAGGAAGGCTAAGGTGAAGATATCCATCTTATTGACAGGTAGACATAAGTAAGCATCTGTCCCACAAAGAAAGAAAAGGCCTCCATGGGGGTGGCACCATCTGTTATGGCAAGGGACACCAAAAGGCTGCAAAGCAACCTGCACAGAACAGATAACTGAACACTAGCCAAAGGTTTTCTCCCCATCTTTGGGTTGTCACAGCTATAGCAACTGAGCCTATCATGAAGGGGGGTGGGGTGGGGTCAGCTATACTATGGAGCAGTTTAGTTAGTAGGGAGAATCGATCATAAGAGACTTTTAATAAGAATGAGGCTTCCCACTACAGTGAGATAGTTCAATTCAGTTCAATCGCTCAGTCGTGTCTGACTCTTTGTGACCCCATGAGTCGCAGCACGCCAGGCCTCCCTGTCCATCACCAGCTCTTGGAGTTCACCCAAACCCATGTCCATTGAGTCGGTGATGCCATCAAACCATCTCATCCTCTGTCGTCCCCTTCTCCTCTTGCCCTCAATCTTTCCCAGTATCAGGGTCTTTTCAAATGAGTCAGCTCTTTGCATCAGGTGGCCAAAGTATTGGAGTTTCAGCTTCAGCATCAGTCCTTCCAATGAACACCCAGGACTGATCTCCTTAGGATGGACTAGTTGGATCTCCTTGCAGTCCAAGGGACTCTCAAGAGTCTTCTCCAACACCACAGTTCAAAAGCATCAATTCTTCTGTGCTGAGCTTTCTTTATAGTCCAACTTTCACATCCATATATGACTACTGGAAAAACCATAGCCTTGACTAGACGGACCATTGTTGACAAAGTAATGTCTCTGTTTTTTAATATGCTATCTAGGTTGGTCATAACATTCCTTCCAAGGAGTGTCTTTTAATTTCATGGCTGCAATCACCATCTGCAGTGATTTTGGAGCCCCAAAATAAAGTCTGACACTGTTTCCACTGTTTCCCCATCTATTTGCCATGAAGTGATGGGACCAGATGCTATGATCTTCGTTTTCTGAATGTTGAGCTTTAAGCCAACTTTTTCACTCTCCTCTTTCACTCTCATCAAGAGGCTTTTTAGTTCCTCTTTGCTTTCTGCCATAAGGGTGGTGTCATCTACATATCTGAAGTTATTGATATTTCTCCCAGCAATCTTGATTCCAGCTTGTGCTTCTTCCAGCCCAGCGTTTCTCATGATGTACTCTGCATATAAGTTAAATAAGCAGGATGACAATATACAGCCTTGATATACTCCTTTTCCTATTCGGAACCAGTCTGTTGTTCCATGTCCAGTTCTAATTGTTGCTTCCTGACCTGCATATAGGTTTCTCAAGCTAGATTGGTCATAATCAGCAATCACGCACTCACAATCATTCAGAGGCTATCACAGTGCCTCCCTTCCTCCGGAGTCCCCAGTTCTCCCTATCTGATGCTCCCTTCCTGGGAGCCCAGAGAGGTGATCAGTCTCCTCTTCTACTTATTGGGGTAGGTTCCTGCCTGGGGACCAGTCCTGGAGCCTGGTCTTATCCTGTGACCATTCCTGGTGAGTTGGTCTGTCACTCCAATGAGTCCCGTTGGGGCTCGGTCGTTCAGAGTGTTGGAACACTGGTCCAAAAGAGAACCCGGTGGTGTACCGCCAGGTGGTACACCTCCTCATTCATCTTCGGATTCCTTCACTCCAGCCTGGCAGAGCCACCAGTCTGGCGGCTCAAGGGGCCGGCGTGGTGGGAATCTTGCTGGGGCCTCCAGAAATGTTGCAGAAACCAGTACTCGGGAAAACAAGCACCACACTCAGAGAGTTGGAGAATCAGGTTGATTATGCCGGCGGGCCCAGAGGAGTTAACAGTCCAAGCTCGGAGCCCTGAACAAAGGGATTACAGAGTTTTTATAGACAGACTTTAGTGGGCAACACTAGCTGTTAATAGGCTGGTTTAAACTAAGGGGTTTTGCATGTGCAGGAACAGTGGTCAAAATGGGGAGGCTGAAGCCTGGCCTGGGCATGCACGATGAAGCAGGTTTGCAGGGGCTGGGCGATTGCAAAGAGCAGGACAAGGGTGAGTGAGATAAACTCCAGTTCCTAGTATTGCAAGCCCCTACTTTCTGAGACTACATGACCTACTCGATCTAGATTTTGCAAGAGGCAAACTGACTTACAGAGGCAGAAGGAGAAGGGAGTGATGTAAAAATTTAACTTTTCCTTTTCACTAGGAGTGGGGGCCTCCAGGGGCGGGGCCTCCAGGGACAGGGGCTTTGGCAGCTTCGGGTTTCAGGCCCCAGGCCTCAGTAGTTCTGGCACACAGGTTTGCTTGATCCACAGCATGTGGAATCTTCCTGGACCAGGGATCAAACTCATGTCCCCTGCATGGGTAGGTGGATTCTTACCCACTGAGCCACCAGGGAAGTCCCTATCCTTTCTGGTGGTGGGTGTCTGAGTCATGTCACATTTTGACTGTTATGAAGAGTGTTGCCCTGACATTTTGGCCCATGCCTTTGGTGAACATCTATATACCCTCTTCTTAGCATTTAAAGGGACCCTTGTTTTCTTTATCGGAAGAAACAATCGTGTATAGATCAGGTCAGGACCCAATTTCTATAATGGCTGTTTTCATTTTATTTCTCTAATTGAAGGAGTTGATTGACAATGTTGTGCCCACCTCTCCTGTGCAGCAGAGTGACTCAGTTATATGTATGGAGACATTCTTTTTAAAAATATTCATTTCCATTGTGATTTATCACAGGATATTGCAGACAGTCCCCCGTGGTATATAGTAGGATCTTGCTGCTTGTCCATCCACATGTAACAGCTTACGTCTGCTAATCCCAGACTCTGAGCCTTTTCCTTCCCTCCCTCCCCCTTGGCAATGACAAGTCTGTTCTCTATGTCCGTGAGTCTGTTTCTGTCTGGTGGATATGTTCATTTATATTTGAGATTCCACATATAAGTGATATCATATGGTGTTTGTCTTTGATTTTCTGAGTTACTGCACTTAGTAGGGTAATCTCTAGTTGCACCCATGTTGATGAAAATGGCATTGTGTTAGTTGCTCAGTTGTATCTGACTCTTGTGATCCCATGGACTGTAGCCCACAGGGTTCTTCTGTCCATAGGACTCTCCAGGCAAGAATACTAGAGTAGGTTGCCATTTCCTTCTCTAGAAAATGGCATTATTCATTTTTTTCACATATGATAATATACATGTTTCAATGCCATTCTCCCAAACCATCCCACCCTTGCCCTCTCCCACAGAGTCCAAAAGACTGTTCTATACATCTGTGTCTCTTATGCTGTCTTGTATACAGGGTTATCATTACCATCTTTCTAAATTCCATATATATGTGTTATTATACTGTATTGGTGTTTTTTCTTTCTGGCTTACTTCACTCTGTATAAGGGCTCCAGTTTCATCCACCTCATTAGAACTGATTCAAATGTATTCTTTTTAATGGCTGAGTAATACTCCATTGTGTATATGTACCACAGCTTTCTTATCCATTCGTCTGCTGATGGACATCTAGGTTGCTTCCATGTCCTGGCTATTATAAACAGTGCTGTGATGAACACTGGGGTACATGTGTCTCTTTCAATTCTGGTTTCCTCAGTGTGTATGCCCAGCAGTGGGATTGCTGGGTCATATGGCAGTTCTATTTCCAGTTTTTTAAGGAATCTCCACACTGTTCTCCATAATGGCTGTACTAGTTTGCATTCCCATCAACAGTGTAAGAAGGTTCCCTTTTCTCCACACCCTCTCCAGCATTTATTGCTTGTAGACTTTTGGATAGCAGCCATTCTGACTGGCATGAAATGGTACCTCATTGTGGTTTTGATTTGCATTTCTCTAATAATGAGTGATGTTGAGCATCTTTTCATGTGTTTGTCAGCCATCTGTTTGTCTTCTTTG
>SJXO01001635.1:354747-388503 GCA_006408615.1 Connochaetes taurinus | reverse complement strand
AAGGAGGTGAAGCAGGGCCACGTGTCCATCAAGGACAACTGGAAAGACCACTCATTCACTGTGACCGTGGAGAAGCTCAGGCTAGACGACTCAGACACTTACTGGTGTGGGATTGAGAGAATTGGACATGACCTGGGGGACCACGTTGACGTGACCATTGACCCAGGTAAGAGTATATGTATGTGTGTGGACGTGTCTCTTCAGGGCCTGCTCTGTCCAGGACCCAACTGTCCCTCAGAGGGAATGTCCCAGGGGTGGGGGAGTCCTGAGGGCTCATGGAGCCCCCGCTGACCACCTGGGCTGGGAGGGGCAGGGCTTCCCCTCAACGCTCTCCTGGCTCCAGGGCCGCCTCCGGGCAGGATCAGGCTTTCCCAGCACCCTGTTTCCCCAAGCACAGTCAGTGCCCGAGTCTGCTCCCAAGAGGATGAAGGTGGTGGTCCCTGTGTCAGTCTGTGGGCCAAGGGACCCTCCTCTATGGGACCTGGAGTCCCTGATTCCTGCCAGTGTTTTCCTGGGACCCCTGCTTCTCTAGGGGTGTACTTGCTCTTTCTGGAATTCAGGGTTGGGTCTTCAGAGGTGATGTTCCCACCTGGTGTTCCATATCGCATCTCAGGGGAAAGACCCAGCCCAGTGGGGGATGCTGTGCTTAATGTTGGGATCTGGACAGGGCTCCACAGTCAGAAGGCTGCACTTCTGATGCATGAAACCCCATCATGAGCCATTTATATCTTTGCGTTGAATGACACTCTTCCTTTATCCATCTAGAAGGCAAGCACTCCTGGGCATGTTAGTGGAGGCACCTTGGTTTGACTGATTTTGTCTGTTGGGCTCTGCTTCTGCTGACCCTCAGACTGGGCAACACAAGCTCACCTCTGGCAGAGAGGGGTGGGCACACAGTCAATAGCTCCCTACACGTACATCCTGAACCTGTGAGGCTCATCATACTTGCAAAGCAGAGCAGGTTCATCTCAGTCAACCCTGACAACACTCCTGAGAGGGACTCTCCCCATCGCCGGAGCTTAATAACGTCCTCCAAGTGCAGGCTCTTCCTGAGCCTTGGGATTTTGCTCAAGGCTGGTCCTGGCCTTTGAAGTTGCAGATCTTGGCTGTGTCAGCTGCCTGGTAGCCCCCATTCTACTCCTGTCCTCGTGGATAAGTAGGTGGGGGAGGCACTGGCCGTGGCCCCATCACAAGCAGCTGGAGCATTTGAATTCCGCTCCCTCCAGCTGCCCTTGGCCTGAGGTGACCCTGGGCCCCTCTAACCTCCAGACCTGTGCCAGCCCCACTGCCTCTGAGGCTCTGAGTCTCCTGGAGGCCAGGGAGATATGAGCAGTCCGGGCTCTCGGCCCCTCCCTTGGCCCTGCTCCAGACACTCAGGATAGGGAGGTCCATGCTTCCCAAACCCTGATCTCCCAGACTCAGAGGCAGTTTTCGGGCTGCAGGTGGGTGGACAGATAAGAGTGCTGTGTAACCTGGTCTGTATGTCTTGCAACAGCAGGGTCGATCTTCACCCGCCCCGCCTCCAATGCCAACGTGTTCACAGCACCAGTTGCCCCAGAAGGACACCTGTAAGTACCAATTAGGGCTTTTGATCTTCATGAGATGGCTGATGCACTCATTTATCCAACAAATAAGCACTGGGTACCCACTCCTGCACGTCCCTTTTTTCAAAAAAAATTTTTTATTTCTTTTATTTTTTGGGGGGATATGCTCGGTCTTCGTGGCTGTGCATGGGCTTTCTAATATTTCCTGCATTGGCAGTGGGTCCTTTATCACTGGACCACCAGGGAAGCCTGCCCATCCCTGTTTTAAAAATATGAGGGGATATGAGGATTATCCAAATATCCAGCTCTCTGCCTTCCAGGTACTTATATCACATAATTAATGTTCCAAACAGAATTAAGTGATTAATTGATAAATGACTTCATTTGACAAATTTCTGTGAAGAGTGAAGAATAAGGGATGATTCTTGTATTAGTTTGGCTGGCATGGCAAAGTAACACAGGCCAGGTGGCTTAGACAACGTTCATTTTTCACAACTCTGGAGGCCAGGGTCTGTGGTCAAGGTGTCAGTGTATCTCCTTTCTCCCAAGGGCTCCCTCCTTAGCTGTGTAGACGGCTGTCTTCCTCGCTGTGCATCTCGTGGTTTCCCCTTTGTGTGTGTCTATGTTCTAAGCTCTTCTCCTTCTGATGAGGACACTGGTCCTTTCCTGCCCAGGAGAGCAGCAAGGGTCAGAACAGGAAGACATGAAGAAGGAGAGTCTGGGGGTGAAGGCCGTTGTATCCTGGGGTCCCAGGCTGGCCCTCATGTAGGTTATTGGAACCCAGGCACTGGGGGAGCTGGGAGGAGGGGGCCTGGGGGCATCTCACTTCCTGTCCCTGTGTCCCCCACAGGCCCCTGCTGGGCAGCGTCCACTTCCTGCTCCTGATCTTCCTGAAGGTGCCCCTGCTCCTGGGCATGCTCGGTGCTGTCCTCTGGGTCAACAGGCCTCTGAGGAGCTCCGGGGGGAAGCCCCAGGAAAACCAGCAGCCCCCATGCTCTTCAATGTTCCAGGAGAAAAAGACCCTCAAACAGAAGAAAAAGGCATTTTTCTCGGGCAATGATGGTGGTCAGTGGCGACTGTGGTTCTCGAGGCAGCGTGGCTCCCCGCTTCAAGAATCAGTCCCCTAGTCCCTGGAAACCTGCTGCTGTGATGCTCTGGCCTGGCTCTAGTTTCGCCCTTCCCTGCACAGCCTCTGGCCTTCTTCGTCCTGAGGCCTCCAACACAGGAGGAACTACAGGAAGGAATGGAAGAGCGGATGCCTTCTTCTGGGCCCAGTTCCTTGGAGGACATATATGATCTCAAGTGTGTGTCATACACAACGTAATGCACTTGTTTTTGCATTGTGTGCGGGGCAGGGGCCAGCCAACTGTGGGTTTGAGATTCTCTGTGTGTGTGCTCGATTGTGTCTGACCCTTTGTGACCCCATGGACTGTAGCCCATGAGGCTCCTCTGTCCATAGGATTTCCCGGACAAGAATACTGGAGTGAGTTGCCATTTCTTCCCCAAGAGGATCTTCCCGACCCAGGTGTTGATCCCATGTCTCCTTCATCTCCTGCATTTGCAGGTGGACCGCTGAGCCACCTGGGAAATTCTAGACCCCATGAAAGTAGAAAAATGTGCAAAACGATGATAATATGCCAACTGCATGTGAAGATATGAAAGTATAAGTGGACAGAGGGACTTTGCTGGTGGTCCAGTGGGTGAGAATCTGCCTTGCAATGCAGGGGCTGTGGGTTCGATCCCTGGTTGGGGAACCAAGACCGTGCAGTGCAACCAACTAAAGATTCCGCATAACTCATTAAGATCCCGGGGGGTGGGGGGGCATGATGCAACCAAATACATAAAGAAAATATTTTCTTAAAAAGTGGTCAGAAGACTCTGGCATCCCTGCTCTGATGTATTTTGTGTGTTTGAAATGAGATTCTAGTACCAGCGCCATCCCTCACGTCCTGGGCACACCTGAAGATGAGAGTGACCTCACAGCCTCTCCTTGTCACCCTAAGTCCCTGCCCCATTAATATTTCCATTTTATTCCCTGTCTTGAATGTATTCAGTCTGGCTGTGACTCTCACTTGGGGTCTGTGAGGAGATCGTCCATGCATTTTGGGGACTGTGGAGTAATCCATCAGTCAGACCCTGGAGTTAGAACAAATCAGCGGCTATGAGCTAGGGTGGGCTGGGGAGGGTGGGCTTGGAGAAGACTCTTTATTCTCAGGAAGATTTCCTAGACTAAGAGTCCTGGGATATGAATTAAGCTGTTCCTGTTGGTTCATTGTGGAGGAAGGGGGCAGGGCCCCAGGGAGCTAGTTTAGAGAAGGTCAACTCTTTTCTTCTAAAGCTAGAGGCCAAACCTTGAGACACTCTCTTACCCTCTGAGAGGTGAGGGGCATGTAGGAGAGAGATCAGTGTTTCAGCCTCCTGTCCTGCCATCCAGCTGATGATTTTTTTCTCCATGTACCTAAAGCTCAGGTGGGAAATTGACTGTATCCAAAGGCAAAATGAGGTTGGGGAGGCCCAACCCAGACTTCCCAAAGACTCTGCTGATACAAGGAAAGGTCAGAGGGACCATGTGTGGGGACCTTAGCTTGAGTACCCCAGAGGATAGAGTTATCAGATTTAACAAATAAAACTGTAGCATACTTGGGGCTTCCCTGTCTTCCCTGGTGGGTAAGACTCCACTTTTCAGTGTAGGGGATGTGGGTTGGATCCCTGATTAGGGAGCTAAGATCACACATGCCTTGTGGCCAAGAAAGCAAGAAATATAAAAAACAGACACAATATTTTAAACTGATAAAACTTTAAAGTGGTATACATTTTTAAAAAAAAGTCTTGGAAAAAGCTCCACAGGACACTCAATTATAATTGAAGTTTGGCTAAACAGCAAATACTTTGAAAATATAAGTATATCCCATGAAATATTGGGAAAATCTTATGATAAAAATTGGAGGTTCTGTTGTAGTAAGACTGTCAGGCTTGCCTAGTTCCATGGAAGGCAGAGTGGGTGCCATCAATGATCAAAATGGGGACTGGTCTTTTTCAAATTCTTCTACCTGAGCTGAGCACATCCTGCTCTGAGAGGCTAAAACAGTCATCTTCTGATGTCACACACTCAACTCTTTCCCTCACACTCGCACACGTGGTCTCAGGGAAGTGTTCGGGGATTCATTTTTATAGTCTGAATAAGAATGAAGGGGATCCTGAAACCTCAATCCCCCAGCAACATGATGCAGGGAGGAAGGCTCCTTACCTGGGTCAGTGGTCACTTTAGCTCAGACCCCAGGGTCCGCTTTGATTCTCTCAGCCCCACATCAGTACGTGTCTGCGTTGTTTGCCCTGAGCTCCTGCAGATGTGTTGAGAAGCTGGAGCTAGTGTGTCGAAAGAAAACTATGCAGATCATAGAAGGAAACAGTGCCTTTGCAGCAACGTGGCTGGACCTAGAGATGAAGATATTCAGTGAAGTAAGCCAGAGGAAGGCAGATATCACATGACATCACTCATATGTGGAATCTAAAAAATGATACAAATGAACATATAAAAAACAGAAACAGACAAGAGACTGAAAAAACAAGCTTATAGCTACTAAAGGGGAAAGAAAGGGGAGGGATAAATTAGGAGTTTGTGATGAACATATACGCACTACTATATACAAAACAGATAACCAGCAAGGGCCTACTTATAGCACAGGGAACTCAATGCAGTGTTTTGTATTACTAATAACCTATAAGATTCTGAGGAAAGATATGTATTATGTACAACTTAATCACTTTGTTATACACCTGAAATTAACACATCATTGTAAATTCACTATACTTCAATAAAAATTAATTTAAAAAAGAGTTTGAAACCCTCAAAATAAAAAAAAAGAATATGCAAATGATAACCCATTGAATGCAGAGGTACAAGCAGCTCACACAGGGTCGGCAGGTAGCTGATGGTCAGCATCCAAATATCCCACTTTGGAAGTGAAACCCACGAGGTCCTTTTGGTTGAAGCTGTCGTTGTTGTTCAGGCCCTAAGTCGTGTCTAACTCTTTGCGACACCATGAACTGTAGCCCACCAGGCTCCTCTGTCCTTGGGCTTTCCCAGGCAGGAACACTGGAGTAGGTTGCCATTTCCTTCTCCAGCGGATCTTCCCAATCCATGGATTGAAGCTGCATCTCCTGCATTGCAGGCAGATTCTTAACTGTTGAGCCACCAGGGAAGCCTCTGATTGAAGGCAAAGTGTCAAAACACCCGCACGAGGGAAGTAGAGTCAAAAGATTTATTACTGACAGATCTCAGAAGGAGTGTTGAGGAGGTGAGGCGGGGTGGCGATGAGCCAAGGAAAGGGCGCTTCTCAGTCCCAGGTCACAAGAGAGCAGGGCAGCAAGCACCTGTGACTTGGTAGGTGGTTAGCAGTCAACGCGAAGTGGTTATTTTTCAAAATGTGTTTGGCTGCTCTGGATCTTAGTTGCAGCATGCAGGATCTTTAGTTGCACCATGTGGGATCTAGTTCCCTGACCAGGGATCAAACATGGGCCCCCTGCCTTGGGAGTGCAGAGCCTTCCCTGGACCTCCAGGGAAGTCCCTAAGTGGTTATTTTTAAAGGTGGCCTTGGAGCAGTAAAGCAGGAACTTCTGGTGGGAATCTTATACTCAGATCTTTATCTGAATGTCCAAGCTCTGAGTGTGAGAAGGGTTATCTTCCTATAAAATGCCTAGGTAGCAAGTGAGAAAAACAGGTGTTTTTCTCAAAAGACATGGTCATGGTGAACACATGCTTGTTCTGATTGCAGCACACACAGCTCGCTGTCTCCTTCTGCATGCATGACATGGTTTGATCAGGATGATACAGTTCTGCTGATCAGCGTCTCTACACCACCTCTTCACATGGTTCTCCCACCCTGAACCATAACGACAGGCAGTGGTCACTTGCTCAGGAAAAAGTAGGAGGAAGAAAATACTGGAAAAAAAAGAGCAAAAGTTAATGAAGTAGAAAATAAGATAAAAGAGAAGATCAACAAAGTCAATGGTTGCTTTTTAAAAAGCCCGTGAACGATATTTACAATAGAAAGATCGGAGGTCTGAATAGTCAATAGTGAGATGGGAGACATCCCTGTATATCCTGTACATATTAAAAAGCTAACCTAGACAGCATATTAAAAAGCAGAGACATTACTTTTCCAACAAAGGTCTGTCTAGTCAAAGCTATGGTTCTCCCAGTAGTCACGTGTGGATGTGAGAGTTGGACCGTAAAGACAGCTGAGCGCTGAAGCTGAAGAATTGATGTTTTTGAACTGTGGTGTTCCAGCCAGTCCATCCTAAAGGAAATCAGTCCTAAATATTCATTGGAAGGACTGATGCTGAAGCCAAAGCCCCAGTACTCTGGTCACCTGATGTGAAGAACTGACTCACTAGAAAAGACCCTGATGCTTGGAAAGATTGAAGGCAGGAGGAGAAGGGGACGACAGAGGATGAGATGACATCACCGACTCGATGGACATGAGTTTGAGTAAGCTCTGGGAGTTGGTGATGGACAGAGAGGCCTGGCATGCTGCAGTCCATGTGGCTGCAAAGAGTTGGACACGACTGAGGGACTGAACTGAACTGGACTGAATACAAGGATAAGATGATATGTGGCTACAATAATAAAATGACACTAAACAAAGTTATGCCAATAAATTTGAAACTTTTGATGAAATTCTTTGAAAAACAATATAAAAGTTAGCACAAAAAGAATTAGAAAAGCTGAAATAGTCTTACAACCATTTAAATGAATCAACTCCATTATTAACAATATCCCCAAGGGAAAATGCTAGATTATTTCTTAAAGTTCAATGTCAATATTTACTAAATATTTAGGGAAGAAATAATGTCTATCTTATATATTTTAAAAAATTCTGGAATGGAGGAAAGAAGATGTAATTCCTAATCCATTCCATAAGACTGGCATAGGTTTGATGCCAACCTGACAAGGCAGTGAAAGGAAGAAATATGATAGGCAGTTATCACTCATGAGTGTAAATGCAAGAGTCTGAAACAAAACATTGGCAACCGAATCCAGAAACAGGTAAGAAAAAACATGCCTCATGACCAATTTGGCTTTATGCCAATCTAGCAAAACTGATTGAACATTAGAAAATCAGTAAGTATGATATACACGTATTCGTGAAGTAAAGAGAATATCATATGATTGTCAGACAAATGAATTTGGTAGGTTTCAATGCCCTTTGAGTGTGGAGGCCTTTCCAGACCGAATAATAAACCACAGCACTCTTACTATGCTGGGTCTTTCCCCCGAGACGGGACATGGAACAGGGGGTGGGCATGGCAGCCCTGAAGTCTCAGACTCAAACTCTAGAAAGAGCAGGAACACCCCTCAGGGCAGCAGAGGTCCCAGGAAAGCACTGGCAGGAATCAGGGTCTCCAGGTCCCACAGAGGAGGGCCCCTTGGCCCACAGACTGACACGGGGACCACCACCTTCATCCCCTTGGGAGCGGACTCGGGCACTGACTGTGCGCAGGGTAACTCGGTGTTGGGAAAGCCTGACCCTGCCCGGAGGCGGGCCTGGAGCCAGGAGAGCGTTGAGGGGAAGCCCTGCCCCTCCCAGCCCAGGTGGTCAGCAGGGGCTCCGTGAGCCCTCAGGACTCCCCCACCCCTGGGACATTCCCTCTGAGGGACAGTTGGGTCCCTGGACAGAGCAGGCCCTGAAGAGTCACATCCACACACATACATATACTCTTACCTGGGACAATGGTCACGTCAACGTGGTCCCCCAGGTCACGTCCAATTCTCTCAATCCCACACCAGTAAGCGTCTCAATCGTCTAGCCTGAGCTTCTCCATGGGGTGGGTCTTCCCTGATAGCCCAGTTGGTAAAGAATTTACCTGCAATGCAGGAGACCCCTGTTCGATTCCTAGGTTGGGAGGATCCCCCGGAGAATGGTAAGGCTGCCCTCTCCAGTGTTCTTGGGCTTCCCTGGTGGCTCAGCTGGTATATAATCCACCTGCAATGCAGGAGACCTGGGAACCCTAACCCCTGGAGAAGGAGAAGACTACCCACTCCCAGCATTGTAGCCTGGAGAATTCCATGGATTATATAGTACATGGGGTTGCAAAGAGTCTGACATGAATGAGCAATTTTCACTTTCATTTCACTTTTCTCCGTGGTCATGGTGATTGAGTGGTCTTCCCAGTTGCCCTTGATGGACATGTGGTCCTTTTTTACTTCCTTCTCTGATCGGGGTTTTAACAGCGAACTGGCATCTGTCCCAATCAGCCCCTTGGGACCACCACTCATGTAGGTCTCCCATCCAGGGTTGTATCGACACCACACAGTTGGTGAGCCCTGCTCCAGGCCGCTCATTTCTTTGGGACCAGAGATGGCAGATGAGCCCGGAAAACCCAAATCCATGTACCTATTACCTCCCGCCCTGAGGGCAGGGCCACAGCCTCCTGCACTGTGAAGAGTTCAACCAGACCCAAGGGCCTCCTTGAATAACAGTCAAGGAAGGAATACACCTTCCATAAGACGGACCTTTTGTCCTTCAAAATTCTACTGGGTCAAAGCCAAGAGAAAAGGAAAATTCCATAAAAGCACAATTACAGACCAAAGAAGTAAAAACATTGACCCAGAGCAATAGTAGCTTCCTGTCGTTCACCCCATCTTCCCCTGTCTGTAGCCAGTAAGTCTTTCCATTCCCAGTCATGTCTATCTGCAGTCATCACCAAGCCAGGCTTCAGCAGTATGTGAACTTCCAGATGTTCAAGCTAGTTTTAGAAAAGGCAGAGGAACCAGAGATCAAATTGCCAACATCCGTTGGATCATGGAAAAGCAAGAGAGTTCCAGAAAAACATCTATTTCTGCTTTATTGACTATGCCAAAGCCTTTGACTGTGTGGATCACAATAAACTGGAAAATTCTGAAAGAGATGGGAATACCAGACCACCTGACCTGCCTCTTGAGAAACCTGTATGCAGGTCAGGAAGTAACCATTAGAACTGGACATGGAACAACAGACTGGTTCCAAATAGGAAAAAGAGTATGTCAAGGCTGTATATTGTCACCCTGCTTATTTAACTTCTATCAGAGTACATCATGAGAAACGCTGGGCTGGAAGAAGCACAAGCTGGAATCAAGATTGCTGAGAGAAATATCAATAACCTCAGATATGCAGATGACACCACCCTTATGGCAGAAAGTGAAGAGCAATGAAGAGTTGACTCATTGGAAAAGACTCTGATGCTGGGAGGGATTGGGGGCAGGAGGAGAAGGGGACGACAGAGGATGAGATGGCTGGATGGCATCACCGACTCGATGGACATGAGTCTGAGTGAAGTCTGGGAGTTGGTGATGGACAGGGAGGCCTGGCGTGCTGCGATTCGTGGGGTTGCAAAGAGTCGGGCACGACTGAGCGACTGAACTGAACTGAACTGACTGTGTTACACTGGTCTGATGGGGAGGAATGAGCAGAGGATCTATTTGCACAGAAGATGACTTTGTACTGACGACCTCAGGAGGCCCAGGAGAAACCACCCCATCACCCAGCTCTGGAGAAACTGTTCCTAATGATTCTGTTTCTACTGGATCTACAGTAAACCAGCCCGGTAGAAGAACCTTTGAAACTGACCAAAGCAGTGATGCCAATCGGTCTCCCCATGTTCTGGAATTTTTATTACCCAGATCCCATTTCTTCCTATTGAATTTGTTTAGATGATTTGTCAAAAAGCAAACATGTGAGTTCTTTATGGATGTTTCATTCTTTTCCATTGATCAATTTGTCTGTGCTTAAGCCAGTCCATACTATCTTGAGTACTATAGCTTTGCAGTAAGGCAAGTATTATAGAATTAAACAGCATTTTCTTATATATTTTTCTTGTTCTTTCTTTCACTTTCTCATTTCTGGACGGTTCAGGGTACAGCAAAATGCTTCTTTATTATAAGAAAAACACTCCATGCATAAAGAAAAGTGGTGTCAGTGTCAGAGCCTGGGAGGGAGGGAGATCATGGCCATCTGGAGAGCCATAACTAGAAAGTCCACGGGCTGCAGTGAAAGATCTCGCATGACTCAGTGAAGATCCTTTGTGCTACAGCTAAGACCTGACGCAGCCAGATGAATAAATAAATATTAAAAAAGAAAGCTCCTCAGATTCACACATTCAGGCACACATCCATACACGCATGCCTCCCTCTATCTATCTGTCCACCCATACTTCTGTCTTCTTATCTATCTGGCAGCCTTCAGAAACGGTACCCTAGAAAACAAATCTTTATTTTATTCATTTTCATTTTTTCCCCTAACACCTAACTTTGAACCTGTCAGAGAACATAAATGTATTAACCTTTCTTTTAAGTGCATGGATGAATGAATAGGCCCTGTAAGGTAAAGGAACTAGAGAAGGCGAGGTTCAAAAAAAGAACGAGACCGGCACTTTACAGGAACAGATCACCTTTAATGAGGTGAGAAGGGGCAGCAGTCAGATCAGTGGGCTGCTGCACCCACGGACGGAGGAGCCTGGTGGGCTGCCGTCTATGGGGTCGCACAGAGTCGGACATGACTGAAGTGACTTAGCAGCAGCAGCAGCAGCACTAAGTCAAGAAGAGAGTAGGTGTATATAGAAAACATATATATGCGGAGATACATTGTTTTGAGGGGGTCTGTTTTTCCTCAAGATTACTTTTGGTTAGTTAGCTTTCAACAACTGGGGCAAGGAATTCCTGAGACCAGCCGGAGACTGGGATCGGCTGGGAGCTGAACGTAATCCATCTTAGTGTCCATTCCTTTCTTCAGGGGAGAAAGTTCTTTATTCTGTATAGTATGGTGGGAAGAACCTGGAGGGGAGTTTTAATGCCAGGCTATTTTGAGCTGTGTAGCTTTCCTTCATTCCAGATTCTAAGGAATATATAAAAAGAGAAAGAGAGGTGGGCGTTGTCAATGTTCAGGGCTTCTTCGTGCTGGTAAATGAGGGTCGGGGGTTTGTGGTCTGGGAGGAAGGAAGTCTAAGGCCCGTAGTGTTGATTTTCTATTCTAGCTGCCAGAATCTCGAGCAGAAGAACAGTCTTGACTTGATGTTGAGAAATGGCTCGGATTCGGTCCTGGAGGAATCCCTGGAAAAGATTAAACCAACAATGTCCACATGTGAATAGGAGGATAATGAATATGAAGGATTTGAGAAGGGGCAAAACCCAAGGCATCCAGTTCCAATCCGTCAACTATGACTTCCAGGAGTTGCTTAATCTCTGGTGGATTCGAGAGGCTCGATCTTTAAGGATTTGCAGCTTTCTGGACAACACCCGACTGGTTGGCATAGAACCAGCAGGATTCGTCCAGAAAAAGGCACAAACCTCCCTTTTCTGCAGCTGGTAGATCTAATCCTCTTCTATTTTGTAACACCTCTACCGCTAAGGAATCGAGTCGATTTTGGATAGTTATTATTATCCTGGGTTATTTCCTGGAGGCTGTCTGGTAGGTCGTTTTGGATGGAGGTGGTTAGGCCAGTGGTTCCTGTTCCAATTCCAGCCGCTATTCCTAGTCCCACTGAGAGGGGAATGAGATGAATGGCTCATTTCATCTGTTTGTGAATGAGAGGAACAGGTAGAGGTTGATCACTGGGGGCTCTAAAAATGTTTGGACTGGAGTATACCTGGGTGCAGGTTCTGGTCCAACTGGTAGGTAAACAGAGGTATGTAGACGTCCTGCACAAGGAAAAGAGGCCAGGTGTCACAATACAACAGCTAAAGTTGATGGCGAAGAGGAGTCTTGGGGGGGGGGCGGGGTTGATCATTCATTCAAGAACGCTTAGGGACCCCGCTAAGGTGGCCCCAATGATGGGAGAAGTGGAGGAGTATGCTGAGGAAAGCCATGCTGTGAAGGTAAAGTGTCCTGTAGGACCAGAAACATTCTATATAGCCACTCCAGTGGCAAAGAGTAAAGTGGAGGGATGGCTACACATGGGTTTAGGGATTATGCCCACGGGTTGGTCATATGAACTGTTTCGGGAATTTTTAGATATGCACAAAAGGAGCTGGTTGTAACAGTGTAATAGTGGGACTTCCCTCGTGGCTCAGAGGTTAGAGCGTCTGCTTGCAATGCAGGAGACCTGGGTTCGATCCCTGGGTCGGGAAGATCCTCTGGAGAAGGAAATGGCAACCCACTGCAGTGTTCTTGCCTGGAGAATCCCATGGACGGAGGAGCCTGGTGGGCTACAGTCCACGGGGTCGCAAGGAGCTGGACATGGCTGGGCGGCTTCAATTCACTTCTGTAACAGTGTTACTCTCTGGGCGACAGGGCCTCCTATTGGAGGTTTTCCATTATCGGAGGGAAGGTCAGTGAGTAAAGATTCTAAGAGTTTGTCCGAATTCCAGATATGATCACTAGTGTGAAGATATTTAAGATATGAGACGAATAAAGGCTCTCCACGGTATGCGTGGTGTAGGGATATGTTACCAGTGGTCCAGTCTAGGATGGATGTGGGGAGGGCTGAATCTCCCAGGGGAGTTATGGAGAGACATATCCAGCAGTCTTTAGCCAACTGTGGGTTAAAAACATTGGGGAGAGTATGAGTTAAATTGAGGGTCCGGAATAGATAGTTGAGTTTAGGGTTTTGAAAGAGTTCTTGGGTCAGAGGAAAGAAACAAGATAAGAAGAAGATGTTAACCAACATTTGGGGAAGTGAATAGAAGATAAACTACTCTGGAGAAGAATTGGATTTCAAAAGGGTAAAAGTTATAAAACGTTCCCTGCAGCCACCGGGTGGAGATGTAATCTTCAATGTGTTCGAACGTGGATCCTTGAGTGCCGGGAGCCAGTGTGAGGATTCCCGCCCGTGACAAGGTCATGAGGAAGGAAGCTGACATACTCAAGGCGTGCTCAGACTTCAGGGGCCCCTCTGGATACTCCTAAGCATGTACCCTAACAAAAAATCTGCCGACTTTTATGCTCTGTTTTTCCACTCTTCTGATATTCTCTGGAAAAAAGTCAATTCAGGGCTTTAGTCTTCTGCATTTGAAAGGGATGTTTCAGTTAAACCCCCTCTGATAGCTCTCTAGCTTGTCTAACAGGTTCCCCCGGACCTCTTACAGCTTGTGAATTGCTTACAGCCCCCCAACCGCGAGAGGCACAAAGCTTAAAGCATCTTAAGATACAGAGCCTTTTCTAAAGAGTTAAAAATTATATTGGTGGTGGGTTTTCACTGTTGACTCAATGATTGCCGCCAGACCTCCATAGTCTTTATCTTTTAGGCACCTGGGAGGATGTTAATCCTAATGTAAACAGGATATGGAAAAGGATATATAGTAGTTTTAATGTAGCAACACTAGACTTTTGAGTTAATTACTTCTTTTGTTATATATCACTGCACTCCTCTTGTGTCCTTGATATGTAAGAATGTAACTTTATTTAGTGCTTTCTGAGAGTGGCACCAGACCTTGGGAAGATCAACACAAATAAGTCTTCTGTTTGACAAACCCTTATCAGAAAAAAGGCTGTAAAATGTTGATTGGCCCTTTTGGCTGGAAGATGATGTAAATTACCTAAGACTTGTGTATGCAATTAGGTATGCAGAGAGAAAAGCCTGGTTTTGATAAGAGTCTGAACTGCCAACACTGCATAATTTTGTATTACCCATTGATCTCTATGGTATATAAGGCCTTCTAAACAATAGGAGCCTGAGCCAGTCACTGGACTGGTTTCCACCGTGTCTCTTCACTTTAATTTCAGGCTGAATCTCCATCTGGGGCGCGGAGGCTCGCCAAGTCTACTTACTTGCCCTGGCTGTTAAGACCTGCGCAAAAGGGAGCCTAAGGCGAGGCACCCTTAGATATTCAAGTGGGCACTGGCGGCCCAACGTAGATGGTGCAAATTCCTTGTCTGGAATTTTATTGGTCTTCTGCGTAATCCAAGCCATTCAGCCCTCTTCTCTACTTAATCTTCCTACTACACTGTTATTTCCTAATCTAATCTTATACTAATAAATAAATAAGTCTTTCCTCGCCGACTCCATCCACGCTTCGAATTCCCTGGATCCACCGGGGCTGGACCCCGGCACTTGAGGACTCGAGACCCAGCTATCTGCCAGGAGTTGTTCTGGAAATAATTGTAGCCGTGAAACTGATAGGCTCATTCATCGTCAGTTGGGGCCTGTGGAAGCCATGAGAACTTTAGAGTTGTAGGGCCTGTGTGAGAAACTTGATAAGTACTAGTCTGGTAAGCATTCTCATCACTGGGCTGCATAACCTTTTTCAGCTGAGTAACGTGCACCCAAGGGGTGATTTCCTTTAATTCTGCAGCGGTAGGGGGCAGCAGTATTACCGTGTAGGGTCCTTGCCATTTGGGGTTAGGTCTGAGTGGGACTGACCTGTCACATACACTTTGCCTCCTATTTGGAGGGATGGGTACGGGGAGATAGGGATGTGGTCGAGGGAGTAGGTTATCCATATGTCTTCAAAGGGCATCTCGTATCTGGGCAAGTAAGGGAAAAGGCGATGGCAGTTTGGGACCGTCATGGGAATGGGGGAGTCCTAAAGGTACTATGGGCCTCCCATACATGGCCTCGAACGGACTGACATTTAGAGGTTTTTTTTGGTAAGGCCCAGACCTTTAAGAGGACTAAAGGGAGGAGTTTAGTCCAATCTTGATGAAGTTCAATTGTTAATTTGGTCAGAGTTTCTGTTAGGACTTGGTTGGCTCTCTTAACCTTACTGGAGGACTGGGGGTGATAAGGAATGTGAAACCTCCAAGGAATTTGAAGGGTCTGTGCAGTATTTTGGGTGATCTGGGATGTGAACTCGGGCCCGTTGTCAGACTGGAGGGAGGAAAGCATTCCAAACCTGGGGAGGATTTCAGTAAGAATAAGGCGAGCCACAGGAGGGGCTCATTTGTTTGTAGTTGGGAAAGCTTCAATCCACCCAGAAAATGTATCTACGAAGACTAGGAGAAATTTAACCCTTTTTATGGGTAGCTTGTGGGTGAAACCTACTTGTGCAGGAAGATGTCCGTGAATTTGGTGGATGGGGAAAGGAGGGGGGTGCGAATGTTAGAATTATGGTTTGTCTGCTGACAAGTGGTACAAGTTTGGGTCAGATTATTTAAATAAGTCACATCACCCTTAGTCAGCCCAGTAAAGTTCCAAAGGAAAGTCTTAAGTACTCTTGCAGAGGGGTGGAAAAGGGAGTGTAAATATGAAAGTAATGTGCAGATGTCAGGCTCGTCAATCTGGGCTACAGTAAAGCCAGGACTAACAGAGGCAGCCTGCCGCTTTGCTTCGTGATCTATGTCGTTATAAAAGGAGATAGGACCATGTCGTTGATGTCCCCAGCAATGTATTACAGCAGCTTGTTTTGGGAGCTGAGCCACATGGAGGAGTTCAGAAATAAAAGAAGCGTTGAGAATAGGTGTGCCCTTCTGAGTCAGGAATCCCCTCTCCCTCCAGATTATAATGTTGGAATGTAATATGTTATAGACATGCTTGGAGTCAGTGTAAATGTTTACCATTTGGGCTTTGGCTATTGTCAAAGCTTGTGTAGGAGCTACTTCAGCCTGCTGTGAGGATGTGTGAGCTGGGAGTGTGGCTGACTTGAAGAGGCGAGGGGGATAACTTTGTCAGGCTGTCCCTGGACTATAGTCTATCCAGCCCCAGGTGGGGCTTATGTCTGGGTACTGCCATCTATGAACCAGTATTCTGGGACTTTGGGGCCAGTAAGGGGCTGACCAGTTATATGTTCAAAGGGATTAAGTGTTATATCTAAGGTCTGAACACAGTCATGAGATAGGTGTTCTGCTTCTGGATCTGGTGTGGGGAGTAAGCTAGCAGGATTAAGAGGTTTACAAGGCACAAGAGAAACGGATGGGTCGAGGAGGTGTGTGTGGAGGATCTGTAGTAGAGCAGTGGGCAGAGAAAGGAAAGCCTGATGAGAGAGTAAATCTTTGAAGGAATGAGGTGAGCATACACTTAGAGGAGCGTTTCAGGTTAGTTTTTGGGCTTCAGGTATTAAGAGGGTAGTTGCAGCTAAGGCCTCGAGACAAGATGACCATCCGACATGATGAGATTGAGTTGTTTGGATGAGTAAGCTAGAGGGCCCCATATGTCCCCCAGTTTCTGGCACAGAATCCTTAAGTCATGCCCTTGTCGAGAATGTACAAAAAGGAAAAGAGGCCTGGTGTAATCAGGCAAGTAAAGAGAAGGGGCCTGTATGTAGTAAATGTTTGATGAGAGTCTGTATTGGGGTGTGGAGAGAAGTGGGAACCAATAAGGGTTCCTCTAAGTTTCCTCGAGTAGCTTGCTAGAGAGGTTTTGTGCGGAGGGGAAAATTTGGGACCCACATCCAGAAGTTTAATAGACCTCATAGAGAAAGAAGTTCCCTCCTGGTAGGGACCTGGGGGTCTGTGTCAAGGCTTGAAGTCCCTGAGCTGGGATTATTTTGGATGTGGGAGTGAGACGCAATCCCACGTCACTGACAGTGGTAGAAGCAATCAGTGCTTTGGAGATCGAGACTCTGTAGCCCCCATTGCCTAGGGGATTTAATACTGTTGCAATGTGGACTAGGCAGTTTTGGTGAGAGAAGCTACGGAGCCATAAATCGTCTACATATTGGAGTAAGGTAGTAGAGCCTAGGTCTGAAGTTTGTAGGTCTCTTTGGAGGGCTTGCCCGAAAAAATGAGGACTATCTTTAAACCCTTGTGGTAAAACGGTCCGAGTTAATTGTTGAGATTGCTATGTATCTGGATCCGTGCAGGTGAAGGCAAATAGAGGCTGTGAATAGTGGTGTAGAGGTTTAGTAAAGAAAGCATCTTTGAGGTCCAGTCCCGTGAAGCAGAGTGTGTCGGGGGAACATGTGAGAGAAGAGGGCAGCGATTAGTGACCACGGGGTGTACAGGTACTATGGCCTCATTGATCTTTTGAAGATCTTGGACTAGATGCCAGGAGCGGGGTCCCTCTTTGACTGCCAGTATAGGAGTATTATTGTTATTATGAGGAGAACAGATAGGCCGCAAAAGGCTGGCTTTGAGCAGTCGGGAGAGGTTATTGGTTTAAGTCCTTATCGGGATTCTGTGGTCAGGGTATACTGAGTTTGGGTTATGACCTGAGAGGGGTTTTTAAGAAAAACCTGTCCGGGGAATGGTGTCAAGCTACCGATGGGGCTTCGGTGTCCTAAACCCGAGGCTCTATCAGGGAAAATCAGGGGGCTGGTTTTGGGAGTGAGGGCTGGCCAAGGGTTCAGGTGTCATTTGGATGCAAAGAATTGATATCGGATCTAAGAATGGGAGGTTTATAGAAATTTGTAGCTTAGCCAGAAGATCACATCCCGTCAATGCCATTGGGCATTGAGGAGCTACTATGAAAGAATGTGTTAGTGTTGTTTTGCCAAAAGAACAAAGGAGAGGAGGGGTTATTTTGGGAGAACAAGGGACAGCTGAGACCCCTTTGATGGCCACTTCTGAAGGTTGGAGAGGGCTCTCAAAGGAGGTTAAAAGTAAAAAGGCTGCTCCAGTGTCTATTAGGAACGAGACTTTGTGTCCAGCCACCGTGCCAATTACCTGAAGTTCCAAGTCCATCTGTATGGGACGGATTTGGCGTCTGAAGCTTGGGGTCCATCACTGGAATAATTCAGGCACAATTGAGTCAATTCCCCTCTCATTTGAAGAGCCATGGTCTGGGGTGCCAGGCCCCCCCGAGTCTGGTTCCCAGCCCATTGTTGTTGGGCCTGGGGTGGACCCCGAGATTTGGTGGGTAGTGTCTGAGGACAATCCATTTCCCAGTAGCCCCATTGTTTGCAGGGGGGCAGGGTTTGGTGGGTGGCTGGGGGCTGGGGCAGGCCTTCGCCCAGTGTCCCTTTTGGTTACATCTGAAGCAGAGGCCTGGGGGGTTAGGTCCCATATGGCTGGGCTGAGGTTGGCGGGCCAAACAGGTTGATGTTTTTTCTTGGATAGCTGCAGTGAATAAAGCATATTTGGCCTTTCTTTTCTTTTCTTTTTCCTTTTTTGCTTCTTCTTCCCTATTATTGAAAACTTTAAAGGCTATTTTTAGGAGCTCTCGCTGAGGGGTTTCAGGGCCCTTTTGTAACTGATGTAGTCTTCAGCGAATATCGGGGACTGACTGACTTATGAAGTGGATGTGTAGGTACAAGAGTCCGGCAAGGGTGGAAATATCTAGGTTAGTGTATTTCTGGACTGCCTCAGTAAGCTGTGGAAGAAAAAGGGCAGGGTTTTCATCCTTTTCTTGAGTCACTCCCCTAGTCTTATTGCAGTTCACAGGAATGTGAGAGCTTTTTAGCATTCCTTCTAGTAAACAGGTAATCATACGATGCAGGTACCAGATGCTGGCACTGCCGGCTTGATAAGTTCACGGGGCTCAGTTAAAGGGGCTGCATCATCAGCCACCGGATTAGCCCTGTCTTGCTTATGGAGCTGATCAGCATGAGCTCGGGCTGCCCGCTATATCTGTTCTTTTTCATCAGGGGTTAAAGCGGCGTTTAGGATGTAATAGAGATCATTCCAGGTTAAATGATATGCTTGTGTAAGACGAAGGAATTCCTTCCTATATCTAGTAGGGTTTTCTGAAAAAGATCCCAATTTTTGTTCAGTTTGGCTGATATCAGAAATTGAGAAAGGCACACAGACCCGTGTAGGCCCCTCCGGTCCCTTCCTCTCTGGGAAGAAATCTGTGTTTACTTAGGGTCCTGGTCGACGGAGAGGGGGAGTGGGAATCTCTTTTGGGGTTTTGGGGTCATCACTTCCCGATTTGGAGGAGGAAGGGCTAGAGGGTGGGGTCTCATCTCCGGAAGTCTCATCTCTGGGGCAGTAGGGAGGAGGCCCATCTGCCAGGTTGAAATCGGGGGCTGAGGGTTTAGGGGGCCTTTTAGGGGCTTTAGATTCAGATTCTTTTGTAGTGGAGGGGGAGAGAGAGCAGAGGAGGATTTGATAGGTAGAACAGTCCTTGCCGGGAGAAATATCGATAACCTCAGATATGCAGATGACACCACCCTTATGGCAGAAAGTGAAGAGGAACTAAAAAGCCTCTTGATGAAAGTGAAAGAGGAGAGTGAAAAAGTTGGCTTAAAGCTCAACATTCAGAAAATGAAGATCATGGCATCTGGTCCCATCACTTCATGGGAAATAGATGGAGAAACAGTGGAAACGGTGTCAGACTTTATTTTGGGGGGCTCCAAAATCATTGCAGACGGTGATTGCAGCCAAGAAATTAAAAGACGCTTACTCCTTGGAAGGAATGTTATGACCAACCTAGAAAGCATATTCAAAAGCAGAGACATTACTTTGCCGACTAAGGTCCGTCTAGTCAAGGCTATGGTTTTTCCTGCGGTCGTGTATGGATGTGAGAGTTGAACTATGAAGAAGGCTGAGCGCCGAAGAATTGATGGTTTTGAACTGTGGTGCTGGAGAAGACTCTTGAGAGTCCCTTGGACTGCAAGGAGTTCCAACCAGTCCGTTCTAAAGGAGATCAACCCTGGGATTTCTTTGGAAGGAATGATGCTGAAGCTGAAGCTCCAGTACTTTGGCCACCTCATGTGAAGAGTTGACTCACTGGAAAAGACTTTAATGCTGGGAGGGATTGGGGGCAGGAAGAGAAGGGGATGACCGAGGATGAGATGGCTGGATGACATCACGGACTTGATGGACGTGAGTCTGAGTGAACTCTGGGAGTTGATGATGGACAGGGAGGTCTGGTGTGTTGCAATTCATGGGGTCACAAAGAGTCGGACACAATTGAGCGACTGAACTGAACAGTCCTTGCAGAGAGAAGGATGGCTTCTAAGCTTCCAGAAGGCTTGAATATAGGGGATCTTCGACCGTTTGCCCTTCCATTTGAGGAAGTTAGTGAGATCTGATAAAATATTGAAATCAGAAGTCCTGAACTCAGGCCAGTGGTTTTGGTTACCCAATTTGTATTGAGGCCAAATTTGAGTGCAAAGTGACTCGAGTTTACGAACCTTAAGAGTGGTCAAGAGTAGAGGTTTGAGGTTTCATTTTACACAGGCCAAGAGAGAGTCCCGTGGAATGGATTGGCTAGACCCCATAGCAAATGGCTAATGACTGTCCGGTCGAGAGAAAATGTCATCCCCTAATCCTTCAACCCAACAAAGGGAGAGAGGCTCTGAAGGAGGGAGGGATGTCCCCCAAGTACCTCCCCAGAGGGCCTTTTGGCTGGAGGGTTCCCTGGGAAACCAGAAAGACAATAGTCTATGGCGCCCTAGAGTACCATCTACTGGGTCAGGCAAGAATTCGTGGTGGATGGAGGGAGGTCAAATGGCAAAAGGCCTCTGCCCTGGAGTTGGTTGGTTTCATGAAAAAAAGAATGTAGAGAAAAGAGGAAGAGAGAGAAAGAGAGAGAGAGAGGCCAGTACTCCTTGGGGTACGTGGAAAACCAATAAAGCCCTTATTGAGGGCTTGTACCGTTCACGAAGGTGCAGGGCATCCTCTCGAGGAGGTCTTGAAAGCCCGGGCAGGAAAGTGAGCTCAGCAGGCTTCCACGCTCTGAAGAGCCGGCCGTGGAGAATGAGAAGGAACCTCAACCTCCCGGGTTTCGGCACCAAAAATGTAAGTCAAGCGAACTAGAGAAGGTGAGGTTCGGAAAAAGAATGAGACCGGCACTTTACAGGAACAGATCACCTTTAATGAGGTGAGAAGGGGCAGCAGTCAGATTAGTGGGCTGCTGTGCTAAGTCAAGAAGAGAGTAGGTATATATAGAAAACATATATATGTAGAGATACATTGTTTTGAGGGGGTCTGTTTTTCCTCAAGATTACTTTTGATTAGTTAGCTTTCAACAACTGGGGCAAGGAATTCCTGAGACCAGCCGGAGACTGGGATCGGCTGGGAAGTGAATGTAATCCATCTTAGTGTCCATTCCTTTCTTCGGGGGGAGAAATTTCTTTACTCTGTATAGAATGGTGGGGAGGACCTGGAGGGGAGTTTTAACTCCAGGCTATTTTGAGCCGTGTAGCTTTCATTCAGGAAAGCTGTTTACCCCAGCACAGACCCTCTCTGTGTCCCAGCCCAGCCTGGCAGGTCCCAGTTCCCAAAGCCCAGCCCCTCTCACCTGGAGGAATGGGAGCAGCCACATGGTCCTGCCCAGGTCCCCACCCTGTGGATCATCAATGCCAGCTGCTCTCCAGGGACTCGAACTGAACCCACAGGCAAAGCGCCCTCTATGTGTCAAAATCATTAGTTTTTAGTATTTCTCATCTACTTCCCTTATGTTTTTCTGCTCTTACTTCCCCATTTTATGAATTGTTGTCCTTTAGAGCATTTGATGGGTGTGATAACGTGTCCTCCATGGCTGGGGAGACACAGAGCATCCCAGTTGCCCAAGATCTCCCTGCAAGCGTGTGTGAGGGTCTGAGGAGGTGGCTGCCAGTCGAACAGCATGACATGTGTGGCGGGGCACATGGCGGGAGGAGAGCACTGCAGAGCCGGGGAGATGAGTGATGGAGAGACGTTGGTCTGTGATCGGGAAGAATGTAGTGCTCGGGGTTCAGGCCCAGCCTCGCTGGACAAACAGCCCCATCTTACCCTCCTTGCAAGCAGCCCCACCCCCCACCCACCATGCATCTCAGATCACCTTCCTGCCCTGGGCCAAGGTCCCTCCCTGAGCCTGACGCCTGCCCCTCTTTTAGGTTGGCCTCCTAAGGTCCAGAGTCACTGGAGGCCGCCACAGGGGAGTCAGAAGGAAGGAGAGGCGCCTTCCCCACCCCGCATTCTGCTGCCTCTCCCACCTCTTCACATATTTCCCCTGGCTCTGGGCTGCTGACCACCGAGCTGCTTATTCCACTGACTCTGCACTCCCCTCCCCACTTCCCTGCAGGGAGCCCGGTTCCTCTGTGCCCTGCCCCCTCTCCTGTATCTAAAAGAACGCATTTATTTATTTATTTATGATTGTGCTGGCTCTTCGCTGCCCCGCGAGTTTTCTCTAGCTGTGGAGAGCAGGGGGTTACTCTCTGGTTGTTAATCACGGGCTTCTCATCCTGGTGGCTTCTCTTTGTCTCAGGGCACAGGCTCTAGGCCACTCAAGGCCTCAGTAGTTGTGGCTCCCGAGCTCCAGGACTCAGGCCTAGTAGTTGAGGCACATGGGCTTAGCTGCTCTGCAGCACGTGGGATCTTCCCGGGTGCGGGATCAAACCTGTGTCTCCTGCACTGGGAGGCGAGTTCTTAACCGCTGAGCCACCAGGGAAGTCTCCTCTCTATTGGCCGAGTCCCTCTTCTCGCTCTCATGCCCCTTACCCCGGCGTCTCCCAGACTCTGTCCTTGTTGCCCTTGTCTCTGAGCAGCATCCCCAGCACTCTCTCCAGCGGCCCCTCCACTCACAGGGCCGTCACACGCACATCTCAGCCCCCATCTCGACTCCGCTCTTGGCTTTCAAAGCCAATGCACTTCTGCAGAGTTACCCGCCCCGTTCAGTGCTCAGATACACTCTGAATGAAATTCCTTGAAAGTCCTTGTGACTCCAGTCCTCAGACTGATCTCTTTGTGGCTAAGGCTTCCCCCTCCAGACTAGCCTTCCAAAGACATAGCCCCCTGAGTCTTCTTCCTGCCTCCTGTCACCCTCTGAGGGCCTTGCGGGGGAGGGGGGCTTGGAGGTGCAGTGGCAAGTCTGCAGGAGCAGGAGAGGGGTGGTGAGCCAGTTCTGGGGAGGGAGTCATGAGGAGGAGGAGGCTGAGCCACTTCTGTGTACGTTTATGTCCGAGGGCTGAGGGTTCTTCTGGGAGGAGGGTGGTCCAGTGAGCCCAGATGCTTCTGCCTGCAGCCAAGAACTCATGAAGGGTGGGGGTGGGCAGGACTGCAGGGAACACCAGCTCCCCCTCCTTCCCTTCAGTTCTCACTGGTTTTATCAAGGTGAGCTGCTGTTCAGTCACTAACTCATGCCCGACTCTCTGTGACCCCGTGGACTGCAGCCCGCCAGGCTCCGCCGTCCATGGGATTCTCCAGGCAGGAATACTGGAGTGGGTGGCCATCCCAGGTGACTAGGTGGTAAGTATTCTTGCCTGGAGAGTCCCATGTACAGAATACTGGAGTGGGTTGCCATTTCCTTCTCCAGGGGGTCTTCCTGACCCAGGGATGGGAACTGCGTGTCCTGCAGTGACATGCGATTCTTACCACCTCGTCACCTGGGAAGCCCCTCATTGTGCTATAATTGTGATAAAATAAGCTGTGTACATTGAAAGGGCCCAGTTGAAAACTGTTTTCTTTTTGTTTTTCTTTTTTATTATTTTCAAATTTTGCATAGAGTAAGACTCACTCTTTTGTGATGTATACTTTGATGAATTTTTAAAGCAAGCATCATTTCTTGCAAACACCACCACAAACATACAGCAAAATTCCATCACTTTCCTCCAGGGTCTTCAACTGTGGATTTTGCTTCTTTAATGTCAGGCCGTCAAGAGCTCCATGTGCTGAAGGCTTCCCAAGACTGCTGTTCCAACGGAGTTCAGCTTTCAGAGGCTCTGAGGTGCTTTCGGACCTGGCCCGTGTGCGCCACCCAGCGGCTAGTCCGTGACACAGGGGTGGCCTTTCCCCAGTTTTCAGTCTGGGGTACTGTCTCAGGGTCCCGCCAGCTCGCACAGCTTGGAGGGTGAGCTGACTGCCCACGGTCCCTTTCTGGAGCTGCTTCCTCTTCTTCAACTCTCTGACCCCTTCCCCCTGCCTCCTGGTCCTGTGGTTGGAAAGCTGAGGCTTTTGTCTTCCCTGTCGGCTTGGTCAGCCTCCAGGGCCCCGCAGAGGGAGCATGAGAAGAAACACGCACTGGCTTTCCTGCCCAGCTGCCTCCATGTTTCTTCTTCTACTATTTTTTTAAAAAAGATTTATTTATTTATTTGTTGGCTTGGCTGAGTCGTTGTTGCTGCGCTCAGGCTTTCTCTACTTGTGAGCAGGGCCTCTAGTTGCAAAGGGCAGGCTTCTCACTGTGCTGGCTTCTCTTGTTGCTGGGGCGAGGCCTCCGGGGGCGGGGCCTCTGGGGCGGGGCCTTTGGCAGCTGCAATTCTCAGGCCCTAGGCCTCAGTAGCCCTGGCACACAGGTTTGCTTGTTCCACAGCATGTGGAACCTTCCTGGACCAGGGGTCAAACTCACGTCTCCTGCATGTGTAGGTGGATTCTTACCCACTGAGCCACCAGGGAAGTCCTGATCTTTCTGGTGGTGGGTGTCTGAGTCGTGTCAAGTTTTGAGTGTTATTGAGGAGTGTTGCTCTAACATTGTGGCCCATGCCTTTGGTGAACATCTATATACCTTATTCTTAGCAGTTAAAGGGACCCTTGTTTTCTTTATCGGAAGAAACAATCGTGTATAGATCAGGTCAGGACCCAATTTCTATAATGGCTGTTTTCATTTTATTTCTCTAATTGAAGTAGTTGATTGACAATGTTGTGCCAACCTCTCCTGTACAGCAGAGTGACTCAGTTGTACGTATGGAGATGTTCTTTTTTAAAATACTCATTTCCATTGTGATTTATCACAGGATATTGAAGTCAGTCCCCCGTGCTATACAGTAGGATCTTGCTGCTTATCCATCCACATGTAAGAGCTTACGTCTGCTAACCCCAGACTCGGAGCCTTTTCCTTCCCTCCTCCCTCCCCCTTGGCAACGACAGGTCTGTTCTGTACGTCTGTGAGTCTGTTTCTGTCTGGTGGATACGTTCATTTATGCCATATTTGAGATTCCACATATAAGTGATATCATATGGTGTTCGTCTTTGACTTTCTGAGTTACCGCACTGAGTAGGATAATCTCTAGTTGCACCCATGTTGATGAAAACAGTCAGTCATGTCTGAGTCTTGTGACCCCATGGACTGTAGCCCACGAGGTTCTTCTGTCCATAGGACTCTCCAGGCAAGAATACTAGAGTGGGTTGCCATTCTCTTCTCCAGAAAGTGGCATTATTCATTCTTTTTAAAGGCTGAGCAGTATTTCAGTGTGCGTATGTATGTGGATGTATACACGCCACCTGTTCCTCATCCATCATCTGTTCACGGACATTTAGCTTGTTTCCATGTCTCGGCTATTGTGAACAGTGCTGCTGTGGACATAGCGGGGGCATGCATCTTTTTGAAACAGTTTTGTCCAAGTGTAGGAGTGCTGGATCATATCATACTTCTATTTTTAGTTTACTGAGGAACCTCCACACAGTTTCCATAGTCACTGCACCAACTTATATTCTCACTAACAGGGTAGGACGGTTCCCCTTTTTTCCACTCTCTCTCCAGCATTTGTTAAATGTAGACTTTCTAATGATGTCCATTCTGACCAGTCTGAGGTGATATCTCATTGAAGTTTTTATTTGCATTTCTCTGCTAATTAGTGATGCTGAGCATCTTCTCATGTGCCTCCATAGACCCTGGATGTCTCCTTTGGAGAAATGGCTGAGACCTACTTTTAAGAGAAGTGGGATTTCAGCCAGGGTTAAATCTTTAGCCACATCCAGTGATTCAGAACACAATTTCCTGGAGGGAAACTGAGGTCTTGAGACCAGGGCACTTGAGCTCCTCACCACCTGCCCAGGTGCCCTGAACCCTCAGGTTGGGCAAAAGAGGTCTGAACACCTGTTAGAAGACAGTGGCTCCCTTGCAGTACATGTGGGTGTTTGAGAGGGAGCCAGGACATGCTCCTGCCCCCACAATCCGCCCCTCCTCCCAACCTCAGATCAATGGGTGAAGTTGAGTGTGGGCATGGCCCCGGGGAGTGCAGGGCTACCACGGAAGGAGAAAATGAGTTCCTTTCGTCACGACCAGAGGGCGTGCCTGGGAGTGGATCTCAAGACACAAATCCCAGTGGTGGAATCTCATGATGACCGAGGAGGAGTCTTTCAACCTGGGGTCTACACGCACACACACACACACATACACACACACACACACATGTACACACAGCATGGGGGCACTCAGCACACTTTCCAAACCTGGGGAGCTGGGCCTGTTCACCTCTGGGTAGCTCTTAGCAGCACAGAAGCCACAAAGCCACACATTACATGAAATAAACAGAACTGGCCAGGACAGAGTGAGAAAGAAGGGGTCAGAGGCTCAGAGAAATTTGCCTCCTAAAATATGACAGAGAAAAGGAGAGACAAAGAATCAGTCGAGAGAGGAGGGGGAGAGGGAGCAGGGGACACAGGCCCCGAGGGCAGTGGGGAGGGTCACCCAGGAGATGGAAGATAAGCAGCGCCTGTGCAGGGTGGTGACCAGCAGCCAGGAGCCGGGGTGCGTGCAGACGTGGGAGAGGAAGCCTCTGGACAGAATGTGTGAAAGGAAAAGGGGCTTCTCCTTTCTGATCCTGCCCCAGGGCGGCCTCTGCTCTGCAGTGACTCAGGACCTCAAAGGAAGCTGACCCCAGGGAGGGGCAGGGGTGAGGCTCAGGGCAGGAAGGTGGTCTGAGATGCAGGTGGGGGTGCTGCCTGCAGGGAGGGGAGGGTGGGGCTGTTTCTGCAGCGAGGCTGCACCTGAGCCCTGAGCTCCGCCTTCTCCCCAAGTGCAGACCCAGTTGAGTCCATTCCTGCCTCCAACCCCCTGCTCTGGGGCTAATCTCTCCTCACCCACCACCAGCTCTTCCGTCACCCACCCCAGCAGTGATGACTCGGCTCCTTGTGGGCACACCCGCCTGGACCCGGACCACTTGTTCTCCCCAGAGGCACAGAGGTCTGGTCACAGCTCTCATCACATGCTGCAATTCATCCTCTGAATGAGTGACACCCCTTTCTCCTAATCTGTAAAATGCAGAAGTAGGTGCTGACAGTGGGAAGTGAACCAGAGACAAGTGCAAAGGAGATTCAGGAAACCTCTCGAGGCTTGAGGGACATCTGGCGTGTCTACTTCTGACCTTGGCTCCGGTTCCTTGAAGGGACTGAGAGCTCATTAGGTCCGAGGATGGGAGGCAGGACCACCTGTCTGCTCCCGGCTCTGTTCCTTCTCGTCATCCCAGGTGAGTGGGGTGGGGATTCTGACCCTGGAGTGACTGAGGCAGGAGATCCTGAGGGTTTGTCCTGGGGGAACATAGCAGGGAACACGGCAGGGTCCATTCATTCATCCAGACACTTATTTGTTAATCAAATATCACATTTACTATCACCTCACAGCCTCTATGTTAGGTGCTGGGAAACAAGAAACCAAACCAAACCAAAGTGTCCCCCCACCCTCCCGTAGGACAGTGTTTTTCAACCTCGGCCATTCTAGACACACAGATGAATGAACGAAAATGGGGGTAATGAAGGAATCCACTCCTGAAGAGCTTTTTAAAGCTTCATTTCTGGCTGCACTGGGTCGTGGGGGTGCTCAGCTCTTCCTCCAGGTGCGGAATGCTGGCTTCTCATAGCAGACGCTTCTCTGGTCCCAGAGCACAGGCTCCAGGGGTGCAGGCTCCATGGCTGTGGTGCAGGCGCGGAGTTGCCGGCCCCACCCATGGAATGGGGAATCTTCCTGGACTGGGGTGGAACCCGTGCCCCTGCATTGCACCATCGGGGAAGTCCTTAAAGTTTTTATTGTGATTTTTTTCCTCACTGTTTTGTTGATTTGGGGCATCCCTGGTAGCTCAGATGGTAAAAAATTCACCTGTAAGGCAGGATATCCTGGTTCAACCCTTGGGACAGGAAGATCCCCTGGAGAAAGGAATGGCAACATACTCCAATATTCTTGCCTAGAGAATTCCATGACAGACCACGGGGTGGCAAAGAGTCAGACTCAACTTAGCGATAACACTTCCATTTTATTTTGCTCTTTAGACATTTTCTGAGCATGTGGAAATGTTAACTTCTGTTTTATTGTTAATTTCTAGCTTAGCTGAATTATATTCAGAGAACGTTCTCAATGACTTCAGTCCTTGGAAAATTTCAGTCACCTATTTTGCGGCAGTCCCTTGAATGGTCAATTTTTGTAACTGTTCTCTATGTGATTTCAAAAAACGTGTTGTTTGAAGTTGTTAGATCATGTTGCACATGCTTCTGGTTGCATCTCACACTCATGCTGAACAATCGTGCTGAATGCTTATTGACGGTAAAGAAGTGCTCAGAGTTTCTGTGAATGCGTTTGCATTTGCACACATGCATGCTGTTGCTAAGTCGTGTCTGACTCTTTGTGACTCCATAGACCGTAGTCTGCCAGCCTCCTCTGTCCCTTGGATTCTCCAGGCAAGAATACTTGAGTGAGTTTCCAAGCCCTCCTCCGGGGGATCTTCCCGACCCAGGGATGGAACTTGTCTCCTGAGGCTCTTGAATTGCAGGCAGATTTACCCCTGAGCCACTGGGAAGCTCCAGGTTTGCATTGACTTCAGTAAATTTAAATAATTTTTAATGGAGGTCTGATTGAAGTGATTTCCAAGGCTCTGAGTGCCTTTATGCAAGTTTCAGTTCAGTTCAGTTCAGTTCAGTTCAGTTCAGTCTCTCAGTCCTGTCCGATTTGTTGTGACCTCATGGACTGCAACACCCCAGGCCTCCCTGTCCATCACCAACTCCTGGAGTTTACTCAAACTCGGGTCCATTGAGTCAGTGATGCCATCCAACCATCTCGTCCTCTGTCATCCCATTCTCCTCCCACTTTCAATCTTTCCCAGCATCAGGATCTTTTCCAATGAGTCAGTACTTCACATTAGGTGGCCAAAATATTGGAGTTTCAGCTTCAGCATCAGTCCTTCCAATGAATATTCAGGACTGACTTCTTTTAGGATGGAATGGTTGGATCTCCTTGCAGTCCAAGGGACTCTCAAGAGTCTTCTTCAGCACCACAGTTCAAAAGTATCAACTTTTCAGCACTGAACTTTCTTTATAGTCCAACTCTCACATCCATACACGACTAGTGGCAAAACCACAGCCTTGACTAATGACCTAGACTGAAGATAATGAGCAAGTGAGTGCTGTCCTGTCCTCGCTCTTATCTTACAAAAGCACTTCTCCCAGGAATTTGGGAATGGAATTTACAATTCAGTGAACATAATGGGATATGTCCTGTATGGAGTCCATAGCACATGGAGGCCCAGTAGCAACCACTGTTTCGGTCAGCTTCAAGGAGGCCCCTACCAGTACATTTACTACACCATACCCAGTTTACTACAGTTTACCGGTTTACTACATCATAACCAGTAGGAACAGCCTCCCCACAGACATGTTAAAGGGGTGTTTCAGCTGGACCTCCTGAGGTCGTCAGTGTAGAGTCATCTTCTGTGAAAATGGGTCCTCTGGTCTTTCCTCCCCATCAGAGCAGAATAACACAGGGATGGCTGCAAATGGACATGACTGGAATGGAAAGATTTACT
The DNA here is from genome assembly GCA_006408615.1 of Connochaetes taurinus. NCBI lineage: Eukaryota > Metazoa > Chordata > Mammalia > Artiodactyla > Bovidae > Connochaetes > Connochaetes taurinus. Next base: position 358,740 of record SJXO01001635.1, on the reverse strand, counting down.
GGTCGCAGACAGGGGAAGAGGCGTTAATTGCAGGAAACTACTCTTGCTGTGCGTCAGTGTTTCTGTTTCTTTGAGATCTGCAGCTGTGCTTTTATGGGATTTTCCTGGTGGCTTTGACTAGAATTTTGAAGGGCAAAAGGTCCATCTAGTGGAAGGTGTATCCCTTCCTTGACTGTTACTCAGCTCAGGCCTCCTTTGGGTCTGGTTGAACTATTCACAATGCAGGAGGCTGTGGCCCTGCCCCCAGGACGGGAGGTGACAGGTACATGGATTTGTGTTTCCAGGCTCATCTGCCCTCTTGGGTCCTGGAGCAGTGAGAGGTGTGGAGCAGGGCTCACTGACTGTGCGGTGTCGATACGACCCTGGATGGGAGCCGTACGTGAAGTGGTGGTGCCGGGGGGCTGACTGGAGCAGCTGTCGGTTCGTTGTTAAAACCAATGGATCAGAGAAGGAGGTGAAGAAGGGCCGCGTGTCCATCAAGGACAACTGGAAAGACCGCTCGTTCACTGTGACCGTGGAGAAGCTCAGGCTAGACGACTCAGACGCTTACTGGTGTGTGATTGAGAGAGCTGGAGCTGACCTGGGGGACCCAGTAGAAGTGACCATTGACCCAGGTAAGACTATGTGTGTGTGGACGTGTCTCTTCAGGGCCTGCTCTGTCCAGGGACCCAACTGTCCCTCAGAGGGAATGTCCCAGGGATGGGGGAGTCCTGAGGGCTCACCACCTGGGCTGAAGCGGCCGGGCTTCCCCTCAACGCTCTCCTGGCTCCAGGCCCGCCTCCGGGCAGGGTCAGGCTTTCCCAGCACCGAGTTACCCCGCGCACAGTCAGTGCCCGCGTCTGCTCCCAAGGAGATGAAGGTGGTGGTCCTCGTGTCAGTCTGTGGGCCAAGGGGCCCTCCTCTGTGGGACCTGGAGACCCTGATTCCTGCCAGTGCTTTCCTGGGACCCCTGCTCTGCTGGGGGTGTTCTTGCTCTTTCTGGAATTTGGGGTTGGGTCTTCAGAGCTGCCATGCCCACCGCGTGTTCCATACTCCATCTCAGGGGGAAGTCCCAGCCCAGTGGGGGATGCTGTGCTTAATGTCGGGGTCTGGACAGGGCTCCACAGTCAGAAGGCTGCATTTCTGATGCATGAAACCCCATCATGAGCCATTTATAGGTTTGTGTTGAATGACACTCTCTTCCTCTATCCATCTAGAAGGCAAACACCCCTGGGCATGTTAGTGGAGGCACCTTGGTTTGACTGATTTTGTCTGTTGGGCTCTGCTCCTGCTGACCCTTGGACCGGGCGACACCAGCTCACAGGGCTCCTCTGGCAGAGAGGGGTGGGCACACAGTCAATAGCTCCCTACACATACATCCTGAACCTGTGAGGCTCATCATACTTGCAAAGCAGAGCAGGTTCATCTCAGTCAACCCTGACAACACTCCTGAGAGGGACTCTCCCCATCGCCGGAGCTTAATAACGTCCTCCAAGTGCAGGCTCTTCCTGAGCCTCAGGATTTTGCTCAGCGCTGGTCCTGGCCTTTGAAGTTGCAGATCTTGGCTGTGTCAGCTGCCGGGTAGCCCCCATTCTACTCCTGTCCTCGTGGATAAGTAGGTGGGGGAGGCACTGGCCGCGGCCCCATCACAAGCAGCTGGAGCATTTGAATTCTGCTCCCTCCAGCTGCCCTTGGCCTGAGGCGACCCTGGGCCCCTTTAACCTCCGGACCTGTGCCAGCCCCACTGCTTCTGAGGCTCTGAGTCTCCTGGAGGCCAGGGAGATATGAGCAGTCCGGGCTCTCGGCCCTTCCCTTGGCCCTGCTCCAGGCACTCAGGATAGGGAGGCCCATGCTTCCCAAATCCCCATCTGACAGACTCAGAGCCATGTTTAGGGTGGCGGGCGGGTGAGCAGGCAGAGTGCTGTGTAACCTGGTCTGTATGTCTTGCAGCACCTACAGAAGCAGTGTTGATCTCCACCCGCGCCACCTCCAATGCCAACATGTTCACAGAACCAGTTGCCCCAGAAGAGAATCAAGGGCAACTGTAAGTATCAATTATGGCTTTTGATATGCATGAGATATCTGATTGTCTCTAACCAACAGATAAGCACTGCATACCCACTCCTGCCCATCCCCATTTTTATTTTTTAAAGTATTTTAGTTTTTTGGATATGCTCCGTCTTCATGGCTGTGCACGGGTGTTTTCTAGTTGTGGCCATTTTGGTCCCCGACCAAACCCCCCTCCGACAGCAGGTCATCCAGCCCTGTGGCTACTGTTCCCTGTGGCCCAGCCCTCCAGTGGAGGCACCCTTTAGAGTCCGGCCAGAGCTTGTCTCCCGACCCTCAGGCTCTGTTGAGAAGGCAAGGACTCTGGGCGCTCTTCCCACTTGCTCCTGGGCCGCAAGTGTCCTTGGAGCCCCCAGACCCTTTGTCCTGGGCTCAGTGCCTTTTGCAGGCATGTTGCTTCCAATGTTCATCTGCCCCATTTTTATGGAGTGAACTTCTGCGTGGCCTGCACTGTGTGTGGCTCTGGGGACACAGACAAGGAGCATCTCCTGTGGAGCTCAGAGATGAAGACTCTGAGTCTGGGACTCGGTCGGGACGGCAGCCAGTGTGGATGGCACGGCTGGTGTGTGTGGGCCCCAGCGGGGCTCCTGGTCCAGATTCTGGGGGAGCAGGGAAGGCCTGAGGAGTCCTGTTTTCCCTAACTTCTGCTCTGGCAACTGCAGTGACACTCATGTCTCCTGGTGGCTCACAGAGGTTTTCCTGTCGTTATCCTGTTAATTCTTCGCCCCTGCCTACACTACTCATGAGAAGAAACGGACAGATAGGCACGTTCCCCATTTACAGAGGAACAGACTGGGTCTCACCCATGCTTCTTAGTGCCCTGCCCAGCCGTTGCAGCCAAAGGGGCTTTCTGTACGCTGTGAAGTCCCTTTCACTTCCTCCTTCTCTCTCCCTGGCCCTCTCTGCTTCTAGATCTGCCCCATTTCCTATTACTGGACCTTCACACAGAATATCTGTGGGCCACCCCCCACATTCTTCCTCCGGGAACACTTGCCTTCCCCTGTCACATTTGCTCTGTGTTTGGAAAGTTTCTTTCTACCAAACTGCTGTGAATAAGGAATCACTAAGGATCACTAAGGAATATCTTCATTGAATGGATCAAAGGCACCCGTAAGTATCAGGCAGGGCCTTTGATACACATGAGATGGCCGATTCACTCATTTATGCAAAAATTAAGCATTGAGCACCCATTCCTACCTATTCCTGTTTTTCCAGTTAATTCGTTTATTTATTTTTGGCTGCTCTGGGTCTTCATCACTGAATGTAGGCTCTCTCTAGTTGTGGTTGGTGGACTTCTCTTTGAAGTGGCTTCTCTTCTTATGGAGCATGGGCTCTGGGGTGCATGGGCTTCAGAAGATGTAGCACATGGGCTTAGATGCTCTGCAGCATGTGGGATCTTCCCAGACCAGGGATCCAACCCGTGTCCCCTGCATTAGCAGTGGATTCTTTATCACTGGACCACTGGGAAGCCTGCCCATCCCTGTTTTAAGAATATGAGGGGATATGAGGATTATCCAAATATCCAGTCGTCTGCCTTCCAGGTACTTATATCACATAATCAATGTACCAAACAGAGTTAAGTGATTGATTGGTAACTTCATTTGACAAATTTCTGTGAAGAGTGAAGAATAAGGGATGATTCTTGTATTAGTTTGGCTGGCATGGCAAAGTAACACAGGCCAGGCGGCTTAGACAACGTTCATTTTTCACAACCCTGGAGGCCAGGGTCTATGGTCAAGTTGTCAGCGTATCTCCTTTCTCCCAAGGGCTCCCTCCTTAGCTGTGTAGACGGCTGTCTTCCTTGCTGTGCATCTCGTGGTTTCCCCTTTGTGTGTGTCTATGTTCTAAGCTCTTCTCCTTCTGATGAGGACACTGGTCCTTTCCTGCCCAGGAGAGCAGCAAGGGTCAGAACAGGGAGACATGAAGAAGGAGAGTCTGGGGGTGAAG
>SJXO01001635.1:279304-350711 GCA_006408615.1 Connochaetes taurinus | reverse complement strand
TATTGCTGAAGCCTGGCTTGGAGAATTTTGAGCATTACTTTACTAGCATGTGAGATGAGTGCAATTGTGAGGTAGTTTGAGCATTCTTTGGCATTGCCTTTCTTTGGGATTGGAATGAAAACTGACCTTTTCCAGTCCTGTGGCCACTGCTGAGTTTTCCAAATTTGCTGGCATATTGAGTGCAGCACTTTCACAGCATCATCTTTCAGGATTTGAAACAGCTCAACTGGAATTCCATCACCTCCACTAGCTTTGTTTGTAGTGATGCTTTCCAAGGCCCACCTGACTTCACTTTCCAAGATGTCTGGCTCTCGATTAGTGATCACATCATCATGATTATCTGGGTTGTGAAGATCTTTTTTGTACTAATTTTGGGCTAATTACTTTACAATATTGTGGTGGTTTTTGCTGTGCATTCACATGAATCAGCCATGGGTGTACATATGTTCCCCATTCTGAACCCCTCTCCCACCTCCCTCCCCATCCCATCCCTCAGGGTCATCCCAGTGCACCAGCCCTGGGCACCCTGTCTCATGCATCAAACCTGGACTGGCAATCTGTTTCACTTATGATAATATACATGTTTCAATGCTATTCTCTCAAATCATCCCACCCTCGCCTTTTCCCATTGAGTCCCAAAGTCTGTTCTTTACATCTGTGTCTCTTTTGCTGTCTCACTTATAGGGTCATCATTGCCATCTTTCTAAATTCCATATATACGCGTTAATATATTGTATTGGTGTTTTTCCTTTCTGGCTTACTTCACTTTGTATAATAGGCTCCAGTTTCATCCACCTCATTAGAAGTGATTCAAATGCATTCTTTTTAATAGCTGAGTAATATTCCACTGTGTATATGTAGCACAGCTTTCTTATCCATTTGTCTGCCGATGGACATCTAGGTTGCTTCCATGTCCTGGCTATTATAAACAGTGCTGCGATGAACATTGGGGTACATGTGTCTCTTTCAGTTCTGGTTTCCTTGGTGTGTATGCCCAGCAGTGGGATTGCTGGGTTGTATGGTACTTCTATTTCATTTTTTAAGGAATCGTGCCACTGTTCTGCATAGTGACTGTACTAGTTTGCATTCCCACCAACAGTGTAAGAGGGTTCTCTTTTCTCTGCACCCTCTCCAGCATTTATTGTTTGTAGACTTTTTGATAGTAGCCATTCTGACTGGTGTGAGATAGTACCTCATTGTGATTTTGATTTGCATCTCTCTAATAATGAGTGATGTTGAGCATCTTTTCATGTGTTTGTTAGCTATCTGTATGTCTTCTTTGGAGAAATGTCTGTTTAGTTCTTTGGCCCATTTTTTGATTGGGTCGTTTATTTTTCTGGAATTGAACTGCAGGAGCTACTTGTATATGTTTGAAATTAATTCTTTGTCAGTTGCTTCATTTGCTATTATTTTCTCCCATTCTTAAGGCTGTCTTTTCACCTTGCTTTTCACCTTTCTCCTTTGTTCGGCGAAAGCTTTTAAGTTCAATTAAGTCCCATTTGTTTATTTTTGCTTTTATTTCCATTACCCTGGGAGGTGGGTCATAGAGGATCCTGCTATGATTTATGTCAGAGAGTGTTTTGCCTATGTTTTCCTTTAGGAGGTTTATAGTTTCTGGTCTTACATTTAGACCTTTAATCCATTTTGCGTTTATTTTTGTTTATGGTGTTAGAAAGAGTTCTAGTTTCATTCTTTTACAAGTGGTTGACAAGTTTTCCCAGCACCACTTGTTAAATAGATTGTCTTTTCTCTATTGTATATTCTTGCCTCCTTTATCAAAGATAAGGTGTCCCTAGGTGTGTGGATTTATCTCTGGGCTTTCTATTTTGTTCCATTGATCTATATTACTGTCTTTGTGTCAGTACCATACTGTCTTGATGACTGTGGCTTTGTAGCATAGCCTGAAGTCAGGCAGGTTGATTTCTCCAGTTCCATTCTTGTTTCTCAAGATTGCTTTGGCTATTTGAGGTTTTTTGTATTTCCATACAAACTGTGAAATTATTTGTTCTAGTTCTGTGAAAAATACCATTGGTAGCTTGATAGGGATTGTATTGAATCTATAGATTGCTTTGGATAGTATACTCATTTTCACTATATTGATTCTTCTGATCCATGAACATGGTATATTTCTCCATCTATTTGTGTCATTGTTGATTTCTTTCATCAATGTTTTATAGTTTTCTATATATAGATCTTTTGTTTTCTTAGGTAGATTTATTCCTAAGTATTTTATTCTTTTTGTTGCAATGGTGAATGGAATTGTTTCCGTAATTTTCCTTTCTATTTTCTTATTCTTAGTGTATAGGAATGCAAGGGATTTCTGCGTGTTGATTTTATATCCTTCAATTTTACTATATTCATTGATTAGCTCTAGTAATTTTCTGGTGGAGTCTTTAAGGTTTTCTATGTAGAGGATCATGTCATCTGCAAACAGTGAGAGTTTTACTTCTTTTCCAATCTGGATTCCTTTTATTTCCTTTTCTTCTCTGATTGCTGTGGCTAAAACTTCCAAAACTATGTTGAATAGTAGTGGTGAGAGTGGGCACCCTTGTCTTGTTCCTGACTTTCGGGGCTGCTGCTGTTGCTAAGTCACTTCAGTTGTGTCCTACTCTGTGTGACCCCATAGATGGCAGCCCACCAGGCTCCTCTGTCCCTGGGATTCTCCAGGCAAGAATACTGGAGTGGGTTGCCATTTCCTTCTCCAGACTTTAGGGGAAATGCTTTCAATTTTTCACCATTGAGGACAATGTTTGCTGTGGGTTTATCATATATGGCTTTTATTATGTTGAGGTATGTTCCTTTTATGCCTGCTTTCTGGAGGGCTTTTATCATAAATGGATGTTGAATTTTGTCAAAAACTTTCTCTGCATCTACTGAGATAATCATATGGTTTTTATCTTTCAATTTGTTAATGTGGTATATTACATTGATTGATTTGTGAATATTGAAGACTCCTTGCATCCCTGAGATAAAGCATACTTGGTCAAGATGTATGATCTTTTTAATATGTTGTTGGATTCTGCTTGCTAGAATTTTGTTACGGATTTTTGTATCTATGTTCATCAGTGATATTGGCCTATAGTTTTCTTTTTCTGTGGCATCTTTGTCTGGTTTTGGTATTAGGGTGATGGTGGCCTCATAGAATGAGTTTGGAAGTTTACCTTTCTCTGCAATTTTCTGGAAGAGTTTGAGTAGGATAGGTGTTAGCTCTTCCCTAAATTTTTAATAGAATTCAGCTGTGAAGCCATCTGGTCCTGGGATTTTATTTGTTGGGAGATTTCTGATTACAGTTTTGATTTCCATGCTTGTGATGGGTCTGTTAAGATTTTCTGTTTCTTCCTGGTTCAGTTTTGGAAAGGTATACTTTTCTGAGAATTTGTCCATTTCTTCCAAGGTGTCCATTTTATTGGCATATAGTTGTTGATGGTAGTCTCTTATGATCCTTTGTATTTCTGTGTTGTCTGTTATGATTTCTCCATTTTCATTTCTAATTTTGTTGATTTGATTCTTCTCCCCCTTTTTTCTAGATGAGTCTGGCTAATGGTTTGCCTATTTTATTTATCTTCTCAAAGAACCAGCTTTTAGCTTTGTTGATTTTTGCAGTGGTCTCCTTTGTTTCTTTTTCATTTATTTCTGCCCTAATTTTTATGATTTTTTTTTCCTTCTACTAACCCTGGAGTTCTTAATTTCTTCTTTTTCTAGTTGCTTTAGGTGTAGAGTTAGGTTATTTATTTGATTTTTCTCCTGTTTCTTGAGGTAAGCTTGTATTGCTATGAACCTTCCCCTTAGCACTGGTTTTACAGAATCCCATAGGTGTTGGGTTGTTGTGTCTTCTTTTTCATTTGTTTCTATGCATATTTTGATTTCTTTTTTGATTTCTTCTGTGATTTCTTGGTTATTCAGAAGCATGTTGCTTAGCCTCTATATGTTTGTATTTTTAATAGTTTTTCCCCCTGTAGTTGACATCTAATCTTACCGCATTGTGATCAGAAAAGATACTTGAGATTATTTCAATTTTTAAAAAATTTACCAAGGCTATATTTATGGCCCAAGATACGATCTATCCTGGAGAAGGTTCATGTGCACTTGAGGAAAAGGTGAAATTCATTGTTTTGGGGTGAAATGTCCTGTAGATATCAATTAGGTCTAACTGGTCCATTGTATTATTTAAAATTTGTGTTTCCTTGCTCATTTTCTGTTTAGTTGATCTATCCAGAGGTGTGAGTGGGGTATTAAATCTCCCACTATTATTGTGTTACTGTTAATTTCCTCTTTCATACTTGTTATCATTTGCCTTACATATTGTCATGCTCCTATGTTGGGTGCGTATATATTTATAATTGTTATATCTTCTTCTTGGATTGATCCTTTGATCATTATGTAATGTCCTTCTTTGTCTCTTTTCATGGCCTTTATTTCAAAGTCTATTTTATCTGATATGAGTACTGCTACTTCTGCTTTCTTTTGGTCTCCATTTGCCTGAAATATCTTTTTCCAGCTCTTCACTTTCAGTCTGTATGTGTCCCTTGTTTTGAGGTGGGTGTCTTGTAGAGAGCATATACAGGGGTCTCATTTTTGTATCCATTCAGCCAGTCTTTGTCTTTTGGTTGGGGCATTCAACCCAGTTACACTTAAGGTAATTATCAATAATTATGATCGCATTGCCAGTTACTTTGTTGTTTTGGGTTTGAGTTTATACACCCTTTCTGTGTTTCCTGTCTAGAGAAGATCCTTTAGCATTTGTTGAAGAGCTGGTTTGGTGGTGCTGAATTCTCTCAGCTTTTGCTTGTCTGTAAAGCTTTTGATTTCTCCTCCATATTTGAATGAGATCCTTGCTGAGTACAGTAATCTGGGTTGTAGGTTTTTCTCTTTCATCGCTTTAAGTATGTCTTGCCATTCCCTTCTGGCCTGAAGAGTTTCTATTGAAAGATCAGCTGTTATCCTTATGGGAATCGCCTTGTGTGTTATTCGTTGTTTTTCCCTTGCTGTTTTTAATATTTGTTCTTTGTGTTTGATTTTCATTAATTTGATTAATATGGGTCTTGGGGTGTTTCACCTTGGGTTTATCCTGTTTGGGACTCTCTGGGTTTCTTGGACTTGGGTGGCTATTTCCTTCCCCATTTTAGGGAAGTTTTCAACTATTATCTCCTCAAGTATTTTCTCATGGCCTTTCTTTTTGTCTTCTTCTTCTGGGACTCCTATGATTCGAATGTTGGGGCATTTAATATTGTCCCAGGGGTCTCTGAGGTTGTCCTCATTTCTTTTCATTCTTTTTTCTTTTTTCCTCTCTGCTTCATTCATTTCCACCATTCTATCTTCCACCTCACTTATCCTATCTTCTGCCTCAGATATTCTACTGTTGGTTCCCTCCAGAGTGCTTTTGATCTCAGTTATTGCATTATTCATTATTGACTGACTCTTTTTATTTCTTATATGTCCTTGTTAAACTTTTGTTGGATCTTCTCAATCCTTGTCTCCAGACTATTTATCTGTAACTCCATTTTGTTTTCAAGATTTTGGATCATCTTTACTATCATTATTTTGAATTCTTTTTCAGGTAAACTCCCTATCTCCTCCTCTTTTGTTTGGTTTGGTGGGCATTTATCATGTTCCTTTACCTGCTGAATATTTCTCTGCTTTTCCATCTTGTTTAGATTGCTGTGTTTGGGGTGGCCTTTCTGTATGCTGGAAGTTTGTGGTTCCTCTTTATTGTGGAGGTTCCTCCCTGTGAGTGGGGTTGGACAAGCGTCTTCTCAGGTTTCCTGGTTAGGGAAGCTTGTGTCAGTGTTCTGGTGGGTGGAGCTGGGTCTCTTCTCTCTGGAGTGCAATGAAGTGTCCAGTAGTGAGTTTTGAGGTGTCTATGGGTTTGGTGTGACTTTTGGCCACCTATATTTCGATGCTCAGGGTTATGTTCCTGCATTGATGGATAATTAGCTTGGTATGTCTTGCTCTGAAACTTTTTGGCTCTTGGGTGGAGCTTGGTTTTAGTGTAGGTATGGAGGCTTTTGGATGAGCTCTTGTCAATTAATGTTCCCTGGAGTCAGGAGTTTTCTGGTGTTCTCAAGTTTTGGATTTAAGACTCCTGCCTCTGGCTTTCAGTCTTATTCTTACAGTAGCTTCAAGACTTCTCCATCCATACAGCACTGGTGATAAAACATCTAGGTGAATGGAGAAAAGATTCTCCACAGTGAGGGACACCCAGAGAGGTTCACAGAGTTACATGGAGAAGAGAAGAGGGAGGAGAGAGATAGAGGTGACCAGGAGGAGAGGAGGGGGAGTCAAAAGGAGAGAGACCAGTCTAGCCAGTAATCAGTTCCTGAAGTGTTCTCCATAGCCTGGAACACCCAAAGAGATTCACAGAGTTAGCACAGAAGAGAAGGGGGAGGGAGGAGATAGAAGTGACCTGGGGGAGAAAAAGGAGAGTCAAAAGGGGAGAGAGCAACCAATCCAGTAATCACACTCCTAACTAAAAATGGGTACTGAAGATTAGATTCTTAAAGGTACAAAATTGATGACAAATACCAAAAAGAAAATTAAAAATCTAGAGTAGAGGTTAGATTCTCAAAAACACAGTACTTATAAAACAAAACAAAATTGCAAAAATTATAAAATATATATATATGAAATTTGCTTTTAAAATAGGGTCTTTTTTTGCAAGGTAATAGTAGGTTTTAAAAATGAAAATTAAAGGAGTAGTAAAGTACTTAAAAATTTTAAAAAAAATAAAAAATGATAATAGTAAAATATATTTAGGGATTTCTCTGGAGCTGTTGAGGGCAGTGTGGGGTCAGTTCAGTTTCAGATAGTTCCTTGTTCCAGCTTATATTTTTTCTCAAGGTCTATAGGCCCCTTCCAATGTAGTCAATGCTAACTACAGGTTTTAATATGTTGCACCTGTTACTTCCAAAGAAGTTCCCATTTCTTTATTTTGGCTCCCTCTGTTTGCAAGTCTGTTCAGGGTCTAAATTCCATCCTGACACAAAGGGGTGAAGGTGGTCATTTATTTAGGCTCACTTTTTCAATTGTGCTGTGGGAAGGGAGGAACACTGCAAACAAATATCACTGGCATGTGTGGGGAGTGCTCGCAGTGTCTGGGCCACACTGGGTTTGCCCCCACTCATGGTGTGTGTGCTTTCCCAGTCTACACTGCTCAGGCTCCAGGTTGCTCTGCAGGGGAACTGTCTGAAGCCGGCCCTGGGTTGTGTGCACTTCCCAGGTCTAAGCCACTCAGGTTCAAGTTCTTGGGTACTCCACAAAGGCACAGACTCTGTTGGGCCTGCGTTTTGTGTCCTTCCCAGGTCTGAGCAGCTCAGATGCCCAGGTGCTTGGTGAGCACACTCTCCCCAGGTGGGCGATGCATCTTGTCATCTCCCTGGTCCCAGCCGCTGGGTTTCCTGGGTGCACTGCAAGAATGCTGTCTCAGGTGTGCCATGTGTCTCCTCTGGGGGGGCTGATCTCTGACTGTGACCCTCCTGGAGGATGTCAACCGTCCAGGACCCCAGGAAGACTTGGTTAGCAACTGGGAGCCTGCTTGCAGGTTGGTGGAGGATGCTGTTCCTGGTGCCAAGATTGCCCCTTGCCTTCTGGCTGTGGATGTCACCCACCTGCCTCTCTGCCTCTGGCAGGGGATGGGCCGGTTTGCAGCTGGCTAGCTCTTTTCTGGTGTTCATTCAATCCTTTGTTCTGTGAGTGGACATGGTTGCTAACTCTGCCTGAGGGGGAAGATGGCCAGAGGAATGAGGCTGCATGGGGACCTAGACAGGTCCTAACACTCCACTGAATGATCAGGGAAGTTGATACTTACTGTGCTCACAGTCAAAAGTTCCAATGTGGATTTCCTCAAGAGCCTGTTAGAGAGAATTCCCTGGAGGTCCACACTCTCTCTCTATGCACAGACACAGAGACAGGGTCACAGTAAAAAGTTGCCTATCTGTAAGCCAGGACAGACCCTCATGATCTCCTGCCCAACTTCAGTCACTCTAGTGTCTGAAGCACCAGCCCCACTCACCTGGGATGACTAGAAGAGCAGAGCCGGGAGCAGCCACGTGGTCCAGCCTCCCATCCTCGGTGGTAACACACGCTTAATAGCCTTCAGGGATGCAAAGCCAAGGTCAAGAGTGGACACCCTGGATGTCCTTAAGGTTTAAGTGAAGCTGTTTGAATCTCGTTTGCACTTGTCTTTGATTCATTTCCCATTGTCAGCACCTATTTCTACATTTTATATATTAGGAGGAAAGGGTGTCACTCTTTGAGAAGATGAATTGCAGCAGGTGATGAGAGCTGTGTCCAGAAAGACAAAGACAAAGACAAACAACATATGATTTCATACATAAAGGGAATCAACCCTGAATATTCATTGGGAGGACTGATGCTGTGGCTCCAAAACTCTGGCCACCCGATGCAAAGAACCAACTCATTGGAAAAGACACTGATGCTGGGAAAGATTGAAGGCAGGAGGAGAAGCGGGTAATAGAGGATGAGATGGTTGGATGGCATCACCAACTCCATGGACATGAATTTGGGCAAACTCAGGAACATAGTGAAGGACAGGGAAGCCTGGCATGCTGCAGTTCATGGGGTCATAAAGAGTTGGACATGACTTACCAACTGAATAACAACAATCACTTATATGCAGAATCTAAAATATGGGACAAATAAACATATCTACAAAACAGAAACAGACTCACAGATACAGAGGTTAGACTTGTGGTTGCCAAGGGGGAGGATGGTTCGGGAAGGAAGGAGTGGGATTGTGGGTTTAGCATATGTAAGCTATTTTTTTGTAGGATGGATAAACAGCAAGTATATTCTACTGTATAGCACAGGGAACCATAGTCAATATCCTGTGATAAACCATAAGGGGAAAAGAATATATATATATTTTTATATATATAAATTCTACATGTGTATAACTGAGTCACTTTGCTGTATGGCAGAGATTGGCACAACATCATAAATCAACTATACTTCAATTAAAAAATAAAATTGAAAGAACCATTAAAAAAATTTGGTCCTGGCCTGATCTATAGCACAACTGTTCTTCTTGGTAAAGGAGATGAAGTTCCCTCTAACTGCTAAGAAGGAGGGGCGCAGATATTTACTGAAGGCGAGAGCAGCATGAGGACTGGCATCTAAACAGGGTTAGTGGGATGAGGTGGAGCCATCGCTAGGCTTGATGCGCCCCCCAGCCTCCTGACTCTGTGACCGGCTCTAGGTCAGAACCAAGATGGGACTGAAAGAGGGAACAGAAGGGCACACGGCACACACACACACATTCACGGTATTGAAAGAGGTGTGTGTGTGTGTGATCAGTGACTCAGTCGTGTCCGACCCTTTGCGACCCATGGGCTGTAGCCCACCAGGTTCCTCTGTCCATGGGGTTGAAAGAGATATGCTGCTGCTAAGTCGCTTCAGTCGTGTCCAACTCTGTGCGGCCCCATAGACAGCAGCCCACCAGGTTCCCCCGTCCCTGGGATTCTCTGGGCAATGAAATGAAAGAGACATAGCTTTCCATTTGCTTATATTTCTATCTCTCAGTAGAATTTTAAAGTGATTAATAATACAAACATATTTCCCATATGAATCACCCTGTGATTCCTCGATTCCTGAGATTCCTAGAATGAATTAAACTTGATCATATTGTATCATTCTTTTAAAGTACTTCCCCAAATTTATCTTTGATTTTTTAATATAAGAACCTTCTCATCAATGCCTATCAATGAGATTGGACTATATTTTCTTTCTCATAAATGTTCTCTTGGTCAGGTTGTCATATCAATATTATGCTGACTTCACCCCAAAATATTCCTTCTTTCTGGATGGCCTGGAATGGTTTCCATAGTGTTGGAAGTATCTGTTCTTTGAAGCTTTGGAAGGACAAATCACTGCGGTTTGTCCAACATTTTGAGGGTTGGAGTGGGGACTGGAGGGAATAAATAGTTCCTTGGTAACATTCTCAGATTTTTCCATAGCATTTTAAAGAAAATAACTTTATTTATTTATTTGGCTGTTCTCCTTGCCCCGTGGGCTTTTCTTTAGTTGCAGAGTGGGGGCTACACTCCAGTGGCAGTGCACCAGCTCCTCATTGCCATGGCTTCTCTTGTTGTGAGTGCTGCTCTAGAGCACAGGCTCAGTAGTCATGGCCCACGGGACATGCAGGATCTTCCAGGACCAGGGATCGAACCTGTGTCTCCTGAATTGCCAGGAGGATTCTTTACCACTGAACTATCAGGGAAGCCCTTTCTACAGTATTTTGAAGATTTCTATTTCATCTGCAGTAAGCTTAGGTAATATATATTTCCATAGAAAATTGCTGGTCTAATCTCAGTTTATGAGCATACTTGTAAATACTTTTTTCAAAATGCTCTCGTGAGAGTCTTTTAATTTTCTCTTTATCTGGAAATATTCTCTTTTTTAATTCCTCTGTTGTATTGTCTCTTTTTCCTCACATTTTCCTCCACTCCACAAAAGGTCAGCCCTTGGGTTTGTTCATGGTTTTACTGCTTTTCTATTTTAAAATTCACTAAATTCTGCTTTTATCTTTTTGAGAGAGAAATAAAGATAGAGACAGAGATGGAGGTAGAGGGAGAGAAGGCTTCCTCTTGTAATAAGGCCACCATCCTATCAGAACAGGGCCCCACCCTCATGACCTCATCTAACCTTGTTACCTCCCCCAGGAGGGTCAGGTCACTTAGAGGGTCAGGCCTTCAACATATAAACTGGGGTTGGAAGGAGACACAGATGTTTGGTCCATGATGGATGACTGACAGACATCTTAAAACATAAATCAGGGACTTCCCTGGTGGTCCAATGGTAAAGACTCCATGCTTCCAATGCAGGGGGCCCTGGGTTCAATGACTGGCTGAGGAACTAGGATCTCACATGCTGTGCAACCCAGCCAAAAATTTTAGACAAGAGTAACAACAAAACAAGTCAGATTAGGATCTTCATCCCCAAACCAGCTTTTCCCACTTCAGTTTATTTGGATTCCATTCCTCCCATTGCTCCCCAAACTGGAGCGATACGCTTGACCCCTCTCTTTTGCCCATATACCATATCTGATCTGTTAAAATATCTTTCCTTCAAAATACCAATCTCCAGGATCTAACCACTCCCTCCTCTGCTCTTAATTTGAGAGCCAGTCATCATCAACTCTTGGACTTTTGCAGACTAACTGGTCTCCCAATTCTCATGTTAGACCCCCTTCCTCATCTGAACAGTCTACTTGGTTCAGTTCAGTCACTCAGTCATGTCCGACTCTTTGCAGCATGCCAATCCCGTGGACTGAAGCACGCCAGGCCTCCCTATCCATCACCAATTACTGGAGCCTACTCAAACTCACATCCATTGTGTCGGTGATGCCATACAATCATCCTAGCCTCTGTTGTCCCCTTCTCCCGCGTTCAGTCTTTTCCCCAGAATCAGGGTCTTTTCCAATTAGTCGGCTCTTTGCATCAGGTGGCCAAAGTATTGGAGTTTCAGCTTCAACATGAGCCCTTCCAATGAATATTCAGGACTGATTTCCTTTAGGATTTACTGGTTGGATCTCCAGGCAGTCCAAGGGACTCTCAAGAGTCTTCTCCAACACCACAGTTCAAAAGCATTGATTCTTTAGTGCTCAGCTTTCTTTATAGTCCAACTCTTACATCCATACATGACCACTGGAAAAACCATAGCTGGGACTAGACAGACCTTTGTTGGCAAAGTAATGTCTCTGCTTTTTAATATGCTGTCTACGTTGGTCATAACTTTTCTTCTAAGGAGCAAGTGTCTTTTAATTTCATGGCTGCAGTCACCATCTGCAGTGATTTTGGAGCCCCCCAAAATAAAATCTCTCACTGTTTCCATTATTTCCCCATCTATTTGCCATGAAGTAATGGGACTGGATGCCACGATCTTAGTTTTCTGAATGTTGAGTTTTAAGTCAACTTTTTCACCCTCCTCTTTCATTTTCATCAAGAGGCTCTTTAGGTCTTCTTTGCTTTCTGCCATAAGGGTGGTGTCATCTGCATATCTGAGGTTATTGATATTTCTGCCAGCAATCTTGATTCCAGCTGTGCTTCATCCAGCCTGGCATTTTGCATGATGTTTTCTGCATATAAGTTAAATAAGCAGGGTGACAATATACAACCTTGACATACTCCTTTCCCGATTTGGAACCAGTTTGTCATTCCATGTCCATGTTCTAACTGTTGACTCCTGTCCTGCATACAGATTTCTCAGGAGACAGGTCAGGTGGTCTGGTATTCCCATCTCTTTCAGAATTTTCCACAGTTTGTTGTGATCTGCACAGTCAAAGGCTTTAGCATAGTCAATAAAGCAGAAATAGATGTTTTTTTGGAACTCTCTTGCTTTTTTGATGATCCAGCAGACGTTGGCAATTTGATCTGTGGTTCCTCTGCCTTTTCTAAATCCAGCTTGAACATGTGGAAGTTCATGGTTCATTAAGCCTGGCTTGGAGAATTTTGAGCATTACTTTACTAGTGTGTGAGGTGAGTGCAATTGTGCGATAGTTTGAGCATCCTTTAGTGTTGCCTTTCTTTGGGATTGGAATGAAAACTGACCTTTTCCAGTCCTGTGGCCACTGCTGAGTTTTCCAGATTTGCTTGCATATTGAGTGCAGCACTTTAACAGTATCATCTTTCAGAATTTGAAATAGCTCCACTGGAATTCTATCACCTCCACTAGCTTTGTTTGTAGTGATGCTTCCTAAGGCCCACTTGACTTCACATTCCAGGATGTCTGGCTCTAGGTGAGTAATCACACTATTGTAGTTATCTGGGTCATGAAGATCTTTTTGGTATAAGATTCTTCTGTGTATTCTTGCCACCTCTTAATATCTTCTGCTTCTGTTAGGTCCACACCATTTCTGACCTTTATTGTGCTCATCTTTGCATGAAATGTTCCCTTGGTATCTCTAATTTTCTTGAAGAGATTTCTAGTCTTTCCCATTCTATTGTTTTCCTCTGTTTCTTTTCATTGATCACTGAGCAAGGGCTTCTTACGTTTCCTAATTATTCTTTAGAACTCTGCATTCAAATGAGTCTGTCTTTCTTTTTCTCCTTTGCCTTTAGCTTCTCTTCTTTTCTCAGCTATCTGTAAGGCCTCCTCAGACAACCATTTTGCCTTTTTGCATTTCTTTTTCTTGGGGAGGGGATGGTCTACTCTCTATTTATTAAAAATATATATATTTTTCGATCTGGACCATTTTTAAAGTCTCTACTGACTTTGTTACAATATTGTTTCTGTTCTGTGTTTTGGGTTTTTGGCCACAAGACAGGTGGTGTCTCAGCTCCCCAACCAGAGATTGAACCTAACCATCTGCATTGGAAGGTGAAGTCTTAACCACTGGACCATCAGGGAAGTCCCCATTCCCCATTTAACAGCAAGAACGATGCTTTGAAAAACAAACATGGGATCATGGCACTCCTCTGCTCGAAACTCTCCAAGGTTCCCACTTCATTCTTGAGTTTCTCTCTGACATCATGTCCAACTAATCTCCTTCCATTCCCTCCTTGGCAGCCTCAATGGCCTCCACAATGCCCTTGATCTGTGTCATCAAGGGCCAAGACAGAGCCAGCCTCACAGGGGTACAGCTGGCGTAGCATCATCAGGCTTCACACTTAGGAGGGCCACATGCTTGGCTGATACTCCATTGCTGCCATCTTGAAATTCTTTTTTTTTTTTTCTTCAGTATTTCTTTATTTATTTGACTGCACTGGGTCACAGTTGTGGCACTCAGGTTCTTCGATCTTCATTGCGTCAATCTTAGCTGTGGCATGTGGGATCTAGTTCCCTGACCAGGGATCAAACCTGGCCTCCCTGCATTGGGAGCACAGAGACTTAGCCACTAGGCCACTCCTGAAATATTTCCAGAATGAGGATGGTTTCATCTTGCACTGGGCCCTGCAAACAGCTGACTGTGTCCAGACAAGGCTTAGTCAATGCTTGATCACACAGGACTGCCCGCGCCAGCCACAGAAAATGGGCTTTCTTGACAAAGAGGAGGACTTGCTCAGAAAATCTAGATGGAATTTAACTGAGACTGGCATGGCTGTCTGGGCAATACTGATTTAGAGAAGGGGGGATGGGCCCATCAACCACAGGCAAGAAATGGGAAGGGCATCATCTTCACAAGTTCCAGAAACTGGAACTGCAAATTCAAATGTGCTACATGAGAATGACTTTCAACAAATTCTCAGCATCATTATCTGATGTCCCAAGACCCCAGCTTCCCTCATTTTCTGATCAACTCTAGGAGAACAGCTCTAGGAGGCTGACAGAGGAAGCAGAAAAGTGCCAAGAAAATCAGAAAAGGGAAGCAGTGAGTGGAACTGGGCGAGGAGGCGCCAGGCTCTGCAGGAGCCTGCAGAGATCACCGGGGCCCGGGCCATGCGGCTGCTGGTGGCTCTGCTGCTTCTCTGCATCCCAGGTGAGTGGGGCTGGGCCTGATGTGGGGAAGTTCATGCAGGCAAGTCAGGGTGAGCACGGTGTGAGCAAAGGGTGCTGATGGGAAGAAGAAGCATAAGGAAACAGAGGGCGCGATGTGCCTGTAAAAACCCCAGTTCAGCGTATTTGCTCCCTGGGAAAGGAAGAGTATGAGATGAAAAGCTTGCTTCCCACACAGACAGTACGTACTGAGCCTTAAGTTTATATCTGGCCACTTGAGTCATTATCCCCAACATGATTAAAATCAGGAGTGTCATCTTGATACACCAGAGAGAAGGGCAGGGGGAGCAGAGAACTAATACTAATTGGACAAATCAATTAGACAAGATTTTCTCCTGTTACTTAATCCAGTCCTTCAGTTCAGTTCAGTTCAGTCGCTCAGTCGTGTCCGACTCTTTGCGACCCCATGAATCACAGCATGCCAGGCCTCCCTGTCCATCACCAACTCCCGGAGTTCACTCAGACTCGCGTCCATCAAGTCAGTGATGCTCTCCAGCCATCTCATCCTCTGTCGTCCCCTTCTTCTCTTGCCCCGAATCCCTCCCAGCATCAAAGTCTTTTCCAATGAGTAATTCTTATTAAAACAAGTGACTGTAGGGTGGAAGGGAATGACTCAACATTCCCTGGAAGGGAGGCTGAAAAGGAGGAGATATATGTAGACATATAATGGATTCATGTTGCTGTACAGCAGAAACTAACACAACATTGTAAAAAAATTTTTAAATAATAAATAACTATATAAAATTGATTATATTATTTATGCATTAGTTAATAAATATTATTTATTGTATTAAATAAATAATAAAATAATAAATACATTTAGAAAAAGAGAGGCAAACTCAGAAAGGTGCAGATAATTTATTCTAAGTCAGTTCATAAAGACACACAAAGCCAATGGACTTCTCCAGAGGTCAGTGGCTAAGACTGTGCCCTCTCAATGAAGGGAGCCCGGGTTCCATCCTCGGTCAGGGAACTAGATCTCACATGCTGCAACTAAAGATCCTGCATGCTGCAAGAAAGACCCAGCACAGCAAAATAAGTAGATAAATATGTATATATCTATATATATATACATACATATATAAAAGACATAGTCAAGATTCAAACCAAATATTTTTATATCCAAGGACATCAGTCTTTTTAATAGTACAATGTCAGTTACTTCTAAGTCCCCTAGTGAATATCCCTTTATGTATGGAGGCCCTGATGCACTGGGGGTCTGGTGCCTCTCTGGGGGTCTGGGCTGGCCCCAGGCTAGGGGGTGTGTGGGGCAGAGTAGGGGTGTTCCTGCTCTGTGGACCCCTGGAAAGTAAGACTGCTGGGAATGTGGTCAGTCCTGGTCTGAGAGAAAAAGTCAAGGTTTCTTTTTGAGGCCCTGGGGGGCAGGGAGCTTGCTCTAGGGGGTGCTGGGGGTGCCGCTCACGCTGGCTTGGGGTCAGGGTCTTGGTGGAGCATCAGAGGGCAGGGAGGTTCTGGGACGTTCCCTCACGTTTCCTGTCCGCATCTGAGGAAGTGCAGCCCCAGATCTTGAAGGGTGGGTCCCAGGCAACTGAAAGAGTCAAATGTCAAGAGTCCAGGCCAGAAGTCGCCCTCCTCCCGTGCCCCGTCCCTCCCCTCCTCCCCTCTTCCCTTCCCCTCCCTCCTATCCTCGAGGTCAGAATCGGACAGAACAGTGCCCCCAGAGCCTGAGCCCAGAACAGCAGCAGATGCACAGAGACAGCTCAGCGAGGCTGCCCCCGCTCGCCTTGAGTCCCAAGCCTCAGTGTGGAGGTCTTCCAGCTGGGACATTTCGCCCCTTCCAGCAAGGTTGCTGGACCTCAGCACTGCTGACATGGGAGCACTCGTTCTGGGTGGTGAGGGTGCCTTGTGCACTGAGAGATGTTTAGCAGCATCCCTGGCCTCTGCCCACTGGATGGCAGGAGCGGTACACAACCTCCCTCTCCCCTGTCTCCCCGCCCTGCAATGGTGACCCTCAAAAATGTCTTCAAACAGTTCCATTCTTCTTTCTCAAGCTTTCTTTGGCTATTTGAGGTTTTCTGTATTTCCATACAAATTCTGAAATTATTTGCTCTAGCTCTGTGAAAAATACTGTTGGTAGCTTGATAGGGATTGCATTGAATCTATAGATTGCTTTGGGTAGTATACTCATTTTCACTATATTGATTCTTCTGATCCATGAACATGGTATATTTCTCCATCTATTAGTGTTCTCTTTTATTTCTTTCACCAGTGTTTTATAGTTTTATATATATAGGTCTTTAGTTTCTTTAGGTAGATATATTCCTAAGTATTTTATTCTTTCCGTTGCAATGGTGAATGAAATTGTTTCCTTAATTTCTCTTTCTATTTTCTCATTATTAGTGTATAGGAATGCACGGGATTTCTGTGTGTTGATTTTATATCCTGCAACTTTACTATATTCATTGATTAGCTCTAGATGTCCATCAGCAGAAGAATGGATAAGAAAGCTGTGGTACCTATACACAATGGAGTATTACTCAGCCATTAAAAAGAATACAATTGAATCAGTTCTAATGAGGTGGATGAAACTGGAGCCTATTATACACAGTGAAGTGAGCCAGAAAGAAAAACACCAATACAGCATACTAACGCATGTATACAGAATTTAGAAAGATGGTAAAGATAACCCTGTATGTGAGACAGCAAAAGAGACACAGATGTATAGAACAGTCTTTTGGACTCTGTGGGAGAGGGCAAGGGTGGGATGATTTGGGAGAATGGCATTGAAACATGTATAATATCATATAAGAAACGAATTGCCAGTCCAGGTTCAATGCAGGATACAGGATGCTTAGGGCTGGTGCACTGGGATGACCCAGAGGGATGGTTTGGGGAGGGAGGTGGGAGGGGGGTTCAAGATGGGGAACATGTGTACACCCATGGTGGATTCATGTTGATGTATGGCAAAACCAATACAATATTGTAAAGTAATTAGACTCCAATTAAAATAAATAAATTAAAAAAGAAAATGTCTTCAAACATTGCCGGGTATCTCCCATGGGGACTATCGCTGCTGCTTGGGAACTGCTGCACTAGGGGATGTTGGTGGGAGGAGTGGACAGCATTCTGTTGTGGAATATAGGTCAATGGGCCACTTGGACTTGCTGGGAAATAAAGGGTCCAAATTCAAGAAATTAAAAGTGAAGAAGTGGAAATTCCTTTGTGATCCAGTAGTTAGGACACAGCATTTTTCCTGCTGAGGGCCCTGGTTTCGATCCCTGGGGTGGGGTGGGGGACTAAGATGCTGCAAGCTGGGCAGCTCAGCCCCCAATTTTTTTTTTTAATGAAGAAGCAAAAAATGTATTTTTAATGTTAATTTGAACATTAAACAAAAGCAAAAGGCTCCTAATCTGTGGGTGACAGTATATTGCCTGAATAGTTGGTTGGATGGGTGGATGAGGAGAGAGAAGGAAAGAGAAAGGAAGGGAGGGAAGGATGGCTGGATGGACAGACAGATAGGTTATCAGTAGGTAGATTATTTGGGCTTCCCTGCTGGCTCAAATGGTAAAAAACCTGCCTGCAATGATGGAGACCTGGGTTTGATGTCCCTGGATCAGAAAGATCCCCTGGAGAAGGAGATGGCAACCCACTCCAGTATTCTTGCCTAGAGAATCCCATGGACAGAGGAGCTTGGCAGGCTATATGGTCCATGGGGGTGCAAAGAGCTGGACACGACTTAGCGGCTAAACAACAACAATCGTCACAGAGTTCTGGCCTCTTTCACACGTTTGTTAGTTTGTTAGCTTGTTAGTTGCAAAGAGTCAGACACAACTGAAGCGACTAACACACACACACACACACACACACACACACACACACACTCACACACACTAGTATATTACATACACAATTCTTTTTCAGAAGTTTGGTACTAGCCAAAACTGTTTCTCACCCGAACTTTACACCGGGTTAACCCCGCTGCCTCCTTGGCTTCTGATCCCTCCTTCCTCTGGCCTCAGGGTGACTTCCAGGCTCCCAGAGGACCTGAGCCCCCAGGCCCCTCTGGCCCAGGCTCTTTAGGATGAAGACAAGACTGACTTCCAGTGTCTTCCAGGCTCTTTGTCCCTGAGTGGCCCCAGCATCGTGACGGGCGCCGTTGGGGACTCCCTGAGTGTGGTGTGTCGCTACGAAGAGGAATACAGGGCATTTCACAAATACTGGTGCAGACAGCCGTGCTTCCCGCTTTGGCAGCGGACTGTGCAGACCAGCGGGCCCGAGGTGGAGGTGAAGAGCGGCCGGGTGTCCATCACAGACCATCCGGAGGATCTCGCCTTCACAGTGACCTTGGAAAGCCTCACTGCAGATGATACAGGGAAATACAGGTGTGGGGTTGCAACGATTCTGAAGGAAGAAGGACTCCTCAGCTCCCTGCCTGATCCTTTTTTCCAGGTTCAAGTGATTGTCTCCCCAGGTAAGACCCTCCTTTTCTCTGGTACCGGTGGTGAAGGTATCTGAGCTCAGCTCTGCAGGGCGTCCCAGGAAATCTCAGCCTGGGGGAGAGGAAATGGGGCTGGTGTTTGTGTGTCGGAGCTTCAGGGCCAAGTGCATTGTGTGCATGTGAGTGTGTGTCTGGTGTGTGAGAGTGTGAATGTGTAAGCAGGTGTGAGAGTGGGGGGAGGACACCCGGGTTCCTGTCACCGCCCAGGCCCTGACAATGTCTGTGATCCTCGGGGATTCTGAGGCTGTAGAGGGGGAAGGGCCCGCTGTTATCCTGGATCCATCAGGACTAAGGGGTTCTTGCCATCTCCCTGTGCCCATGGGGCACAGGGTGTGTGTGTGGGGTGGGGGGTGGGGGGGTCCACTCCAGAAGACTCTCTTCTCACTCTCCCCTGGCTTCCGCTGTCAGAACTGGGGCCTCTCAACAACCCAGATCCTCATCCAGGAGCCCTGAGTGGTCCAGGCTCAGAGATGACCAAGCCTGCCAGGCTCATCCCTCTGACTGTGTGATCCCGAAGGGCAAGCCCCAGCCCCAGCTCCTCCCCTGGGCCTTTCCTCGGCCTCTGACCACTGTGCTGACCCAGGGAAAAATCCGTTTCCTGGAGGCATCAGCAACTGGGCTGGGGGCCAAGGGGATTGGTTTGTAGGCAAGGGAAAGCCCAAGAGGGAGCCCCCAAGCCTCTGGCCCCTGTCTCACACACACACACACACACACACACACTCACACACACTAGTATATTACATACACAATTCTTTTTCAGAAGTTTGGTACTAGCCAAAACTGTTTCTCACCCGAACTTTACACCGGGTTAACCCCGCTGCCTCCTTGGCTTCTGATCCCTCCTTCCTCTGGCCTCAGGGTGACTTCCAGGCTCCCAGAGGACCTGAGCCCCCAGGCCCCTCTGGCCCAGGCTCTTTAGGATGAAGACAAGACTGACTTCCAGTGTCTTCCAGGCTCTTTGTCCCTGAGTGGCCCCAGCATCGTGACGGGCGCCGTTGGGGACTCCCTGAGTGTGGTGTGTCGCTACGAAGAGGAATACAGGGCATTTCACAAATACTGGTGCAGACAGCCGTGCTTCCCGCTTTGGCAGCGGACTGTGCAGACCAGCGGGCCCGAGGTGGAGGTGAAGAGCGGCCGGGTGTCCATCACAGACCATCCGGAGGATCTCGCCTTCACAGTGACCTTGGAAAGCCTCACTGCAGATGATACAGGGAAATACAGGTGTGGGGTTGCAACGATTCTGAAGGAAGAAGGACTCCTCAGCTCCCTGCCTGATCCTTTTTTCCAGGTTCAAGTGATTGTCTCCCCAGGTAAGACCCTCCTTTTCTCTGGTACCGGTGGTGAAGGTATCTGAGCTCAGCTCTGCAGGGCGTCCCAGGAAATCTCAGCCTGGGGGAGAGGAAATGGGGCTGGTGTTTGTGTGTCAGAGCTTCAGGGCCAAGTGCATTGTGTGCATGTGAGTGTGTCTGGTGTGTGAGAGTGTGAATGTGTAAGCAGGTGTGAGAGTGGGGGGAGGACACCCGGGTTCCTGTCACCGCCCAGGCCCTGACAATGTCTGTGATCCTCGGGGATTCTGAGGCTGTAGAGGGGGAAGGGCCCGCTGTTATCCTGGATCCATCAGGACTAAGGGGTTCTTGCCATCTCCCTGTGCCCATGGGGCACAGGGTGTGTGTGTGGGGTGGGGGGTGGGGGGGTCCACTCCAGAAGACTCTCTTCTCACTCTCCCCTGGCTTCCGCTGTCAGAACTGGGGCCTCTCAACAACCCAGATCCTCATCCAGGAGCCCTGAGTGGTCCAGGCTCAGAGATGACCAAGCCTGCCAGGCTCATCCCTCTGACTGTGTGATCCCGAAGGGCAAGCCCCAGCCCCAGCTCCTCCCCTGGGCCTTTCCTCGGCCTCTGACCACTGTGCTGACCCAGGGAAAAATCCGTTTCCTGGAGGCATCAGCAACTGGGCTGGGGGCCAAGGGGATTGGTTTGTAGGCAAGGGAAAGCCCAAGAGGGAGCCCCCAAGCCTCTGGCCCCTGTCTGGGCCTTAGGAAGCATCACTACGAACAAAGCTAGTGGAGGTGATGGAATTCCAGTAGAGCTATTTCAAATCCTAAAAGATGATGCTGTGAAAGTGCTGCACTCAACATGCTGTGCAGACTGTCTGTGCTGTGCACAAGTGCTGTGTCTCTGTCTGTCTGGCATCCTTTCTGTCTCCTCAGCTTCCCTCTGCATCTGCTCTTTGTTCAGAGTGGTGGGCAGGAGGGAGCCCGCAGACCCCTGGACCGGACAAGGTGGAAGTGGGCTGGGGGACCACTAACAGAATATTTTTAAAATATTTACTTACTTATTTATTTATAGATGTGCTGGGTCTTCATTGCTGCTCACAGGCTTTCCTTGGGCAACCCTCCAGCTCTGGCGCACCGGCTTCTCCTCACAGTGGCTTCTCTGCTTGCTGAGCACAGACTCTAGGGTGCTCAGGCTTCAGTAGCTTCCGCTCTACTGTCTTCTGCCAGGGTGGACAGGGTGAGGGAGGGGTGGAATGTGGATGCACTGGCTAGGGGGTGGGACCTGAGGTCCAACTCTTGTGCTGACCTTCATGCACTCCTGTTTTCAACGAGGTGAGGAAAAGGAAAGTGCTTAATGCTAGAGGCAGTGACACCAGTCCTGGTTGTGTCCACCTGGATGCAGAGCAGGTGGGGGTGGAGTTGGGTGCAAATACTCCTATATGCTGGTCAGGCCTGGGTCTGAGCATGAGGAGGTGATGGTCCCAGAGCATCTGTCCAGTCCCTTCTGTGAGTTCCCTCTCCTCTGTGGACTGGGAACCATGCAGGTGACAGGCAACTGGCTGGGAAGAGTCATGGGCAGGACACCGTTCTTCACACTCCACAGTTCTTCACTCCAGCCTCCATCACAGCCTCCAATAGCAACAGCTCTGTGTGGACCTCCGGATCGCTCAGCCAGCAGCAGGGGTAAGGTGCACGCCCCCTGCTGTCTTCTGTCACCTTCACTGCTTCTTCCCTAGGGTAGGGCTCCCTGGACATGGGTCTCCTTAATGAGTCACCACCCAACAAACTTTTAATTTACTTGCTGTGTGCCAGGAACTGATCCAAAGGCTAGGAATATGACTGTGAACTAATGGGCAAGGTTGTGCTTTCATGGAAGTTTCTTTCAAATGCGTAGATTTTAGACAATGGCAAGATAGATAAGAAGACAGATAGATGATAGATAGATAGGTAGGTAGATATGGATGATCGATAGATATGGATGATCGATAGTAGATAGAGGACAGTTGATAGAGATGTGTGAAAGGAAGGATAGCTAGATGTGGCTAGATGGATGGATGGACGGATGGATAGATGGATGGATGGATGGATGGACAGACAGATGGATGGATTGACGGATGGATGGATGGACAGATGGACGGATGGATGGATGGATGGGTGGACAGATGGATGGATGGATGGATGGATGGGTGTGTGGGTGGATGGATGGATGGATGGGTGTGTGGGTGGATAGATGGATGGATGGGTGGGTGGATGGATGGATGGATGGGTGTGTGGGTGGATGGATGGATGGATGGATGGATGGATGGATGGNTGGATGGGTGGATGGATGGATGGATGGATGTGTGGGTGGATGGATGGATGGATGGGTGGATGGATGGATGGATGGATGTGTGGGTGGATGGATGGATGGATGGGTGGATGGATGGATGGATGGATGTGTGGGTGGATGGATGGATGGATGGGTGGATGGATGGATGGATGGATGTGTGGGTGGATGGATGGATGGATGGGTGGATGGATGGATGGATGGATGTGTGGGTGGATGGATGGATGGATGGGTGGATGGATGGATGGATGGGTGTGTGGGTGGATGGATGGATGGATGGATGGATGGGTGGGTGGGTGGATGGATGGATGGATGGTTGGGTGAATGGACGGGTGGATGGATGGGTGGACAGATAGATGGATGGATGGACAGACGGACGGACAGATGTATGTATGTATGTATGGATGGATAGATGGATGGACGGATGGATGGGTGGATGGATGCATGGATGGGTAGATGGATGGATGGATAGACGGACAGATGGATAGATGGGTGGATGATGATACACACATAGATGAATATAGATAGGTATGGATGGATGATTGATACATACAGAGGAGAGTTGGTAGAGACGGGGATATGTGACAGGATGGATAGATATATGATAGACAATTGAGGTAGATAGAGAGGTAGATACTAGGCTAGATGACTGATGAATAACAGAGGAAATGTCAGTTAGCGACAATCACTGTGAGGAAGGTGAAGCAGGAGTGGAAGGGCAGGGTGAGAGATGAGTGGGAAGAAGAAGGGGCATGATGAAGGCTACCAAGATGCTCAGTGGCAACAAACAGCCAAGAGATTGTCTTAGTTTACGTTTGTTCAAACTCGATCCTAAGACACGTTTTGGCAAGTTGATTCCAGGAATAATGGTGAGGGAACGGGGAAGCTGGGGACGCCAGTGAAGCAGACACCAGTGAAAGAGGTGTCACCACAGCAACGGGGCTCACTCCCCCTCAGAGAGACTCTGTGGGACATCCCCCGGGATGGTCCCGCAGCATGGCGAGGAAGCCAGGGTGGTGGTCCACACACACTGGTCCTCACAGTGGGAGAAGATGGAGAGGCTGGCGGTTTTCATACAGAGCGGTGAGGGACAGCCTCTCAGAAAAAGTGACACTTGAGCAGAAACCTGAAGAAGCAGGAGAGCCCACCAAGAAGGAGCCTGGAGGCGTGTCCAGGCAGAGGATTCTACAGCATGTCTGGCCTGCTTGGTGCAGGAAGCCACGCACACCCCAAACACCAGAGATCGCCCTCAAGCCAAGGATGTGGGAGACCACTGGTGGGCTCAGGACTGTCCAAGCGGCCAGGAGGTCATGTGGGCAAAGAGGGTGTGAGGCGGGGTACCAAGAGGGTTGGCCACAGGAGCCCAGTGTAATCCTGGAGGTGACCCTGTGGGCCGCCTTAGGCTGGGAGCCAGGTGGAGGGTCGGGGAGGCAGAGCGATTAGGCAGAGGCTCAGGATGGGGAGAGGACTCAGGATTTGTGAGGAGCTGGAGTGAGGGCAGGTCCTGGGACCCGGAGGTGAGAGAATGGGCCATGAGCTGAGCGAGGAGTTGAGATCGTTGTGGTTGAGACAGCGGAACCATTTAAACAGAACAGACGCTCTCCCACGCAGTTGTTAAGGGTGAGTGGGGTCTTCCCCAGTGGTCCAGTGGCTAAGACTCCACGCTCCCAGTGCAGGCGGCCCAGATTCAATCCCTGGTCAGGGAACTAGGGATTCTACTTGCCACAACTAAAGATCCCTCATACCGCTCCTAAGACCCAGTGCAGCCTCAATACCGACCAGACTTGACCTTGATTTGAGGTTTGAGGCCATGGAACCTGAGCACGGAGGAAGATGGGGGAGGGGCCTGGGCCTCCTGTGGAAGCAGAAACTCACCCCCGGTCACTGCATCCTCCCACAGGCCCCTGCTGGGCAGCGCCCACTTCCTGCTCCTGGTCTTCCTGAAGGTGCCCCTGCTTCTGGGCATGCTCGGTGCCGCCCTCTGGGTCAACAGGCCCCAGCGGGTGGTTTGTGGGGAGACAGAACCAGTCTGACCAAGACAACCTGCAGCCCCGCACCACCGCCATCAATATCCTGTCCAGAGACACAGCCGCTCAGACTAGAGAAGAACGTCTGACCTAGAACTTCATGTCGCCTTATAGCGAGAGACTCGATTAAAAAAAAAAAAACACTTTAAAAAGTTTAATGAAACATATCACATATACAAGTGTCTATATGATGTTTACCTGCCTGGTGCTTGGCTGGGGAGAACCGGGAAGAGCGTTTCACAAGGGCATCCAGAACCCCTCATTCCCGAGGAGGGAGTCCCAGGCACAGCACCGCTTATTAGGGGACTCCAAGGCCTGATTTTCTGCCGCCTCACCCACCTGCGTTCCTTTCCTCCAGGCGTAGATTCTCAACTCTTCATTTCTTCATTCACTCACCAAACAAAGAGACTGGCATGTTTCTAGGTGTCGCGGAGAGAGCAATCATTAAAACATGGATTTATATTCTAGTGGGAGTTTTTTAAAAAATAAAGATATAACACTGGTTTATAATAAGCATTGTGGGGACTTCTCTGGTGGTCCAGTGGTTAAGGCTTCACCTTCCAATACAGGGGGTGAGGGTTTGATCCCTGGTCAGGGAGCTAAGATTTCATGTGCCTCATGGCCAAAAAACCAAAACAAGAACAACAGAAGCAATGTTGTAACAAATTCAATGAGCACGTTAAAAATGGTTCACATTAAAAAATAAGAAGCATTATAGAGAAAAAAACAGACCAGAATTCAGAGGGTGGGGTGACAGGAGGGCAGACATGACCTCTCAGATGAGAGCCTCCGGCTGGCTAGGGGGGAAGGTGGACAGGCTGGACAAAGGCAAAGGCCTGGGTCAGGAAGGAGCAGGGCCTGTAAGGACCTCTCTCTCCAGCCGGGTGATCTCCGCTAAGTCAACCGCGTCACAGTCTCCATGAAATAGAGCCTCTTGCTCTCTGGGAGGTGGGAGCTCGGGTAGAGATGCAGTTTACCTCGTTGGGACCCATCCCCCGTGTCCGAGCCCCAGGTCAGTCGGAAGCCTTGCTGGGTGGATGCGGCACCTCTTTTTCCTGACCTCAAGGGCAAAAAAAGAAGGTAACCACTCGGGCTTCCCAGGTGGTGCTAGTGGTCAAGAACCCGCCTGCAATGCAGGAGACAGACGAGATGCAGGTTCGATCCCTGGGTCGGGAAGATCCCCTGGAGGAGGGCACAGCAATCCAGTCCAGTGTTGTTGTCTGGAGAATCCCATGGACAGAGGAGCCTTGGTGGGCTATAGTCCATGGGGTCTCAAAGAGTTGGATGACTGAGGCAAGTCGGCACACACCAGGGCACACTTGTGGCAGTTCTTCGGCCCACCACCAGATGGTGCTAGTGGCCTCTTGCCGAGCTTCACTGCTTCAAGGACACACGGACAATTCTACTCTGCCGGGACTGCCTCTCAGCTGCTGAATCTGATCCTGGTCACCGTGAGTATCAGAATAAGACCCGTTGCATCCTGACAGCCGTTCCTTTCCAGGCTGAGTCCTACAGCCCCTTCCCTCTCATCAGCCTGAGCTGTCGGAGTAAGGGTCACCTTCCCACCCTGGGACCGACCCAGACATCCAGGGGTTCCAGGGCCAGGGCTCACGGTGCAACCAGGGGTCTGGGGCCCAGTGGGTAGTTCGGACTGGAGTTGATCAAGGTCCTAAAGACCCGTTCCCCAGGGAGGGGCTAGACCCAGGTAAGAAAGATGAGGACACGTCCGATTCCAGTCCGGGACTTCAGCTTCCCTGAGCAGCAGCTCCCTAACTGCTCTTCTGGGTTTCTTTCTCTCTGGGAGGAGTGGAGAGACCCAGAGCCTCCTGCTGGACGTGCCTGCTCGCTTGGAACTTGGGACTGCCTCTCAGCTGCTGAATCTGATCCTGGTCACCGTGAGTATCAGAATAAGACCCGTTGCATCCTGACAGCCGTTCCTTTCCAGGCTGAGTCCTACAGCCCCTTCCCTCTCATCAGCCTGAGCTGTCGGAGTAAGGGTCACCTTCCCACCCTGGGACCGACCCAGACATCCAGGGGTTCCAGGGCCAGGGCTCACGGTGCAACCAGGGGTCTGGGGCCCAGTGGGTAGTTCGGACTGGAGTTGATCAAAGTCCTAAAGACCCGTTCCCCAGGGAGGGGCTAGACCCAGGTAAGAAAGATGAGGACACGTCCGATTCCAGTCCGGGACTTCAGCTTCCCTGAGCAGCAGCTCCCTAACTGCTCTTCTGGGTTTCTTTCTCTCTGGGAGGAGTGGAGAGACCCAGAGGCCCCTGCTGGACGTGCCTGCTCGCTTGGAACTCGAAGTGGTGACGACTGTCAGTTTCCTTGCATTGTCCGTGAGTGAGGGAAGCTGCTATTCCTATCAAACCACCAGTGGATGTGTAAGTGAGCAGGACCCTATGGGGCCTTCCCGGGGTGTGGGTGTGGGGTGGTCAGGCCTTCCCCCTTATCCTCTGCTTTAGCTCCTCTCTGAAGTACCTAGGAAACAGCATTTGAGGCACATTTCCTGTGCTGTTTTGCAGAGGTGGAAACCGTCCCCCCGCAAAGGGAAGATATTGACTGCTTGAGGACCATGAGCACCGCGCCCCAGGCCTCCTGGAGCCTCAGGACGGGTGGGCGGAACCCCTGTGACACCCCCTGCTCCCTCACCAGCCGATCAGAGGATCGTGGGGCACCCGGCGACCACCCCGCCCCCCAACCTGGCTTTTAAAAATGCTTTGCTGAAGTCTTTCAGGGAGCTCAAGGCTTTCTAGGCCTCCTCTTCTTGCAATGAAACTTCCTTTCCTCTGGACTCCGACGTTCCAGTTTGTTTGGCCTCACTGTGCATTAGGCACAGGAACTTGTATCAGCAAATTAAGTTTTCATCCAGTAGTCATTTTATAGCCCAATTAATTCTACTTTGGGGCCGTTTGTGTAACAGAAAGTCAATTTGTGAACTTGGTGCATGTAAAATACACTGCAATTTTTATAATCTTCTTTTGGCATCGCTCCTTTTTTTTTTGAGACTCTAAGAGCTTCAAAAAATAAAAGGCTTTGAATAAAAGCCTTTGACTGTGTGGATCACAATAAACTGTGGAAAATTCTGAAAGAGATGGGAATACCAGACCACCTACCCTGCCTCTTGAGAAACCTATATGCAGGTCAGGAAGCAACAGTTAGAACTGGACATGGAACAACAGACTGGTTCCAAATAGGAAAAGGAGTATGTCAAGGCTGTATATTGTCACCCTGCTTATTTAACTTCTATGCAGAGTACATCATGGAAACGCTGGGCTGGAAGAAGCACAAGCTGGAATCAAGATTGCCGGGAGAAATATCAATAACCTCAGATATGCAGATGACACCACCCTTATGGCAGAAAGTGAAGAGAAACTAAAGAGCCTCTTGATGAAAGTGAAAGTGGAGAGTGAAAAAGTTGGCTTAAAGCTCAACATTCAGAAAACTAAGATCGTGGCATCTGGTCCCATCACTTCATGTGAAATAGATAGGGAAACAGTGGAAACAGTGTCAGACTTTATATTTGGGGGCTCCAAAATCACTGTAGATGGTGATTGCAGCCATGAAATTAAAAGATGCTTACTTCTTGGAAGGAATGTTATGACCAACCTAGATAGCATATTAAAAAGCAGAGATATTACTTTGCCAACAAAAGTCTGTCTAGTCAAAGCTATGGTTTTTCCTGTAGTCATGTATGGATGTGAGAGTTGGACTGTGAAGAAAGCTGAGCGCTGAACAATTGATGTTTTTGAACTGTGGTGTTGGAGAAGACTCTTGAGAGTCCCCTGGACTGCAAGGAGATCCAACCAGTCCATCCTAAAAGAGATCAGTCCTGGGTATTCATTGGAAGGACTGATGCTGAAGCTGGACCTCCAATACTTTGGCCACCTCATGTGAAGAGCTGACTCATTGGAAAAGACTCTGATGCTGGGAGGGATTGGGGGCAGGAGGAGAAGGGGACGACAGAGGATGAGATGGCTGGATGGCATCACCGACTTGATGGACATGAGTTTGAGTGAAACCTGGGAGTTGGTGACAGACAGGGAGGCCTGGCGTGCTGTGATTCATAGGGTTGCAAAGAGTCGGACATGACTGAGTGACTGAACTGAACTGATTTTATAAAGTATCTACGTTATTCTCCAGGTTTCTGTGGAACTTAGAGAGTCCCTGAAACCCAGAGGGAAATAAAGCTCATACTCCTGACCCATTCCCCTTCAAAGAAAGGGAATTACTTGGCTTTAGGCTCAGTCAGTAAAGAATCTGCCTGCAATGCGGGAGATCTGGGTTTGATCCCTGGGTTGGGAAGATCCCCTGGAGGAGGGCATAGCAACCTGCTCCAGTATTCTTGCCTGGAGAATCGCCGTGGACAGAGGAGCCTGGTGGGCTGCAGTCCATGCGCTCTCTCAAAGAGTCGGACATAACTGAGCAACTAAGCACACAACTTTTTGTTAATTATAGTTTTCCCTGGTGAAAGGGAGACCCAATTTGAAACTGTTAGGTGTCGTCCAGGGGGCTCCAAACAGCTCTGGTACCACAGTCCTTTATGTCTCAGTGCAAAGAATTCAGTAAGGGCAAAGTGGTAGATAAGAAATCATTCATTAGAATAGGATGCTTGTGAGGTTTACAAAAGGGTGGCTGAGAGATATCACGCCCAAGAGCTTACTGGGCTACAGTTTTATACTCAAAGGAAAAGGGAGGAGGAGGAGAACTTTGTTTTCCTTGCATAGACGTAGTGCTTTCATCATCAGCTCCTCCTCCAGGTTGAATAGTGGAGTTTTCTTCTCCCTACATGGTCAAGCTAGGTGCACAAATTATTGTTTTTTATGTGTGCAGAGATCATTAATTACTGAGCTCACTGGACAGGATGTGGGGCTCATGCCACCATCATTTTATTTTGGGGAGCTTCTGTTGCATGGTTTTGTTGCTAAGCAAGCTTGCTTGGTTTTGTGGTTAAGCAAACCTATTTTCATGAGCAATCATCAAATTACAAGACTTGTAGCTCAGCTGGTAAAGAATCCCCCCTGCAACGTGGGAGACCTAGGTTCGAACTCTGGGGTTGGGAAGATCCCCTGGAGAAGGGAAAGGCTACTCACTGCAGTATTCTGACCTGGAGAATTCCATGGACTGTATAGTCCGTGGGGTTGCAAAGAGTCGGACAGGACTGAGCAACTTTCACTTTCACCCACCCACCACCCATTTATTTTCTACTTACAATCCCTAGTGGGGTAACTATTTAATCACCTACTTTACTCTGTCCCTATCAAATTCACTCTGCGGTTGGTTCCCATGCTATTTAATGCTCCACTTGACATTTTAGGCTTTTTGCTCTACATGTCTCTCTAGGAGCCCACTGAAACACAAACAGTTCATCAGCTCCGGGGAATGTCTGCAGAGGGGGTGAGGATGTCACTCCATAGGAGGGTTGCCATACCTTCTTCCAGGGGATCTTCCTAACCCAGGGATCGAACCCAGGTCTCCCACATTGCAGGCGGATTCTTTACCGCCTGAGCTTAAAGCCAAGTAATTGCTCCTTGAAGGGGAGTGGATCAGGAGTATCAGCTTTATTTCCCTCACAGCGGTTTGGGATCCCTGTGTCAAGTCCTCGAAGGAAATCTTTCTGAGTTGGGTCTTCATGTGCAGACTTGAGAGCTGAAGAAGGAAATTCCCACAGGGCCAGACACACATCTCTGTTGGTCAACACTCTAGAGAAACAGAACAATAGGAGATGTTTGCATGTGAAGAGGTGTATTATAAGGAATTGGCTCACCTGGGAACACCACCATCTGCTGTCTGTATAATTCACACCAAGTTCCAAAGTTTGAGAAGCAGAAGTGCCAAGGATAGGAAGCAATCAGGCAGGAAGGGCTAAATATCTTGTTCCTCCACCTGTCAGGCTAACTTCATTAGACCGACTAAAGGATGCCCGCCTACACTGGGAGATCAAATGAGATCCAACCAGTCAATCCTAAAGGAAGTCAACCCTAAATACTCATTGGAAGAACTGATGCTGATGCTGAAGCTCCAATACTTTGGTCATCTGATGCGAAGAGCCTACTCACTGGGAAAGATCCTGATACTGGGAAAGACTGGAGGCAAAAGAAGAAGGAGGCGGCAGAGGATGAGATGGTTGGATGGCCTTACCAACTCAGTGGACATGAATCTGAGCAAACTCCGGGAGATAGCGAAGGACGGAGGAGCCCGGCGTGCTGCAGTCCATGGCGTTGCAAAGAGCTGGACACAACTTAGGGACTGAACGACGACGACAACCGCCTACACTGGGCAGGGGCAAGCTGCTTCACTGAGTCCAGCCCTTCCCATGCTAATCTCACCCGTACGTGCTCGCACACACCTCCAGAATTGTTTAACCTGGGCATTCTGTGGCCAGGCAGGTTGATGCATAAAATTAACCATCACAACAGGAACCCCTACGGAAAACCAGATGCATTTCCTGAAATACTGTTGTCATTGCCCATGTTGATTCTTCCAACCAATCAACACAACCAGGAGCCGGCAGAAACTGCTTTTAGCTCAAGTAACGTTTTTCTGGAAAGGAAGATACCCTGGGGAAGTTAGTGAGAAGGGAGAGATCTTGGTGGGGGAGAAGGTGTAGGGAACAGTCCAGATCAGGTTTCTCAATTGAGGTTACCATAGTGATCAACACCCACCCCCCATTCTGCTTCCTGGCTCTGATGACTGTGCTTCTCCCTCTTGCTGGCCTCTGGCTCTTTCCCTTTCAGAGTCACCATACGGTGAGGAGATACTTGGGCCGATGTGCCAGGGAAATCTGGGTTTGGGTCTTGACACCATCACGTATGATATGCTTCTGGTCAGTTTGTTTGGGCTTCCCAGGTACCGCAGTAGTAAAGACTCTATCTGCCTGCCAATGCAGGAGAGGCGGGTTCGATCCCTGGGTCAGGAAGATCCCCTGGAGAAGAAAATGGCAACCCACTCCAGTATTCTTGCCTAGGAAACCCCATGGAAAGGGGAGCCTCAGTTCAGTTCAGTCCAGTTGCTCAGTTGTGTCCAAGTCTTTGCGACCCCATGAATCGCAGCACGCCAGGCCTCCCTGTCCATCACCAACTCCCGGAGTTCACTCAAACTCATGTCCATCAAGTCGGTGATGCCATCCAGCCATCTCATCCTCTGTTGTCCCCTTCTCCTCCTGCCCCCAATCGCCCCCAACATCAGAGTCTTTTCCAATGAGTCAACTGTTCGCATGAGGTGGCCAAAGTACTGGAGTTTGAGCTTTAGCATCAGTCCTTCCAAAGAACACCCAGGGCTGATCTCCTTTAGAATGGACTGGTTGGATCTCCTTGCAGTCCAAGAGACTCTCAAGAGTCTTCTCCAACACCACAGCCTGGTGGGCTGCAGTTCAGGGGGTTGCAAAGAGTCAGACACGATTGAGCGGCTGAACATACACACATGCAGTTTGTTTACCTTTTGATTCATGGGGAAGGTAGTTGGGAAGAGCTGAGGCTTATCGATATACCCTTTACTACATGAAAAAGACCAGTAAATGATCAATCCCTCCCCCAAAAAATCAAGCAAACTTTCCGAAGCATGATTTCACATTTTGATTTTGCATGTGTGTTCATTATGAGTTTTTTATTTCCATGGTTTGGTTTTTAAATTCTTTCAAAAAAGGTTTATTAGAGTTTATTTGATTTACAATGTTGTTTGTTTCAGGTGTACAGCAAAGTGATTCAGTTACACACATACATGCATTCACTGTTTTTCAGATCCTTTTCCCATATAGGTTATGATAGAATACTGAGTAGAGTTCCCCGTTTTACACAGTAAATCCTTGTTGGCTATCTATTTTATGTAGAGTATTATGTGTTTGTTAAGCTCAAACTCCTAACGTATCCCTACCCCCACCTACATTTCTCCTTTGGCAAACCGCAAGTTTATTTCTGAAATCTGTGAGTCTGATTCAGTTTCATAAATAGTTTATTTATATCATTAAAAAAAAACCACTGGACTCCATGTATGACATCATGATATTTGCCTTTCCCTGACTGACTTACCTCACTCAGTGTGACATCCTCTACGTCCATTCACATTGCTGCCCAAGGCACTATTTTGTTCTTTCTAAATTGGTGCTTAAATTCTTTTATCGAGGTAGAGCATGCAAACAGAAAGGGCACAGGACTGGGATGGAGACAGCTGTAATCACAGTGTTGTCGGGAGAGAGGGCTATTGTAATGCCAGGGGGAGAGGAGGGAGAAAGAGGGAGAGTTAGAGAAACCCAAGACTACAGGATTTGGGTTCCAGGAATATTGTGGCCTCTGATCTCGGTAAGGCAGTCTAGAAGAGGGACAGATCTGGGAAGAGAGTGTTTAGGAGGAAATCAGTAGGCCTGGCTTGTGCAGGACAAGGTGGAGAAACGCATAAGGTGGGTGAGATGACCTGGCACCTGGACCGACCTCCCTGTCAATCCCGGGGGAAACCGGCCCTAAACCATCATGCCATGAGGACGAGTCACTCTGAGTGAGGCCAGACCTGCCTGCCCACCTTCTGGGAAGGACCACCCCCCTCTCTGCATCTCTGCTCGTCACAGCAAACTCAGAGAGAGGCCAGCTTCTGTGTCTTCGGGCAGACCGCCTCCGTATTATACAGCCGTCCCTTCCACACCCTTGGGTGGGGAGGGTAAAGGGCGGGAGAGAGATTCCCTGGGTCCCAGCTTCCCCCTTAGCATCTTTCACCACTGAACTGCCCTCGCTCACACTCAGTTCTCTGTCCTGAGGCTCATGATGCAGTCCACTCTCAAAAGAAGAGTAAAAGTGAGGAACGTGGAGGGTCGGGGTCAGCGGCTCCCTGTCTGTCGGGGATCCTGGAGACACACCAGGAGGGAAGCCATGGGCTGTGGGATTTGTGTTCAGATCCAAGACAGGACCTTCTGGAAGCATCTGAGGTTGACTGAAGAGGAGCCTGAGGCTCCACATGGGTGGCGCTCTCACGGGTGCCTGGGTCTGCAGGTCTGCAGGACACAGACCCGCTGTGGTCACCAACCAGGCCAGGGAGGATGGAGGAACCTGGCACCTGCCCCCGGAGCCATCCACCCTGACCACAGAGGAAATGATGTATCACCAAGGGTGGGGACGTGCCTCGGAGAAAGAGCCCAGAGTGGCTCAGGTGTTGGGGGGCACGTGTGAGACCCACAGGGGGTGCTGTGGGCTGAGCAGAATGGGCC
This sequence comes from Connochaetes taurinus, assembly GCA_006408615.1. Classification (NCBI taxonomy): domain Eukaryota; kingdom Metazoa; phylum Chordata; class Mammalia; order Artiodactyla; family Bovidae; genus Connochaetes; species Connochaetes taurinus. The sequence continues at coordinate 316,986 of SJXO01001635.1, read as the reverse complement.
ACTCATCCTTGGAAGGTGACCACGGACGTCCAGTCACGAGACTGAGAGGACCCGGGGGTCACCGACCGGCATTGCACGGCCCTTCTGCTCCTCACGCTGAGGTTTCTGCACGCAGCTCAGTGCCGGCTGCCAGGAGGACTGTGGAGACCAGGGACAGGGCTGGACCAGGAGCAGAGAGGCCCAGAGGAGCAGAAGTGGGCACCGGGAGGGAATCCCCTGAGGAGGCCTGACCCTGTCCCTGCCCGGGGCCTGCTGCTGCTGCAGGTGACATCCCTGCTGGAAAATGACCCCGAGGGGCAGGGTCAGGTAGCTGCCTTCAGCTTTGCTGCTGCTCCAGCTCCCAGGTGAGCAGCTCAGCCCTTCCTGGGGTATGGGGGCAGGGCCGGAGCTAGGTGTGAGCTAGGTGAGTGGGGGGGGTGGGGGTGCCAGCAGCGGTGTTGGGGAGAAGGTTCCAGGAGGGGCTGCCGCCTGTCTTAGCAGCGAGCAGGAGGGTTCAGGCCATGAAGTAGGTGAGGCTGGTCCACTGTGCTGGAGGGAGGGGGCGCCTGTGATGGTCACACCCCAATAGTCACAGTCAGAGATGACCTCTGGGGGCACCACACACACGCATGCACACACACACACTCACACTCACACACACACTCACACTCACACACACACACACCCGGAGTTTTTCTGTCTCCACAGAACCCTCTCTGTGTGAGGAGGGACCTCCTTCCCCCATCGTTCACCTCTGGGTCTGAGGAAGGGCCTGCCTCCTGCCTTGGCCTCCTCCAGACCCCATGGGCCCTCAAGGGACCTGCATCCAGGGCTCCCCAGACCCAGACTCACTCGATGGAGTTGGACTCAGTTGTTTTTTCCAGGCTGTTTGTCCCTGAGTGGCCCCCGAAGCGTGACAGGCATTGTGGGGGGATCCCTGAGTGTGGAGTGTCGGTACCAGGAGGCATTCATGGACGACATCAAATACTGGTGCAAACACCCGTGTGTGTCACCGTGGAAGATGGTGAAGACCAGAAAGTCAGAGGGAGAAGTGAGGAGGGGCCGCGTGTCCATCAGAGACCGTCCTGCAAGCCTCACCTTCACAGTGAGCTTGGAGAGCCTCAGAGAGGACGATGCGGGAACGTACGGATGTGGGACCCATGTGCCACTTTTACGTGACCTCTCCTTCCAGGTGGAGGTGTCTGTGACCCCAGGTGAGCCTGTGATGCCAGCTCTAGGGCTGCTGACGTACCTGGGACCCTGACTTTCACGAAGGACCTGGAGCGGAGGGTGTCGTGGGGAGAGTGATCAGGACCCAGGCTCTGAGTGGTCGGCAGGCACACAGCACGTGTCCACCTCTGGTTCTTCGAGACCTCCTCTGTGTCCACCCCTGACACACCCTCACAGCTGAAGCTCTCTTGGGTGGAAAGGGAGGGCGAGACGCCCTGAATCTGGGGGCCTGCTGCCTTCCCGTCCTCACAAGGGTCAGGTCTACTCGGAAGGTGACCCTGTGTCTCTTCCTGGCCAGCCCTGTGGGGCGGGGACCAGCAGGGCCAGCAGAGGACGTTGCAGTGTTGTGGAGGGCTCCTGGTGCCCCAGCCTCGCAGTGGTGGTCCTGGGGATCCGCAGCAGCCTCGAGAGGGGTAAGCGGAGTCCCAGGGCCCACGTGGGGCTCTGGATGCTTTGGAGACCCCTCTCCCCTCCAGCCTGACCTTGCCTATCCCTCTTCCCCTGGCATCTGGTACCCAAGGAGGAGACCCAGAGGAGCCCGTTAGGCAGAGAAGGATAAGGAACAGGGCTCTTAGGAGGTGTTACGGCCCTCAGTGGACCGCCACGTGCTGCAAATGAATCTTTAAACTTTCCTTTCTTTTTTTTTTTTTTNTTGTAATTTTTTAAGGAATCTCCACACTGTTTTCCATAGTGGCTGTACTAGTTTGCATTCCCACCAACAGTGTAAGAGGGTTCCCTTTTCTCCACATCCTCTCCAGCATTTATTGCTCGTTGACTTTTGGATCGCAGCCATTCTGACTGGTGTGAAATGGTACCTCATTGTGGTCTTGATTTGCATTTCTCTGATAATGAGTGAGGTTGAGCATCGTTTCATGTGCTTGTTAGCCATCCGAATGTCCTCTTTGGAGAAATGCCTATTTAGTTCCTTGGCCCACAATTCATAGCACTCCAGAGAGAAGAAATCCAGCTCCACCCACCTAAACTTTCCTTTCTTTCTCTTCGGCTGTGCTGGGTCTTGGTTGCTGCACGCGGGCCTGCTCTGGTTGCAGCGAGCAGGGCCTGCTCTTTGCTGTGGCACCCGGGCTTCTCACTGCGGTGGCTTCTCCTGCTGCAGAACAGGGGCCCTAGAGCCTGGGCTCAGTCGTTGCGCATGCCTGGTGGTGTGTGGGATCTTCCCAGATCAAGGATCGAACCCACGTCCCCTGCATTGGAAGGCAGATTCTTTGCCACTGGATCACCAGGGAAGCCCCAGTACGTCTTCTTTAACAGAAGGCTGCTCTGGTTTCCTAAGAAGCCAGTCACAATCTTCTGTCCATATATATGCTTTCTCCCCTTGACTTCTTGTTCTGACGTTGTGCCTGGCTCCCCTGCATTCCTTCCTGTTGGTCGCTGCTTCTCTCTCACGAGGAAGGTTTCCTTTTTGCGTTTCTGTTTACAAGAAAGGAACCGAAAGTTTACTGGCTCCGCAGGGTGTGTCTGGGAAGGGCTCTGTCCGCTTACCTCAGGAGAAGCCACATTTCACGGGGTCCACCAGGTCGATATCTCTCTAGATCTTTCTGGTCATGCCCTCCCATGGAGAGGACTGCCTGGGGCTGGCTGACGGATGACACGGGGTCTCCTGATTCAGCTCAGACTCAGCTGCAGGACTTTCCACCTGAGCTTCGCTCCAGCCACTCCCCTTGCCTGTCACTGTCGGCCCCGTCTCTCTGTGTTAATCCCGAAAGAATATGTGTCCCCGTTTGTCCCCTGGCAGGGTGGGCCAGGAGGACAGAGGTGTGGCTGTGCCTGGGGGTGACTTGGAGCCAAGTGCCCTCTCCGCACTCTTAGATCCCCAGGGGAGCAGGGCCATATGCCTCTGACAGTGCCCACCTGACCAGGGGGCATCTGGAGAGGGGCAGGGAGTGGGGCCCAGGGTGTTGCTCAGGCCTGGGTGCGGCCATGGGGGTGGTGGACACAGCACGTCCATCCAGATGGTGTGAGTGACCTTGACTGTGAGTCAGAGCCGCACTCGGATGGAGAGGAGGGACCCAGGGGACGAAACGGGGCCTGATTTGTGTTTCTCCCTCAGTCTCGATGACAACCACCAGCCCCAAGAGGTCCACAAGCACCCCAGAGTCTCCCACGAGCCTGCCAGTGTCCACCTGGAGCACCGTGTCCGGGCAGGGGGCCCCTGATCCCGGCGAAGCTCATCGGTAAGGGACCCCCATCCCAGGACATCTCACCTGGGTGGTTTCTAGGTGAGACAAGGGAGGAATAGGCAAGCTCCCTTCACGAAGGACCCTAACTTATTCAACAAATTCTGTAACAAGCAGTAAAGGTCCTACTAAGTGCCTGGAGCTCTCGTTGACTTGGGATCCAGTAGCAAAGCCCATGGACACAGTCCTGCCCTGAAAGAGTCATGTTCTAAGAGGGGATTCACGTAATGAAGAGATGGACACATCGGTTGTATAAATACACCACCTATTGATGATTGCTTGGAGGAAAATGTCACCTGGGTGAGGGGCCAGCACGTGTGGGAGGGTGGTGGAGTTTGCTAGTTAAAACACAATGATGAGAGGGCACCTAACTGATTACAGACACTTGAATGGAGGCCTGCAGGGTCTTGGGAGCCAGGCATGCCGGGATCCTCAGAAATGAGGCACCAGGCACAAGGGGGGCAGGCTGAACAAAAGGCCCCCAGCCCAGGGCAGGGCAGGAAGCAGACGCTCTGTGCGTTGGTGACCCCTCTGTCCCCTGAGCCCTGGTCATCTGTATCATCTTGCTGAAGAGCCCTGGCCTCTGAGGGTGCAGAGCTGAGGGGGTCACTCTTTCATCAGCCAAGGACTTTGAAGGACCGGAGCTTTGGAGACCCTGGGCAGCTGCCGGCTGCTCGCTGAATAAGACAGAAAAGTCCCTGCGCTCGAGGTGGCTGTGTTCTCTTGGCTAGCAGACATCAGCCAAGCCTCCCCAGTATTGGGTTCTATACCCTAGACCGCAAAACCCCCACATGAGGAGTGTGTTAGTTGTTTCAGTCATGTCTGACTCTTTGCGACCCCCACGGACTGTAGCCCACCAAGCTCCTCTGTCCATGGCATTCTCCAGGCAGGAATACTGGAGTGGGTAGCCATTCTCTTTTCCAGGGGGTCTTCCTGACCCAGGGATCCAACACGGGTCTCTCCTGCATCACAGGCAGATTCCTTACCCTTTGAGCTGCTGGGTAAGCCCCCATGAGGAGGACTCAGGTAGAAATCCTCCTAATGCCCAGGTCCTCCTTGGGTCCCTGGTCTCCCTCACATGATTCTCACGGCCGCATCCACCCTTACGTCCACAGTCCTAAGTCTCAGGGGCAATTCTTGAAGATCAGGGTCCAGAAGTCCTTCAGGTGGGGCTGCTCTGTGTTGGGTTGATCCTTGTATAGATTCTTGTAGCCACAGAAACTGGACGCGGGGCAAGCAAGGTGGAGACAGCAGGGCCTCCCCGAGGATGCTGCTCACCGTCTGTCCCTGTGTCCCCCACAGGCCCCTGCTGGGCAGCGTCCACTTCCTGCTGCTGGTCTTCCTGAAGGTGCCCCTGCTTCTAGGCATGCTCGGTGCCGTCCTCTGGGTCCACAGGCTCTGAGGAGCTCTGCGGACCTGCGGAGTCAGTCCGTTTACGAGGACTGGGAGCCCCCGTGTTCATCGTGTCCTCTTCAATGATGCAGTCGGACCACTGGATGGAAACGACCTTCTGTCCATCTGTCCTGTATCACCCTCTACCTCTCTCTCAGAATACTGTGTTTGTGGATTTCCTTGTGGCTTTCTTTCCTTGCCCATGATTCTCTAAAACAAAAAGCACACCTCTTCAATGGGTGCTTCTGAACTGAAACCACAGATAATATTGAGTACAGAGCTTCCAGCTCATCTGCGGAGCATCACTCATGCACTAAACTCTCAGGCGCTCTCTCTGCAGTCTTCAAACCCCAGGAGTGTGGGAACCTTGTTTTTGGGTCTGTTTTGATGGATCCAGGCAGTTCCATCGTTTCCCACATGATCTGTGCTACCATAATCACCCACCCTCCGCAGGTCTCAGATCCAGTGTGGGGAATCTTCCAATTGCTGAGTGTGTCTATTTAATTACGCATTCTGAAGCTCAGGAAATAGCAATGCAGAGATTTGATGGTCCACGGGGCCAGCATGCATGGGACCTAAATCAAAACTCCATTCTGCACGAACCTCCACACCCCACTGTTCTGTCTAATGGACTGAAGGGCCATGTTGGGTTTCTCCAATTGATGTCAATTCAGAACAGAATCCAGCATTGCATGGAAAATCAGATTATCCCCTTTCCCATGCCCCGTCAAACTGGTTAGTGTGTTTAGGTCCTTTGCAGATGGCTGGTAGAAGAATAACAGTACAAAATTGATGCAACTATCAGAGAATCCTTCCTTCCTCCTTTGTCTAATGGACTGAAGGGCCATGTTGGGTTTCTCCAATTGATGTCAATTCAGAACAGAATCCAGCATTGCATGGAAAATCAGATTATCCCCTTTCCCATGCCCCGTCAAACTGGTTAGTGTGTTTAGGTCCTTTGCAGATTGCTGGTAGAAGAATAACAGTACAAAATTGATGCAACTATCAGAGAATCCTTCCTTCCTCCTGTTCAAAGGTAACTCAAGCCCCACCCTCACCCCATCATTCAAGGCCCCTGGTTACAGACCTGGTTCAAGTGTTTAAATCAATTGAGGGGCCAAGAGTGAGTCTTCTATTCAATAGCTTAGTCTCCACGACTTGTAGAGGCAAAGACCTAGGTCGGCTGCCCACAGTTTCAGTGCAAAGTGCAATGTGATGAATTTGCCGGCACCAAAGATCTCTGAGAGGCAGGTTATCATCTTGACTCATCTATTTGAAGCAGCCAGGACCTGGGGAATTGCAGCCACTTTTCATGCAGCAAATATATGGGGAGAGGACCAAAGTAGTAACCACTAACCAAGGCGTTGCTTCCAACCATGATTAAACAGAAGAAAGAGCTCGGCGTTTGGTGCTCACATTCCAGTTGGTGGACAGAGGTAAAACAGACACAATAGTACAGGTGTACAGACATGCAGAAATGTCCAAGTCCACAGTGAAGAGTATCTTGTAGTCGCGTAAGATAAGAGGAGGTGCTATTGGTGAGACAGTAAGGGATGGGTCCTATCAGCCTCGTGAAGAGGGTGATGTTAAACCAAGTTCAGAAGAACGTAATGCAGTGAGCCCTGTGGGCACCTGGAAGAAGAGCCCTCAGGCAAAGGGAACTGCAGGTGCAAACGTCCTGCCCTGGGAGCGTTTTAGGTGCGGATCCAGGGGAGAGCAGAGGGCAGATGCTTGCAGGGTCCACTGGAGCCATGCTCTCCAAGAATCTAACAAACCCAAGAACACAGGTATGCAGACACGCAGAAATGTCAAATCTAAGTTGAAGAGTATCTTGGAATAACATCAAATCAGGTAAGGTGTTATTGGTGCAGTTGTGAGGGGTGACTTCTGTCAGGCTCCGGGAATAGGGCTGTATTTAACTGAGATCGGAAGAAAGAAATGGAGTGAGCCCTGTGGGCATCTGGAGGAAGAGCCTTTGGGCAAAGGGAAGGCCAGATGAAAATGTCCTGCCGTGGGAGCACTTTCGATGGGGATCCACGGAAGACTAGGGAGCAGATGCCTGCAGGGTCCAGTGGTGCCGTGTTCTCCAAGAATCATGGTCCTGTCCTGTTTCCCAGCCTGAGCAGGAAAAGAAAGACCAGGATTGAAGAACTTGGTCTCCTGAAAGCGGGGAAGACCTGAGAGAGGCGTTCATCATTGACCCGCTCAACAGCCCAGTAGTTGAACTGCGACATGCACATATTGTGGAAAGACACCGGGCCATGAGGCAAGATGAGGACCCTGCATTCATGGGGTCACAGCCCAGCAGGAGACACACCGGGAACCCCAAATCCCAGGTCTGATGAAAGCCCAGGGGCTGTCATAGGCCCCAAGAGACCATAGGTGGGGAGCCAGCATAAGCTGGGAGAGTGGATGAGGGTGTCCAGTCACGGGTGTTGGTGGGTCAGGCAGAGGAGCAGGGATTCAAGGGTCTGGACCAGGCCGGAAGTGAGCAGGGCAGCAGCCCAGGGTGGACCTCCAACAGGATGTTGAGGCCGATTGCTGGGCCTTTGGGTGCTGCCAAGCGCTGTGTGGAAGGAGCCAGTTAGAACACGGGGCTTTGCCCTGGGACGGGCAGGCATCCAGCCCTGCTGCGCACTGGGACTTAGGCCCACTCCCTGTGGCCAGAACTGAGGAGAGTCAGGATCTGCAGGGGAGCAGTGGAAGATCCTGGGGTGTGCAGACCAGCTTGAGAAGCTGGAATAACCTACCCGAGGGCAGCAAAGCAGGCCCCCCATTCCCCACCCCAGTGCCCGGGAAAATAGGCCTGAAGGCCCAGCACGGCACACGAACAAGCCACCTTCAGTGAAGGCAGTCTGTCTCCTTTCTGCGGGCCGTCCCCTCCCTCATCTCTGCACAGTGAAGAGGCCCCTGCTCATCACGTGGATCCAGGAGAGGCCCCAGCAGCCAGTGCCCTCGGGCCCCTGGTGTAAAATCACCCCTCTGTGCCACTGGTGGGGGTGGAGGCTCCTCTCAGCCCCGGGCCCCCAACTCCTCATCCCTCCACCCAGCGTCTTCTGCTCTGACCTCCTGTCGGTTCCCAGTCTCTCTCTGGTTCTCAAAGGGGAGTAGACTCTGTCCAGAGGCGGAGCATGGGAAGGTTGGGAACCGCTATTCTGAGTCTAATGTAGGCAGCGAAGGGCCCAAGACGGGGAAGCTACAGCCCGAGGGATGTGTACCCTGGGGAGAACCAGGGCCAAGGTGGAACGTGGGAAGTTGTCTGGGCTCATGGGGCAGACTTGCGGGGCAGGAAGTGGACTTGGGGGTCCCACAGGGTGCCTGCAGTCCCAGGTCATGGGGACACTGACCCTGCGTCATCCCCACCAAGGCCAGAGAGGATGGATGAGCATGGCATCCTCATCGGAGTGTCCATCCTGACAGAAGGGAAATGATGTATCCCAGAAGCCAAGGAGGCCCCACAGCAGAGGAACACAGCTTGGTGCTGCTGCCGGAGCTTGTGTGAGACCACGAGAGGACCTGCTGCGCAGGGTGGGGATGGGGCAGCACCCTAGATCAGGGGACCCTGGACGTGTCAGTCGCTGGATTGAGCGGAGCTGAGGGCAGCGGGTCCGAGCACCTGGACGAGCCGTGTGCCCCTCCCCCTAAGCTTCCTGCCCCCTGCCCCTTGGACCACCTGAGCTGACCCGGGACGGGACCAGGAAGCAGAGAGGCCCAGAGGAGCAGAAGTGAGGACTGGGAGGGACTCCTCTGAAGAGGCTCCACGCTGTCCCTGCCCGGGGCCTGGCCCTGCTGCAGGTGGCATCCCTGCTGGGAAATGACCCCGAGGGGCAGGGCCCGGTGGCTGCCCTCAGCTCTGCTGCTGCCCCAGCTCCCAGGTGAGCGGCTCAGCCCTTCCTGCGGAGCTGGGGGAGCGGGGGGAGGGGGGAGAAGTTTCCCAGAGGGGCTGCCGCCTGTCTCAGCAGCGAGCAGGAGGGTTCAGGGCATGAAGCAGGTGAGGCTGGTCCACCGTGCTGGTGGGAGGGGGCGCCTCAACGGTCACAGTCAGAGATGACCTCTTGGCTCCTCCCATGGCCACACACACAGTTCTTTCCAGCCTGGCCCTTCCCTTCTCCATAGACACCCTCTCCTCTGTGAGGAGGGTACTCGTCCCTCCTCAGCCTCCCCTGGGTCTGAGGAAACGTTTGTCTCCTGCCTCCACCTCCTCCAACCCCACAGGCCCTTTGCGGGACCCACATCCTTGGTGTCCCCAGCCCTGGCCCCCCTCCGATGAGGAGCTGGCTGTGTTTTCCAGGCTGTTTGTCCCTGAGCGGCCCCAGCAGAGTGACGGGCAGCATGGGATCCCTGAGCGTGGAGTGTTGGTACCAAGAGGGATTCAGAGACGACAACAAATTCTGGTGCACACCCCCATGTTTGTGGAAGACTATGGAGACCAGAGAGTCAGAGAAAGAAGTGAGGAGGGGCCGCGTGTCCATCAGAGACCATCCTGCAAGCCTCACCTTCACAGTGACCTTGGAGAGCCTCAGAGAGGAGGATGTGGGCAGGTACCGGTGTGGGGTCCATGTGCCACTTACAATTGACCCCACCTTCGAGGTGGAGGTGTCTGTGACCCCAGGTGAGCATCCTCCGCCCTCACTCTAGCACCAGGCTGGTCACGCGGACCCTCAGGAAGGCAGTGGGACAGAAAGGCTGGGCCAGGATGACCGGGAGGGGGGTGGGCGGGGAGCTGGCTATGGGTGGTGTCTTGGCACCCTAGAGCTACATGGGGACACCGTCAAGGTGGGCGTCTTCCTGCTTCACGGGCTGGCGGGCATCCTGCTCTGGGGTCCAGGCTGCCTGCTCTCCTCACAAGGGCACGTCCACTCTCAAGGGGCCCGTGTCTCTTTCTGGCCCTGCCTACAGGGGGCGCACTCTCACAAGGCCCCACTGCATTCAGGCCGGCCTTGACCCTGGGGCCCTGAGGACCTGAGACGGGCCGCCCCTGAGCCCAGAGGTGGGACCTGCTCCAGAGCCGGCACCTGCGCCGGGCTTCTCCACCACGATCCCCGCGTCCAGTACCCGCCCTGCCCTTGTGCTGGCCCAGAGGCCACCAGTGACCCTACAGTGTTCTGGAAGGACCTCCTGGGGTTCTTGGGCTTCTCTTGTAATCCCAAGGAAAGCTTACAAAGGAGCCCCTGCTCTGTCCCTCGGGACTCACCTAGCCCTGCCAGGCTGACCCTGTCTGCCCCTCTTGCTTTCCACTTGGCATTGACCGTGCCCACCTGGCCAGGGTGCATCTGGAGGGGTGGGGGGAGGGGGCCCAGGGTGCTGGAGGCCTAGGTGAGGCCATGGGGAGCGGTGGACACACACATCTGATCAGATGGCCTGAGTGACCTTGACTGTGTGAGTCACAGCCATACAGGGACAGAGTGTGGGACCCGGGCAAGGAAACAGGGCCTGCCTTGTGCTTCTCCCGCAGCCCCTGCTACAGCCACCGGCCCCGAGAGGTCCACAGGCTCCCCAGGCTCTCCCACGACCCTGCCAGTGCCCACCTGGAGCACCACGTTTGGTCAGGAGACCCCCGACCCTGGCCAACCTCCGCGGTAAGGGGCCCACGTCCCAGGACATTGGCACCTGGGTGGTTTCTCCTCTGGGTGAGGGGACAGGTGGGGGATTTGGGTCTCCCGTCTCCGGGCCCCTCGTTTATTCCCACACCTGACTGTGAAGGTCCTAGTACGTGCCTGGTGCTCTGCTGTGGATGCAGGTAAGACCACCCAGGCAGGATCCAGCTCTGATGAGAGTTGTGCTGTAAGGGGGAAGTCACGCCCTGGACCAGTCCACACAGAGCCCCTATGTAAATATGGCTGTTTGTGATGTGTATTACGGAGAGATACCAGTCACTGGGGTTTGGTGAGAGTGTGTGGGGAAGGTGATTAGATTTGCTATTTAATACATGATAATCAGGGACGCCTGGCTGGATCCTTTTAGGAGACACCTGTAGGATTTGAGGACCCTGGCATTCAGGGTTCCAGGCAGAGAGAAAAGTGCAAATGTCACTTTAGGACCCCGGCCCAGGGCAGAGAGGAAGCAGGTGCCCTGAGCATTGGTGGCCGCTGCACTCTGTCCCCTCCCTCTCCCCAGCCCTGGTCATTGGTGCCCTGCTGTTGAAGGCCCCAGGGTCGAAGGGCAGAGAGAACTAAGGAGGTCATTTATTCATCCATCAACTACCATGCACTTTTTTTTTGCTCTGACTTTCCCCCATACAACTTTTCTAAATTTAATTTTTATTTTATATTAGATTGTGAAGTATAGAGTATATCACAGACTTTTAAAAATTAATTTATTTTTTAATTGAAGGGTAATTGTTTTACAGAATTGTATTGGTTTCTGCTGAACACCAACATCTATCAGCCATGATTATTAGAGTATACCAGAGACTTTTCAGTGTTGACCTTTGGAAACACGTCCTCAGTTGCTAAGTCATGTCCAATTCTTTGCGACCCCATGGACTGTAGACTAGCAGGCTTCTCTGCCCATGGACTTTTCCAGGCAAGAATACTGGAGTGGGTGCAGTTTCTTACTTCAGAGAATCTTCCTGACCTAGGGGTTGAACCCACATCTCTTAGACCTTGGGTCTTTGGAGGTATCAGGCTGGTACCAGTTTCTACCAGTGAATAAAGCAGTCCCTTTCTTTTGGGGAAATCTGTTTACAGGAGAGCAGACATCACACATAAAGCCGACTACTGATTACTATACCCTGGAAAGGATAACCCCACATGTGGAAGGCCTTGGAAAAAATCCTTCTCCTGCCCAGATCCCGTCAGGATCCCTGGTCTCCCTCATGTGATTCTCACGGCCATTTGCACCCTCATGCTCACAGTCCTAATTCTCAAGGGCAATTATTAAGCAGAGACAAGCGAGCAGAGGGCCTTAGAGTGGGGCTGCCCTGTCCGGGGGTGATGCTTACGTGGATGGTCCTGGACTCAGGGCACAGGGACGGGGTTGGGGAGGGACTGAGGGACCAGGGTCCCCACTAGGGATGCTGCTCACTGTCTGTCCCCGTGTCCCCCACAGGCCCCTGCTGGGCAGCGCCCACTTCCTGCTGCTGGTCTTCCTGAAGGTGCCCCTGCTCCTGGGCATGCTCGGTGCTGTCCTCTGGGTCCACAGGCCTCTGAGGAGCTCTGCAGACAGGCAGAGTCAGTCCATTTATGAGAACCAGTAGCCCCCGTGTTCATCGTGTCCTCTTCAATGATGCAGTCTGACCGCAGGATGGAAACGACCTTCTGTCCAGCTGTCCTGTATCACACTCCACCTCTCTCTCAGAACTTCTTTGTAACTTTTTCCCTAGAACATGGTTCTCATAAATCCAAAGTGTAACCTACTCAATAGGTTCTTCTGAACTGTAACTACAGATAACGTTGAGTACGTACCTTCTGGTTAACTCACAGAGCATCGCTCATGTACTGATCTCTCGGGCCCTCTCCCTGCAGCCTTCATCCCCAGGAGTGTGCAAGCCTTCCTTTGGATCTGTTTTGATGTATCCGGGCAGTTCCATGGTCTCCCCAACCGTCTGTGCTACCACAACCACTCACCTTCCACAGGGCTCGGATCCACTGTGGGGAATCTTCCAGTTGCTGAATCCATCTAATTAATTATGCATTCTGAAGCTCAGGAAATAACAATGCAGAAAATTCATGAGTCCTTTGGGCCCACTGAGACTGAGTCCTGAGTCAAAATTCCATTGTTCAAAGAGCTTCCTAAGCCTCTGCTCTGTCTAATGGACCAAAACGCCATGTTGGGCTTCTCCAATTGGTGTCAGTTCAGAACAGAATCCAGAGTTGCCTGAAAAACTGGTTATTCCCTCCTTTTGCCCAGTCAGACTGGTTAGTGTGTTCAGATCCTTTGTGGATGGCTGGTAGAACAATAACAGTAAACAGTTTATGCAACATAACAGAGTCCTTCCTTCCTCCTGTTCAAGAGTAACTGAAATCCTTTCCCACCCCATGATCCAAGGCCTGTGGTTTTAACCTGGTTCAAGTTTGGAAATGGATTGAGGGGCCATGACTGATTCCTCTGTTCAATAGCCTAGTCTCTCCTACTTATAGCAACAAAGAAAGGCTTGAGTAGGCTGCCCACCGACTTCAGTTCAAGGTGTATCATGATGAACTTGTGGGCACCAAACATCTCCAAAAGGTAGGTTATCGTCATGACTCATCCATTTGAAGCAGCTGAGCCTGGGGGAATTTCACCAGCTTTTCATTCAGGAAATGTATAGAGATGAACAAAGTAGCAAGCACTAATTCAGGCAATGGTTCCAACCATGAACAAACAGAAGAAAGAGCTCAGCTTTAAAAAACTTTTTTGCTTGAACATTAAATGTTTTTCCTATTCTGGGTCTTTGCTGCTGTGCGGGGTACTCTCTAGTTGTGGTGCGCAGGCTTCTCTTGGTGGTGACGTCCCTTTTTGTGGAGCATGGGTTCCAGGCACAGGAGCCTCGGTAGTTGGGGTTTCCTCGCTCTAGAACACAGGCTGATCAGTTGCGGCAAAAGGGTTAGTTGCTCCATGGCATGTGGGATCTTCCTGGATCAGGGACAGAACCCGTGTCTCCTGCATCAACAGGCAGATTCTTTACCACTGAGCCGCCAGGGAAGCCCAAGAGCTCAGCTTTGTGGCACTCACATAGCAGCTGGTTGACACAGATAATTAACAAACCCAAGAACACAGGTATGCAGACACGCAGAAATGTCAAATCTAAGTTGAAGAGTATCTTGGAATAACATCAAATCAGGTAAGGTGTTATTGGTGCAGTTGTGAGGGGTGACTTCTGTCAGGCTCCGGGAATAGGGCTGTATTTAACTGAGATCGGAAGAAAGAAATGGAGTGAGCCCTGTGGGCATCTGGAGGAAGAGCCTTTGGGCAAAGGGAAGGCCAGATGAAAATGTCCTGCTGTGGGAGCACTTTCGATGGGGATCCACGGAAGACTAGGGAGCAGATGCCTGCAGGGTCCAGTGGTGCCGTGTTCTCCAAGAATCATGGTCCTGTCCTGTTTCCCAGCCTGAGCAGGAAAAGAAAGACCAGGATTGAAGAACTTGGTCTCCTGAAAGCAGGGGAGACCTGAGAGAGGCGTTCATCATTGACCCGCTCAACAGCCCAGTAGTTGAACTGCGACATGCACATATTGTGGAAAGACACCGGGCCATGAGGCAAGATGAGGACCCTGCATTCACGGGGTCACAGCCCAGCAGGAGACACACCGGGAACCCCAAATCCCAGGTCTGATGAAAGCCCAGGGGCTGTCATAGGCCCCAAGAGACCATAGGTGGGGAGCCAGCATAAGCTGGGAGAGTGGATGAGGGTGTCCAGTCACGGGTGTTGGTGGGTCAGGCAGAGGAGCAGGGATTCAAGGGTCTGGACCAGGCCGGAAGTGAGCAGGGCAGCAGCCCGGGGTGGACCTCCAACAGGATGTTGAGGCCGAATGCTGGGCCTTTGGGTGCTGCCAAGCGCTGTGTGGAAGGAGCCAGTTAGAACACGGGGCTTTGCCCTGGGACGGGCAGGCATCCAGCCCTGCTGCGCACTGGGACTTAGGCCCACTCCCTGTGGCCAGAACTGAGGAGAGTCAGGATCTGCAGGGGAGCAGTGGAAGATCCTGGGGTGTGCAGACCAGCTTGAGAAGCTGGAATAACCTACCCGAGGGCAGCAAAGCAGGCCCCCCATTCCCCACCCCAGTGCCCGGGAAAATAGGGCCTGAAGGCCCAGCACAGCACACGAACAAGCCACCTTCAGTGAAGGCAGTCTGTCTCCTCTCTGCAGGCCGTCCCCTCCCTCATCTCTGCACCGTGAAGAGGCCCCTGCTCATCACGTGGATCCAGGAGAGGCCCCAGCAGCCAGTGCCCTCGGTCCCCTGGTGTAAAATCACCCCTCTGTGCCACTGGTGGGGGTGGAGGCTCCTCTCAGCCCCGGGCCCCCAACTCCTCATCCCTCCACCCAGCGTCTTCTGCTCTGACCTCCTGTCGGTTCCCAGTCTCTCTCTGGTTCTCAAAGGGGAGTAGACTCTGTCCAGAGGCGGAGCATGGGAAGGTTGGGAACCGCTATTCTGAGTCTAATGTAGGCAGCGAAGGGCCCAAGACGGGGAAGCTACAGCCCGAGGGATGTGTACCCTGGGGAGAACCAGGGCCAAGGTGGAACGTGGGAAGTTGTCTGGGCTCATGGGGCAGACTTGCGGGGCAGGAAGTGGACTTGGGGGTCCCACAGGGTGCCTGCAGTCCCAGGTCATGGGGACACTGACCCTGCGTCATCCCCACCAAGGCCAGAGAGGATGGATGAGCATGGCATCCTCATCGGAGTGTCCATCCTGACAGAAGGGAAATGATGTATCCCAGAAGCCAAGGAGGCCCCACAGCAGAGGAACACAGCTTGGTGCTGCTGCCGGAGCTTGTGTGAGACCAAGAGAGGACCTGCTGTGCAGGGTGGGGATGGGGCAGCACCCTAGATCAGGGGACCCTGGACGTGTCAGTCGCTGGATTGAGCGGAGCTGAGGGCAGCGGGTCCGAGCACCTGGACGAGCCGTGTGCCCCTCCCCCTAAGCTTCCTGCCCCCTGCCCCTTGGACCACCTGAGCTGACCCGGGACGGGACCAGGAAGCAGAGAGGCCCAGAGGAGCAGAAGTGAGGACTGGGAGGGACTCCTCTGAAGAGGCTCCACGCTGTCCCTGCCCGGGGCCTGGCCCTGCTGCAGGTGGCATCCCTGCTGGGAAATGACCCCGAGGGGCAGGGCCCGGTGGCTGCCCTCAGCTCTGCTGCTGCCCCAGCTCCCAGGTGAGCGGCTCAGCCCTTCCTGCGGAGCTGGGGGAGCGGGGGGAGGGGGGAGAAGTTTCCCAGAGGGGCTGCCGCCTGTCTCAGCAGCGAGCAGGAGGGTTCAGGGCGCGAAGCAGGTGAGGCTGGTCCACCGTGCTGGTGGGAGGGGGCGCCTCAACGGTCACAGTCAGAGATGACCTCTTGGCTCCTCCCATGGCCACACACACAGTTCTTTCCAGCCTGGCCCTTCCCTTCTCCATAGACACCCTCTCCTCTGTGAGGAGGGTACTCGTCCCTCCTCAGCCTCCCCTGGGTCTGAGGAAACGTTTGTCTCCTGCCTCCACCTCCTCCAACCCCACAGGCCCTTTGCGGGACCCACATCCTTGGTGTCCCCAGCCCTGGCCCCCCTCCGATGAGGAGCTGGCTGTGTTTTCCAGGCTGTTTGTCCCTGAGCGGCCCCAGCAGAGTGACGGGCAGCATGGGATCCCTGAGCGTGGAGTGTTGGTACCAAGAGGGATTCAGAGACGACAACAAATTCTGGTGCACACCCCCATGTTTGTGGAAGACTATGGAGACCAGAGAGTCAGAGAAAGAAGTGAGGAGGGGCCGCGTGTCCATCAGAGACCATCCTGCAAGCCTCACCTTCACAGTGACCTTGGAGAGCCTCAGAGAGGAGGATGCGGGCAGGTACCGGTGTGGGGTCCATGTGCCACTTACAATTGACCCCACCTTCGAGGTGGAGGTGTCTGTGACCCCAGGTGAGCATCCTCCGCCCTCACTCCAGCACCAGGCTGGTCACGCGGACCCTCAGGAAGGCAGTGGGACAGAAAGGCTGTGCCAGGATGACCGGGAGGGGGGTGGGCGGGGAGCTGGCTATGGGTGGTGTCTTGGCACCCTAGAGCTACATGGGGACACTGTCAAGGTGGGCGTCTTCCTGCTTCACGGGCTGGCGGGCATCCTGCTCTGGGGTCCAGGCTGCCTGCTCTCCTCACAAGGGCATGTCCACTCTCAAGGAGCCCATGTCTCTTTCTGGCCTGTGCAGGGTCCTGCCTACGGGGGGCGCACTCTCACAAGGCCCCACTGTATACAGGCTGGCCTTGACCCTGGGGCCCTGAGGACCTGAAACGGGCCGCCCCTGAGCCCAGGGGTGGGACCTGCTCCAGAGCCCGCACCTGCACCGGGCTTCTCCACCACAGTCCCCGCGTCCAGTACCCGCTCTGCCCTTGTGCTGGCCCAGAGGCCACCAGTGACCCTACAGTGTTCTGGAATGACCTCCTAGGGTTCTGGGGGTTTCTCTTGTAACCCCAAGGAAAGCGCAAAAAGGTGCCCTCAACCTGAGTGGGCCTCCCTCTGTCGCTCTGGGGGACTTCCTCCTGCCCTGCCCGGCTTAGCCTGTTTCTCCATCTTTTTCTCCACTCTGCATCTGACAGTGCCCACCTGGCCAGGGTGCATCTGGAGGGGTGGGGGAGGGTTCCCAGGGTGCTGGCCAGGCCTGGGTGAGGCCATGGGGAGTGGTGGACACGCACATCTGACCAGATGGCCTGAGTGACCTTGACTATGTGAGTCACAGCCACACGGGGGGACGGAGTGTGGGACCCGGGCAAGGAAACGCGGCTTGCCTTGTGATTCTCCCGCAGCCCCTGCTGCAGCCACTGGCCCCGAGAGGTCCACAGGCTTCCCAGGCTCTCCCACGACCCTGCCAGTGCCCACCTGGAGCACCGCGTCTGGTCAGGAGACCCCTGACCCCGGCCAACCTCCGCGGTAAGGGGCCCACGTCCCAGGACATTGGCACCTGGGTGGTTTCTCCTCTGGGTGAGGGGACAGGTGGGGGATTTGGGTCTCCTATCTCCGGGCCCCTTGTTTATTCCCACACCTGACTGTGAAG
The DNA here is from genome assembly GCA_006408615.1 of Connochaetes taurinus. NCBI lineage: Eukaryota > Metazoa > Chordata > Mammalia > Artiodactyla > Bovidae > Connochaetes > Connochaetes taurinus. The sequence continues at coordinate 299,537 of SJXO01001635.1, read as the reverse complement.
GCCCTACTACGTGCCTGGTGCTCTGCTGTGGATGCAGGTAAGACCACCCAGACAGGATCCAGCTCTGATGAGAGTTGTGCTGTAAGGGGGAAGTCACGCCCTGGACCAGTCCACACAGAACCCCTATGTAAATATGGCGGATTGTGATGGGTACTACGGAGAGATACCAGTCACTGGGGTTTTGGTGAGACTGTGTGTGGGAAGGTGATTAGATTTGCTATCTGATACATGATAATCAGGGATGCCTGGCTGAATCCTTTGAGGGGAGACCTGCAGGATCTGGGGAGCTTGGCATTCAGGTTTCTGCAGAAATAAGGCTCCAGGTAGAGAGAAAAGTGAGTGCAAATGTCCCATAAAAGGAGGCTTCGGGACCTGGCCCAGGGCAGAGCAGGTGGCAGAAGCTCTGGGCATCAGTGGCCCCTGCACTGTGGCCCCTGCCCCCCACGAGCTCTGGTCAGATGTGTCATCCTGTTGAAGAACCCCAGCCGCCAGGGGCGGAGAGAGCTCAGGAGCCATTCATTCATCCATCAGCTACTACCGTCACTTTTTTTTTAAACGTTCACCATATGACTTTTTTTAATTTAATTTTTATTTCATGTTAGAGTATGAATGTTTTTTTAACGTGAACGTTGAAAAAAACAAAGTGACGGTAGTAGCTGATGGATGAGTGAGTGACTCCTGAGCTCTCTCCGCCCCGCATATATGCCGTATATATGTTAGAGTACACGGCAGATGTTTAAAGGCTGATCTTCAGAGATATCAGGCTGGTACGAGTTTCTCCCCGAATAGAACAGTTCCTTCCTTCATGGAAAACGCTGTTTATAGGAGAGGAGACACGACTGATTACTGTACCCCGGATAGGGTAGCCCCACGCGTGGAGGGCCTTGGAAGGAATCCTCCTGCCCAGATCCCGCCAGGATCCCTGGTCCCCCCAAGTGATTCTCGCCCTCATGCTCACAGGCCTAATTCTCAAAGGGATTATTAAGCAGAGATTAAGGGGAGCAGAGGGCCTTAGAGGGGGGCTGCCCTGTCCGGGGGTGATCTTCATGTGGATTGTCGTGGCCTCAGCTCTGGAGGGCGGGGGTGGAGAGACCAGGGTGTTTCTCTAAGGATGTGGTGCACTGTCCCCGTGTCCCGCACAGGCCCCTGCTGGGCAGCGCCCACTTCCTGCTGGGCCGCGCCCACTTCCTGCTGCTGGTCTTCCTGAAGGTGCCCCTGCTCCTGGGCATGCTTGGTGCGGACCTCTGGGTCTGCAGGCCCTCGAGAAGCTGAGAACCGGTGACATCTGTTGCTATGCCTGCCCAGGGTCACAGCCCCCTCTGGTGGATGGAAATGACTCCTGACCAATAAATTCAGTGCCAGCTCACTCGGAACACTCGGTGAACTTTTGGGAAACTTTTTCTTGCAATATATCATACAAACAAAAGAATATGCCTAATAAATGCCTACTCTTTAAACCAGGAATACTCTATAACTCTTGAGTGTATACCTTGCAGCTTAAGTAATAGACATCGTTAGAACTTTTGAAGCCCTAACGAAGTTCCTCCTTTAACTCTGGATTTTACATTCATCATCTCCTTTCTTCATGGTTTTACCATATATATGCACATGATTTTCCAGAGTGTGTATGTATACACACATACAGGTTTGTCAACCCAGCACCTTCTTTGTCAATTTAATTTAATGTTTGTTTTATAATGGAATAGAGTTGATTTACAATGTTGTGTTAGCTTTAGGTGTATAGTAAAATGATTCTGTTATATATATATCAGTTCAGTTCTCAGTTCAGTCACTCAGTTGTGTCCAACTCTTTGTGACCCCATGAATCGCAGCACGCCAGGCCTCCCTGTCCATCACCAACTCCCAGAGTTCACTCAAACTCATGTCCATCGAGTTGGTGATGCCATCCAATCATCTCATCCTCTGTCGTCCCCTTCTCCTCCTGCCCCCAACTCCTCTCAGCATCAGAGTCTTTTCCAATGAGTCAACTCTTCGCATGAGGTGGCCAAAGTATTGGAGTTTCAGCTTTAGCATCAGTCCTTCCAATGCAGAGTTCCAAAGAATAGCAAGGAGAGATAGGAAAGCCTTCCTCAGCAATCAGTGCAATACATACATATACATATTTCCATTTTTTAGATTCTTCTCCCATAGAGGTTGTTCCAGAGTATTGACTAGGGGTCCCTGTGCTCTGCAGTAGGTCCTTGTTGATTAACTATTTTATTCAATATATATATAGTAATATGTATATGTTAACCTGAAGCTCCTAATTTATCCTCCCCTCAGAACATTCCTATATTTTTAACAGTCCCCAAGATTATTTTCATTTTTTCCAGATTTTTTAGATATAACTGATATATAGCATCGATTTCTCCGTGTGTGCACACCATGCCTTCTTCATCTCTTCATCTGCTGTTATTGCAGTGAACACGGGTGTGTGGATATCCTTCAAGATCCTGTTTTCACTTCCTTCTGATACATACCTAGAAGTGGGATGACCAGGTGATACGGTAGTTCTTCTCTTCAGGTTTTGAGGAGCCTCCATACTTCTTTCCATAGTGGTAATGATGCACAGCGATTCCCTTTTCTCCACACTCTTGCCAGCACTTGTTAACTGTCGTCGTCTTGGGGATTGCCATTCTACAGGTGTGAAGCGATTTGCATTTCCCTGGTGGTTAGTGATGTTGACTATCTTCTCATGGACCTGTTGGCCATGGAATAGACGCTTTGGAAAACTGTCTACTCGATTTCTCTGCCGTTTTTCTTTTTGGCCGCACCTCTTGGCTTGTGGGATCTTAGTTCCCCAGGCAGGAATTGAACCCATGCCCTGGGCAGTGAAAATGTGGCATGCTCATCACTGGGCTGCAGAGACGGAATTCCTCACTGCAATTTTTAAATTGGATTTTTTTTTCGTGTTGAGTTGTATGATTTCTTTATGTATTTGAGATATTAACCCCTTATCCTGAAGTATGGTTTGCAATTTTTTTCTCCCATTCTGTAAGTTTCCTTTTCTTTTTTGTTGATTGCTTCTTTTACTGTGCATAAGCTTTAAAATTTGATGCAGTCCCACTTAATAATTTTTGCTTTTATTGATTATGCTTTGGGTGTTAGATTTAAAAAATCATTGCCAAGACCAATGTCACAGAGCTTTTTCCCTACGTTTGATTTTTGTGTATTCTTGGACTTTTATTCCTAGACTCTTTATCCTGTTTTATTTGTCTAATTGACTCTGAAAACTGGTACAGCATTGTTACAGCTTTATTAAAAGTCTTGTTATCTGATAGGACATTACTGTACACGGTTGTCTGACATTAGGAGTCTTTGCAAATATTGGCCATTCCCTCTTCCATATAAATTTTACAATTAATCAGATTTAAAAGGAAGAATAAACTATGTTGAGGAGAAAAAAAAACCCACAAGATCATTTCAATTGAAGCAGAAAAAATATTTGATAAAATTTAACACCTTTTCATCATGAAAAACACTCAAGAAACTAGAAATAAAAAGAGAAACTACAGTATGTAGCATGAAGCTGAGAACCGGTGACATCTGTTGCTATGCCTGCCCAGGGTCACAGCCCCCTCTGGTGGATGGAAATGACTCCTGACCAATAAATTCAGTGCCAGCTCACTCGGAACACTCGGTGAACTTTTGGGAAACTTTTTCTTGCAATATATCATACAAACAAAAGAATATGCCTAATAAATGCCTACTCTTTAAACCAGGAATACTCTATAACTCTTGAGTGTATACCCTGCTAAAACCTGACTCGCTCCTTCTAGCTTTATGTGTAGACAATCAAATCACCTATAATAATTTGGAATTTGGTTTCTTTGTTTCCTGTTCTCATTTCGTTTCTTGTTCTGTTTATTCCATGAGCCAATCAAAGTCTTGCGTCAAAGTCATCCTTATGAACACCCTGGTCTTCTTCCTGCTTTTAAAGGGAAGCCTTTTCACGGTTTGCCTTTTTTTCCTTTGGCCGTGCCCTGAGGCTTGTGGGACTTCCCTCGTGGCTCAGCTGGTAAAGAATCTGCCTGCAATGTGGGAGACCTGGGTTTGATCCCTGGATTGGGAAGATCCCCTGGAGGAGGAAACGGCTACCCACTCCAGTATTCTGGCCTGGAGAATTCCACAGACTATATAGTCCACAGGGTCGCAAAGAGCTGGACATGACTGAGCGACTTTCACTTTTGGCATTGAAAGTGTAGATTCCTACCTACTCGATCCCCAGGGAAGTCCCTACCACTGGTTTTAATGTTTGCAGAATGTTTCCTTCATGAAAAGTACTGGATTTTTATATAATGCTTTATATGTTGTTCAGTTATCCAGTCGTGTCCAACTCTTTATGACTCCGTGGACTGCAGCACACCAAGCCTCCTTGTCCCTCACCACCTCCCGGAGTTCACCCAAGTTCATGTCCATTGAATTGGTGATGCCATCCAGCCATCTCATCCTCTGTCTCCCCCTTCTCCTGCCCTCAACCTTTCCCAGCATCGTGGTCTTTTCCGATGAGTCAGCTCTTTGCATCAGGTGGCCAGAGTATTGGAGCTTCAACTTCAGCATCAGTCCTTCCAATGAGTATTCAGGGTAATGTGGTTTCTCTCCTTTATTACATTCAGTTCAGTTCAGCTCAGTCCCTCAGTCGTGTCCGACNAAGCGTCTTTTAATTTCATGGCTGCAGTCACCATCTGCAGTGATTTTGGAGCGCCCACCCCGCCCCCGCCAAAATAAAGTCTCTCACTGTTTCCATTGTTTCCCCATCTATTTGCCATGAAGTGATGGGATCACATGCCATGATCTTAGTTTTCTGAATGTTGAGGTTGAAGCCAACTTTTTCACTCTGCTCTTTCACTTTCATCTAGAGGCTCTTTAGTTCTTCCTCGCTTTCTTCCATAAGAGTGATGTCATCTGCGTATCCAAGGGAACTCCCTAAATTTTTTATACTAGCAACAGACTTACTCCACCTTCCCAGAGAAGTGAAGATGCTGGGGCAGTGAACTGACTGATTGTGAGAAAATTGGGGAGACTCATATCCCAAACCCTTTCCTACTTCCCATCACTTTCTTGGTGCCCATTGTGCCCTGGTACGTGACTAAGGTCCTCTTACTCCTCCCTGCCCTTCTGAACGTGTGCTGAGCCACCAAAGCACAGGCCTTCCAGGGACAGCTCCCCGTCCACTTTGGGTCTGGACACCTGGGAAGAAATACCCACACCTGCCTCTCAGAACTGCTCTTGAAGAGTTTTACACCCGGGTTATATATATTGTGATCTGAATTAAATGATATCTGGTTAAGATTAGAATTTGTCCTATTATTAGTGAGGAAACCCAGTCTACTGGCTTCTTCTCAGCCTCTTGTCCTGGGCTTTTTTCTTTTTTGGCTACACCCTGTGGCATGCAGGATCTTAGTTCCTGGACCAGGGATGGAACCCAAGCCCCCTGCAGTGGGAGCACAGAGTCTTAACCCCTGGACCGCCAGGGAAGCCCTTAGCCTGCGCTTATTTTAATCCTACTCTTCACCTAGTGTCTGAAGTCTTACCCAGGGTATGAATAAGCACATTGTGCTAACCATAGGCCAGAACTCTGTTTTTGGAACTTCTCATACATTTCCTCATTAAATTCTCATAACTCTTACTAGTCCATTTTACAGATATAAACACAGAGGCTCAGAAAGATTAAGTAAGTTGTCCATAGTTATATGGCTTATATGTGGTGCTCATGGGGTTAGAGCCCTGGTTTGTCTCACTTCATAACCGGCACATTTATGTGCTTGGTTTTAACACCTGGAGAGAAGCATCAGCAGGTGTGCCAGCATGGACACCTGACATGCGAGTTGGAGAGTTTCCTGCTTGCTGGGACCCATTGCTGTTATGGAGAATCATTTCTGGAGCTGACACCAGATCCAAGGCCTGCTAGGTCAGATACCCGCTCCTCTGACCCTTCTGCAGACACAGGCCCCCTTTCTCCCTTGCACAGCTTCCTAGCTTCCTCTTTCTTACCTAGTGCAGACTCTCATGCCCTGTGACCCAGCCCCGCCAAGAAAGAGCACTGCTTATGCTAAATAATTAAAAGCAGGAAACACTCACTCTATAAAAGGAAGCGAATGAGTAAGAAACTCAAAGGCGGTCTGGACGGGCAGAGGGCACCAGCCTGCCTGTGCCCAGAGCTTTGAGAGTCAGCTGGCACCTGGACATGCTTCCCAGTTTGTGAGTCAGCGGGGAGAAGAACCCGGAGGCAGGACCATGTGGCTGCCCCAAGCTCTGCTTCTTCTCATTCTCCCAGGTGAGTGGGCTGGGGCCCTGCAGGGGGTGACGGGGTAGAGGGTCTGTCCCAGATATGTCTGCATGCTACGTTCCTAAGTCGTGTCCAACTCTTTGCTACCCCATGGACTATCCCACCAGGCTCCTCTGTCCATGGGGTTCTCCAGGCAAGAATACTGGAGTGGGTTGCCACACCCTCCTCCAGAGGGTCTTCCTGACCCAGGATTCGAATCCACATCTCTTGCATCTCCTGCCTTGGCAGGTGGGTTCTTTACCACTGTGCCACCTGAGATGCCCTTGTCCCAGGTACAAGGAAGAATATCCTGGGGAAATGAGAGGTGACTTTGTTAATTCATCCAGCGAAAGCTCACTAGGTTCCTCTTTGTACCAGGCAGGCATCTGGCCCTGAGGAAGGAAAAAGAGAAATAGGACTAACCATTAAAAAGAGGAGCTGGGAGTTCCCTGGAGGCCCAGTGGTTAGGACCCTGCACTTTCACTGCTGAGGGCCCGAGTTCAATCCCTGGTCAGAGAACTAAGTTCCCACAAGCTGAGCAGAACAGTCTCGTGGCAACCATCCATCTGATGAGCCTGGGAGAATGTGAGGATCAGCTCTTCACGTGGAGAAGAGGGACCTCAGAGAGGGAACTGCATGCCAAGGGTTGGAGGCTTGAGAAAGGATGCTGGGGTCATGCAGAGGGAGCTCTGAATTCTCAGAGAGCCTTGGGGTGACTGGTTGAAACTGAGGCTGGGAGCACCACAGACAGGACTCTGAAGGGCCCGGGATGCCCTGCCCAGGAACGGAGGCTTTCAAAGAGGAAGCTGCTGGGTGACTGGAGGGGCTTCTCTTCTATGGAAAACCACTGCCTTAGCGTCCAGGAATCAGTGTGGAAGCTTGCACAATGTAAAATGTAGGCAGTAGGTGTGGGTCACAGTGCTCTCTCTCCAGGCCTGGGGACTGGCCATGTGACGCTCACAGACCACTCTGTAGAGGGGCCGCAGGAAAGAGCATGGCCAAGGAGTCCAGAGAGCCGAGTTCCAGTCCCCTGTTGGATTTCCAGTGGGATGGGAGTCCTTGAGCCCTTTCTAGCTCTAATGATGTAGGACTCTGCCATTCAGATGGTAGGGCTGTGGGCGTCCCCAAATTCTCACTGCCATTGTTGATGGTACTGATGCTGAAGAAGCCTTCCGATGATACCTGTGGATGACTTGTGGACTGGCTTGTCTGTGACGGCCACCTTCACTAACAGTGACCCCAGATGGCCCAGACTCCCAAAGGATGGCTGCTCAGAATGTCTGAATCTCCCCCTGGGCTCCAGCTTTCCATCTGAGTCCCAGGCCCAGCCCTCCATCTCCTCTCTCTCTTAACCTCAACGTCCAGCTCACCGGGAGGCCAAGGAGAAGGGCGTGGGTGGACTGTGCTGGGATCACATGCTCTTACACGCATGTACACAACACACTCACCCATACATACCTGTGGAATCACATGCCAGTTCACGTCTATATTCTCACATGCTCATAATGCACACACACACACTCACCCATACATACATACATACCTATGGAATCACATGCCAGTTCACATCTATATTCTCACACGCTCATAATACACACACACACACACACACTCGTATAGACACACAGACACGCATGTATATTCACTCACAGGGACACAGAATAACACACACACTTGCACAGCTACACACACACTCAGGCTGATCAGTGGGTTGGGGGGAGGGTTGGCTTTGAGAGAGGGGATGGGTCCCTCCTCTTCCACTTCTGAATGAACTTGGGCATGAAGTTAGTCAAGGATGAAAAAAAAGCAAGCCAGTCAAGTTTTCACCTCTAGACACCATGAGCCGCCCTGGGTTTCCTCTGTGAAAGGCAGGAGAGAAGGTGGACATGGTGAAGTCACAACCACCCAGCTTCCGGTTGGATATTCATCTGCTTGGTATCCTGACCCCCAACAACCCCAAGAATGGAACAAGAGATTTCTGTTCTCCAAAGAGCAAAGTGTTGCAAGAATAGCCAGGGGCCCAGATCTGCACCCCAGAAACTATTTCTCTTAGCTTGGGCTGGCATGATGTCTGGGGAACACCAGCCCAGACCCCCAGACCCATAAGGGCAAACTAAGACAGGATCAAACCCCACTGCACAACTCACGTTCCCCAGGACCTCTGCTCTGAGCCCCCCTTGGGTGAATTTGACTCATTTTTATGTGTCATTTGTCACTCGTTATCAGCCTAGATGTGGAGATTAACCATAATCTCAATTTTGAGACAGGACTGTCCACCCAAGAATTTTGCACAGAGGGAAAACTTTTCTGAAAGATTGACATGGAAAAGAAAGTTTATGTCTCAAATTCACGAAAGCAAAAAAAAAAAAAAATTGAAATTCAAACAGCCAGGCTCCTCTGTCCATGAAGTTCTCCAGGCAAGAATACCAGATTGGGTAGCCATTCCCTTCTCCTGGGGATCTTCTCGATGGACGCACGGATCAAACCTGGGTCTCCCACGTTGCAGGCAGATTATTTACTGTCTGAACCACCAGGGAAGCCCCAAACAGGCTTAGGCTTTTAAAACCCATCAGCTACGTTTCTCAGAGTTCCGCTCCCAGGTCAGCAGCACTGTCGTATCATTTTTCTCTCTTCCTTCAGACCAGTTCTTGGGGGACTTCCCTGGAGGTTCGGTAGTTAGGACTTCTCGCTTTCACTGCTGGGCCCCGGAGGTTCAATCCCCGGTCAGGCACTAAGATCCTGCAAGCTGCAGTGGGATGGCCAAAAATCAACAATGACAAAAAAAACTCTTGAAAATACACATAGGTCTAATGAACAGTTTATTATCCATCATAATCTCTGTTTATACCCCCACACACACCATGTATTTTTAAAAAACAAGCCCCATCACATTATGAGTTCTTGACCATTCTGTTAAATTCCCTACCCTGGGGTGGGTGGCGTTTCTGTTTCCAAGTATCCACACCTGTTTTCTGTTGTTTATGATCACCAGCAGATAGAATCTATTCATTGTGCTTTTGCTTCCTACTATGCTGCTGCTTCTGCTTCTAAGTCACTTCAGTCGTGTCTGACTCTGGGCAACCCCATAGACGGCAGCCCACCAGGCTCCCCTGTCCCTGGGATTCTCCAGGCAAGAACACTGGAGTGGGTTGCCATTTCAATGCATGAAAGCAAAAAGTGAAAGTGAAGTCACTCAGTCGTGCCCGACTCTTAGTGACCCCGTGGACTGCAGCCTACCAGGCTCCTTCGTCCATTGGATTTTCCAGGCAAGAGTACTGGAGTGGGCTGCCATTGCCTTCTCCGCTTCCTACTATAGCTGTGTTATTTATTTTTAAGGGGAAAAGAATTACCCTTTCTGCTGACTCTTACATTAGATTTTAATTTACATCAATTCCTGTCTTTTTTAGCAATTCTCTTAATTGACTCCTTTTTAATGGAAAAAAGCTGTTAATTATGTTCATTATTATTATCAGTTAATTATGTTTTTGAAGATTTTGACAAAATAGAAATGTGTGACTTAGAAAGTGAAATTCCCACTCAAAAACCTCAAACTCAACACTAATCACTTATTAAAGATCGATTTTTCCCCCTACGCATGGGCGATCAAAATACTAAGGAAGTGGAATCACACACTCTCTGTCCGGCAACTTGTTTTAACCTAATAGCAATATATCTGGGACGTCTTTCTCATCATTATGATCTGTCTTTTCTTTTAACGCGTATGTAGTTATTTGGTCCCACTGGGTATTAGCTGCAGCGTGTGGGATCTAGTTCCCTGACTGGAGATTGAACCTGGGCCACCTGCTTTGGGAGTGGGGAATCAGCCACTGGACCACCAGTGAAGTCCCCGTTTCTTTCTTGTAACCATGTGTCGGATAGATCACAGTCTATTAGCCCAGCCTCCCACTGGTGGCGTTTGGAGTTGTTTCCAGTGTCCACTGTGTGGTTAGCAATGCAGCTAGCAAGCTTACACTTCATTTCTCCTTGGAGTGGAAACTATAGTTGATCCTAGACTTGGCTGAGTCTGTCTGAGATCACAATGACCAGCTTCTTTTCAAAATTAATCATAAACTTCAACAGTACCAATCAGGATCCAGACACTATGTGAGTCACAGGGGCTGGGGCTGGGAAGAGAGAGAAAAAAAAAAAAACAAACCACAAGTTCTGTGCTCCTTGGAACAGAGCGTCCTAGCAAGGGAGGCAGAGAGAGAGACTGCTAAGGATGGTAAAAACCCCAGTGCAGCATTCAGCTTCCTGTAAAGGGTTGTGGAGCAGTGGGGGGAAGAGGGGGAAGGCTGCAGAGGAGGCTGAAACTTGAAGGAGACCTGGAGAATGACCGGGAGACAGGCAGGCCTGGGAGCAGGGGTTTCTAGCTGGAAGGAAGGAGAAGGGCAGTGATGCAGCCTCTTAGGAGGCAGCGTCAGAGTCAGGGAACGAGGAAAGTGGGGGTGGGCAGAGTGGGAGGCAGGGAGCCACAGGAAGCGGCGCTGGACAGAGAACGGGGGTCAAAGCCATTTAAAAAAACCTTTATCTTCTTTTGGAGCCGAGCAGATTACCAGTGTTGTGACAGTTACGTGAACAGAGAAGGGACTCAGCCATATACGCAATGTATCCATTCTCTCCCAAGCTCTCCTCCCATCCAGGCTGCCCGGTAACATGGAGCAGAGTTCCTTGTGCCGGACAGTAGGTCTTTGCTTATCCATTTTAAGTATAGCGAGCTCAGGCATTTAAAATTCCAAGGCAATGGAAAGTGGCTGCAGGAGAGGTCCTGAAAGATTTTAAGTGCTCATGACAAGTGTCGTTGAGGAGGATCTGGGGACCATTTTGGTACAATACTCCAGTGGCGATGTGCAGAGGAGACAGGAGGAGGGGTGTGGTGGGGGCTGGGGGAACCCCGCAGGGTGCTGCTGGTGTGACCCAGGCAGCAGAGCAGGGCTGCGGCCAGGCTACCGCTGATGGGGCAACTCCTGAGTGTTGAGGGTTGCACACATCCCCAAGAAGAATCTGCAAGGTGGAAAGCAGCTAGCCAGTTTACAAACACTGAAGCAAGGCTCAGAGATGAAGCAACCTGAAGTTTCCCAACTAGTCTGTGGCCGACAGGTCTTTCTGGGTCCAAAGCTCAGTCTCTTTCTAGCATGTCAGGCTGTCCCCGTGGATCTTGATGGCAGAGGAAACAAAACAATCATTTGGATAAGCACTTTTGAGGTGTCCTGTGCTAAGTTGCTCAATCCTGTCTGACTCTTTGTGACACTGTGGATTGTAGCCTGCCAGGCTCCTCTGTCCATGGGATTTCCCAGCTAAGAATACTGGAGTGGGTTGCCAATTTCTTCTCCAGAGGTCTTCCTGGCCCAGGGATCAAACCCGAGTCTCCTGCATTGGCAGGTGGATTCTTTCCCACTGAGCCACCAGGGAAGCCCCCGTTTTTGAGGGAGAGCTGACTAATTGGTTACCCGTTAGTTGTGGAGGGGGAGGGAGGGGACAGGGCAATGAAGGTGCCAGGGTCTCCAGTTAGAGGTGCTCGTGGTAGAGCTGGTTTGAGGAGAGAGTAGCATTAGTTCTGCTGATTGAAATCTACATTACTTTCTTATCATAACCGAAAGTGGGGTCAGGCTGCTCGCTGCTCAAAAGCCATGAAAGACACCAGGTTGGTGGAAAGTTTGCTTTAGTTTGGATGCCAGCAACGGGGCAGGGTGGGCGCTGGGCATGGATGCCTGCCGAAAGGCTGACCCCCCTCCCACTGACAGTCAAGAGGCCAGAGCTTTTGTAGACTGCCGGAGGGGGCTCCATGCAGAAACAGCACAGTCTGCTCTGACAGTCCACCTGAAGTTGGTCAGCAGTGGTCTGACCAGCATCATTGTATTATTTTAAGTACAGTTAGTCTTCAGTTCAGGGTCGGTTTGTTCCCATTTCCCTGAGGCCAGTTCTTGGAACTGTAGTAGCTTCAGTTCAGTTCAGCCCAGTCGCTCAGTCATGTCCGATTCTTTGCAACCCCACGGACTGCAGCACGCCAGACTTCCCTGTCCATCACCAACTCCCGGAGTTCACCCAAACTCATGTCCATCGAGTCAGTGATGCCATCCAGCCATCTCATCCTCAGTCGTCCCCTTCTCATCCTCTGTCGTCCCCTTCTCCTCCTGCCCCCAATCTCTCCCAGCATCAGAGTCTTTTCCAAGGAGTCAACTCTTCGCATGAGGTGGCCAAAGTACTGGAGTTTCAGCTTCGGCATCAGTCCTTCCAAAAAACACTCAGGACTGATCTCCTTTAGAATGGACTGGTTGGATCTCCTTGCAGTCCAAGGGACTCTCAAGAGTCTTCTCCAACACCACAGTTCAAAAGCATCAATTCTTCAGCACTCAACTTTCTTCACAGTCCAACTCTCACATCCATACATGACCATTGGAAAAACCATAGCCTTGACTAGACAGACCTTTGTTTGCAAAGTAATGTCTCTGCTTTTTAATATGCTATCTAGGTTGGTCATAACTTTCCTTCCAAGGAGTAAGCGCCTTTTAATTTCATGGCTGCAGTCACCATCTGCAGTGATTTTGGAGCCCAAAAAATAAAGTCTGACACTGTTTCCACTGTTTCTCCATCTATTTCCCATGAAGTGATGGGACCACATGCCATGATCTTAGTTTTCTGAATGTTGAGCTTTAAGCAACTTTTTCACTCTCTACTTTCACTTTCATCAAGAGGCTTTTTAGTTCTTCTTTACTTTCTGCCATAAGGGTGGTGTCATCTGCGTATCTGAGGTTATTGGTATTTCTCCCAGCAATCTTGATTCCAGCTTGTGCTTCTTCCAGCCCAGCGTTTCTCATGATGTACTCTGCAAATAAGTTAAATAAGCAGGGTGACAATATACAGCCTTGACGTACATCATGGCTATAATCTGGTCATCTGTAATTAACTTTTCCACCTGGCGAGGGGCTCATCATAAGACCGCTCACAGAGCACAGCTCAGAATGGTATCTCTAGCCCTTGGGAAGGAACTGAAGGTCTCTGACTATGCTTAAGGACGGCATCACGATCATCTGGTCTCTCCTGACGCTTTCTCTTGGCATCTGCATATTCTCACTTCTCTAATGAAACTTATTCATGGCCTAAATTTTTTCCACAGACGAAAGGCAGGCAGAGGACATGAGAGGCAGGCACCACAGGGTTCTGCTCCACTTCACTGTGGCTGCTGTAACAAATTACCACAAGCCTTGTGACTTGCAATGACACAAATTTATTTTCTTACAGTTCTGAAGGTCAGAAGTCCAAAATGGTCTTATTGGCTTACACACAGGAGGTCAGCAAGATTTCATTCCTTCTAGATGCCCTACAGAGGAACCTGTCTGCTCACCTTTCCCAGTTTCTAGAAGCTGCCCACATTCCTTGGCTCAAGAGCCCCTTCTCTGTCTTCAAATCTCTGATGCTGACACTAACTCTCCTTCAGCTCTTTCACTCTTTTTTTCTTTTTTGATCATGTGGCTGGTGGGAATCTGTTGTTCCCTAACCAGGGATTGAACCCGGGGGTGCAGTGGAAGCGTGGAGTCCTGACCACTGAGCGCCCAGGAAGTCCCTTCTGCTTTCACTTTTAAGGACCCTAGTGATTACAACGGACCCAGCTGGATAACCCAGGATAAGCTTGCCCTCTTGAGAGCCTTGTTTCAGTCACATCTGTGAATTCCTGGCAATTAGGATGCGTGCTTAGTCACTCAGTTGAATCTGACTCTTTGTGACCCCATGGACTGTAGCCCAACAGGTTCCTCTGTCCATGGGATTTTCTAGGCAAGATTATTGAAGTAGGTTACCATTTCCTACTCCAGGGGATCTTCCTGGCCCAGGAATCAAACTCACGGTCTCTGATATTGCCTGCATTGCAGGCGGATTCTTTGCCACAGAACCATAGGGGAAGCCCAGGACGTGAGCGTCTTGGGAGGGAGTTATTCTGCTTCCATAAGTGCAAACCCCAAGTAACTAAAATAGTTCCAGGGAGAAGGTCTGAGGTGTGAGAGGTGACACCTGGTGCGATGCACCTGACTGCTTCCTTCCTACACAGACCCCAGCCCTCGCCCTGGCCCTGGGGCTCTGGGGCCATGGGATGGGCAAGAGGGGCTTCCTGTGAGCCTCTCTTGGTGTGTCGCCCCGCAGTCAGTGCACAGATGGTCCTGGCACAGAGTGTGTGTGTGTATCTGAACACAGTGAGTTTAAACGTTCAGTTTACAGAAAACAGAACACCTAGTTCCACTCCCAGCAGACCCTTGCTGGTTCCTCCACGCCAACCCTGCACGAGAGGAAGTGTTGAAGGAGAGTGAGTCCAGATGGAAGAAGCGACGCATTCAGTTCTGTGACTGTCGGGACGTCCCTTGTGGTCCAGGCGTTGGGACTCTGTGCTTTCACTACTGTGGCCCAGGTTCAGTCCCTGGTCGGGGAGCTGAGATCCCCAAAGCTGTGCGCCGCAGCTCCCCTCAAAAGCGTCATAGCTCTGTAACTATTGACTCTGGGAAAGAGACATCCGGTAAGCAGTAGGCTGGGGCTGGGGCTTCCCAGGCGGCACTAGTGGTAAAGAATCTGCCTACAATACAGGAGACGTAAGAGATGTAGCTTCCATCCCTGGTTCGGGATGACCCCCTGGAGGAGGGCATGGCAACCCACTCCAGTATTCTTGTCTGGAGAATCCTACGGACAGAGGAGCTTGGCAGGCTACAGTCCATGGGGTCACAAAGAGTCGGACACGACTGAAGTGACTTAGCATGCGCACAGGCAGGCTGGGGCCACGGGGAGAGTTGGGGCTACAAACATGGCTTTGGGAATCATCAGCATATAGACAAGAACTGAAACCAAAGGAATGGAGAGTCACTCTCTGGGGGCGTAATACAGTGAGACAAGATAAAGGCTGGAGGGGGGACCCTGGCTCCTCCTCGGGAGAGCTGGCTCAGACTGGGGACGCCTCTTCCCACCTCGGTGCCCAGTGACATCATGTGGATAGCCTGACATCAGCCATGGAAATATTTACACTCTGGAAATTGGAAAGCACTCCAAACCAGAGATTATTTTTACCCCCCGAGGATGGGTTGTTAGGTATTTACCAACACAGCGACACTGTTGACACCAAGATTTAGAGAGGAAGGGAGGGAAGAGAACCCATAGAGGCCTTGGGAACTGGGTGGTTGGAGAAGAGGAGGAGCCGGTTGAGAACAATGTTGAGAGTACACGGGAAGAAAGTGCCAGAAAAGCAGATGTGGTGAGCTGGTGTAGGGACACGGGGACCAAAGAGACCAAGGCAGCTGGTGGGGAGAAGAAGGTGGACTTGAGGCATCAGCTGGGGGGTTCTGGGAGGGCTGGGCACCCGGGTGCAAGCTCGGACATCAGTCTGGCCCAGCTCTGGCAGGAGCTGGATTCTGAGTTCTGTTTTCCAGGCTGTTTGTCCCTCCGAGGCCCAGCGTCCGTTTGGGGCCAGGAGTGGGAGTCGGTGAGCGTGCAGTGTCACTACGACTCCAGATGGGAGATCCATAAGAAGTGGTGGTACCGGGGAGCACAGTGGGCCTCGTGCCGGATCCTCGTGCAAACCCGGGGATCAGGGCGAGAAGAGCGCGGAGCCCGCGTGTCCATCAGGGATGATCAGAGAAACCACTTGTTCACAGTGACCACGCAGGAACTCAGGCAGGACGACGCAGACACTTACTGGTGCGGGACTGAGAACCCTGCAGCCAACCTGGGGACGCAAATTAAAGTGACTGTTGCTCCAGGTAAGACCAAGGGACAGACGGATGGGGAGGAAGGGGAAGAGACCAAGACAGAGCATCACTTCCCAGCCCAGCTGCCCACCGCATCCCGGAGGTCTCTCACAGGCCCCTGCAGTGATGTCCCAGAGCATCACTCTAGGGAGTGGCCAACCTCTCGTCATCACATCCGGGACCTGTCATTACGCAGAGGGGCACAGAGGGACATCTGGGGTGACCCAGCGTGTCCCAGGGCCACCCAGGGTGCTCTGGGGCCTCTGCTCTCTGGAGACCAGGCTGCTCACAATAAATCATCTCCATAGTTTCTCATAATGAGCTATATATCTTCTTCATCACTGTCACTGTTCACTATTTCACCGGAAGGGGTCCTCTTATCCACCAGCCTTCCAGAATCCCCCTCGCTCATTTCCATGCCAGTAACTAGATGCCCTGTTTCCAGAGCTGTCTGTTCTTGAGCCCTGTTTGCTTGGGCACTATTGAGCAGAAAGGACCAGGGATTCCCACCACCTTCATCCAAAAATTTCCACTCGAGGTGTGATTCTTCTCTCTCCCCAGAATAAAACACAGTGCTTACTTTTATTTCATTTTCTCTTGGATTCTTTTTTAATCAGAAAGTAATTTTTTTTTCAATCTTAAAAATTTATTTTTTTTTTGAAGTACAGTTGATTTGTGGAAGCGTTAGTTGTTTAGTCATGCCCAGCTCTGCAACTCCATGGACTGTAGCCCACTCTGCCCTTGGGATTCTCCAGGCAAGAATACAGGAGTGGGTAGCCGTGCCCTCCTCCAGGGGATCTTCCCAACCCAGGGATCCAACTCCATAGTTGATTTACAATGCTGTGTTAATTTCCACTGTACAGCAAAGGGATTCAGCTAGTCATATATTAATATATACATCCTTTTTCTTCTTTTAAATTTCTAATTGGAGGATACTTGCTTTACAATGTTGCATTGGTTTCTTCTGAACAGTGAAGTAAATCAGCCACATGCATACAATTTCCCGTCCCTTCTGAACCTGCTTCCCATCACCCCCTCTTCCCACCCCGCTAGGTCATCACAGAGCACCCAGCTGAGCTCCCGGGGCTACACAGCAGCTTCCTGCTAGCCATCTGTGTCACACGTGGAGGATGGGATGAACTGGGAGACTGGGATTGACACATTTAATTTTATTCCTTTTGGCCACACCTGGAAACGAGGGGGGAGATGACTGGGTATTGTGGTTCAGATGACTTGGTAGAAAGGGGAGAAACCAGAGGGACTGCAGCCAGAGAGAGGAAGCCCCCTGGACCAGGGGAAGGGGGTCTCCTGAGAGGGCTGAGCACGGTGGGGCATGGCCAGGGGAGCACGCACCCCAGGTCTGTGCTGATGACTCTGGGGCGACTTTGCCTGTGTGTAGGGGAAGCTGCCCTGACCGTAGCAGGAAGCCAGGTCTCCAGGACGATGACCACCAGCCATCTAGCCACGTCCTCCCGTCCCCACAGCAGGTGAGTAGCTGTGGTCCTTTCTCCTGCAGCCTTTCCTGTGGGGCCGTCAATCCTCATGCATCAGTCACCTTATTCTGGAGCCCACCGCGGTCAGAGCCAAGGCCCCAAGCTCACCCACCGTGCCCCTCCGCCCAGGCCCCTCCTCATCCTCTATCTTCCCATTCGAGCCCCGGCCAGACGTCTGCTCTGCAGACTCCTCTATTAGCATCCCTGCTGGAGGGGAGGTTGCAGGTCCTCTGTCCATTCAACAAAACAGCGCAGATGACTTTTGAATGCAGAGGGGGACAAGACCCCAACCTCCAGGTTTAGCAGCCTGGAGCTGGCAGTCGTGGGAGCGGTGAGAGCACAGAGCGAGCCTGCCGTGCATGACCGGCAGGCGCATCCCCTGCGCTGAGATGCGCTTCAGGCAAAGGTGAAATTGGAGAGGGAAGTGGGCATAATACAGAGCAAAGTGCAAAGCTGAGCTATTCCAAGGGGCCCTCAGGACTGAGCCATGAAGCCGGTCCCTGGGAGTCTTCAGACGGGGCTGCCGAGCGCAGGGCCACAGGCCTTGCTCCCCGCAAGGCTGCCCGGTGTCCGAGTTCTGGGCAGGGTGGGCATGGAGGGGCCCGGGGCTCTGACTGCTCTGCGCCACCTCCCAGGACCCACTACGTGCTCCTGGCGTTCCTGAAGGTGCCCTTCTTGCTCGGCTTGGTCGGTGCTGTGCTCTGGTTGGAGGAACGTCAGAGGGACCCTGTGGAGCAGTGGGAAGAGCCCATCTACGCGAACTTGTCCTCTGAGCTTCTGACCAAGGACACCCCCGTTTAGATGGACGGATGAGCAGAGCCTGCCAACACTGCACTCCATTTCCAGAGGAAACTCGGCTGTGGAAGAAACACCCCAGAGTCCCAGGAGGCACCCGCCCCGCCCCGCCCTGCCCGGCTCAGGGCCACCACTCCTGATGGGCGGTCCCCACCTGGAGGGCCAGCATCTTGCTCCTGCTTCTCCGGGTCGCAAGTGCCCTGCCTGGACCCACACTTGGGGTTCAGGGTTCACAGTCGGGAGCTGCTGGGTTAGAGCCCAAGTTCAGACCATTGTGCCCCCACTGCTGGAAGTACTGGGGCGCAGGGCCAAGGACCAAGTCCAGAGAGAAGCCACAGGGGTGCAAGAGAGCGGGGAGGGGGGGCCCTCCTTCCTGAGACCAGCTCAGTGCGCTCCCGGACTGGGCTTCCAACATATGGGATTTTGTAGTCTAAAAGCTAGTTGAGCTGTTTTTTTTTTTTTAAATTAATTTTTTAAGCTTAAGCTTAAAAAAGCTAGTTGAGCCGGGTTTTTTAAATTTATTTTTTAATTGAAAGATAATTGCTTTACAGAATTTTGTTGTTTTCTGTCAAACATCAACATGAATCTCAAGCTGGGTTTTGATGACTCGTGGCCATCACTTGACTTGATGCACTCACGTGCACGCACACACACCTTAAGATGTCTGTGTGTGATTCTGGGGAGAGTCCTGGTTCTGGACCGTGACAGGTTGATGTCCCCTCTGCCCAGGGAGGACACCACTCTGTGTCCAGGGGGCTGAGGAGGGGCCCTGGGGCTGGCCTTTCTCTTCCCCTTCATCCTCCCCTCCCCTCTCCTTCCTCCCCCTCCTCCTCTCCTTCCTCTCTTTCCTCCTCCCCTCCCCCTTATCCTCCCCCTTCATCCTCCCCCTCCCCACTCGGCTCTGGCTACCCCAGGGGCTGAGCCCGGCCTTCACTTCCTCCCCTCAGCAGGGTCTCCATGGGGCCGCGGGGCCTCAGAAACCACCTCAAGGTCAGGGAGGGTGATATAAAAGCTGTCTGAGGGAAGGGGTGGTGTTTCTTTTAAACAACGCGTGCATCAGGTTAATTAAAGTTGTCTGAGGGAAATCTTGTTGCCTCTCTGAAGTGAAGTCCTTCGGGGACTTCCCTGCTGGCTCAGAACTCTGAGCTTCCGCTGCAGGGGCCATGGGTTTGAGCCCTGGTTGGGAAACTAGGATCCCACATGCTGTGTGGCTCAAAAGTTAAAAAAAAAAAAAAAAAGTTATATTCTTTAAAATCATCATAATAATTTAAAATGTCTGAAGGAAAGTTGCCTCTTTGAAGCGCCTCACGTGCATCAAGGACGCTCTGGGATTCGGTCTGTCTGTGTCACGGGTCATAGTCCTCACACCAACAGCAGCCTCACTTCACTGAGGAGAAACAGCTCCACCTGAGATGTGTCCCTCCACACCTAGACAGGCAAGCATGAGGGTGGACACACGTTTGGAATGTTTCCCTTTGGATGTTCCCCCAGCTTTACTGGACTTCCCTGGGGGCTCAGTGGTAAAGAACCCGCCTGCCAATGCAGGAGACGCAGGTTCGATCCCTGGGTCAGGAAGATCCCCTGGAGAAGGAAATGGCAACCCACTCCAGTATTCTTGCCTGGAGAATCCCATCGACAGAGGAGCCTGGCGGGCTACAGTCCATGCGGTCCCGAAGAGTTGGACACAACCAAGTGCCGGGGTCCAGCCCTGGTGGATCCAGGGTGGGGACGGAGTTGGCGTCCTTGGAAATAACTTATTTAATTACAGATAGAGAGGGATTAGAAAATTAGCAGAGAAAAAGAGGCTGAATAACTTGGTTCACATGGAATACCAATCACCACCTATGTAGGCCGCAGGCGTCTTCCCGTTCTCCCGAAGGAGAGGAGGCACTGAGGCCCCCCCAGTCCGATCTTAGAAGCCCAGGCAAAATTAGTAGGCTTGGTGGGTACCCATG
>SJXO01001635.1:244731-278015 GCA_006408615.1 Connochaetes taurinus | reverse complement strand
TGACTCATTGGAAAAGACTCTGATGCTGGGAGGGATTGGGGACAGGAGGAGAAGGGGACGACAGAAGATGAGATGGCTGGATGGCATCGCGGACTCGATGGACATGAGTCTGAGTGAAGTCTGGGAGTTGGTGATGGACAGGGAGGCCTGGCGTGCTGTGATGGGGTCGCAAAGAGTCGGACACGACTGAGCAACTGAGCTGAACTGAACTGAAGCAACTCAACAGTGACATATAAAAACTGTGTATATTTAAGGTGTGAATGTGATTTTTTAAAAGGTGCACAATGTGCTAATTTAATATACAGATACATTGTGAAATGAGTATCCCAATCAAGTTAACACAGTCACCACTTTACACACTTATTTTTTTAAACCAGTTTTAATATTTTTTGTGCAATGAGAACATGAGATCTACCTCTTACAAATCCCCGGGATACAGCATAGTCTGATGAGCTGAAGTCCCCATACTCTTAGAGCCCAGATTTACTCATCTCAGACCTGGAGGTCTGGGTCCTTTGGTCAGCCTCTCCCATTCCTCCCCATCCCCTCCAGCCCCTCCCCACCGCCAACCATGTTCCTTTCCCTGGTTCTACATGGAATATTTCTTTCTGAATGCCTGTGAAGATCCATCAATCCTGCCCTTTGTCCTAATAGGTGGGCCATGGTTCTCAGCCCTGAGAGGCCATGGGAAGATGCCTCACCTGAGGGTGAAGGAGAAGGGAATCTTCCCCGTCCCAGTAAGGTGGCTGGGACCGCCCCTCTCCCACCTCCCCAGGGGTACTGTAATCCCCTCTCTTTGTCCTTTGGCCAATGAGAAACCTTCTCCCTCTTTGCACTTAGTTTAGGGTTCTGGTCAGTGATGGGGCTGCAAGTTCCCAGAAAGAACAGAATTTGAGCCAGAGTTGGTGATGGACAGGGAGGCCTGGCGTGCTGCAGTCCATGGGGTTGCAAAGAGTCAGACACGACTGAGAGACTGAACTGAGCCGACTGAAGACTCTCCAAGTCACCCTGTTGGGAACCCACAGTCTACCAGCTCCCGAGTCTCCCCCTCTGTGAATACATCCTGGATCCAGCCTTCCGAAGATCCAACCAGATAGATTCAGGTGACCATAGCAGCTCTGCTCTGCAGGAGGCAAAGCCAGAGTCCAGCTGCCTCATCAGCTCAGGTGGCTGAGGGGCCATCAGAGGTTGCCAACCTGGTGACAGTGATTTTCCCACAGTTCTTTGCAGCTGATATTTGCTTAGCCCCTGATCTCTATGGAGAAACTGTGGGTGAGTTGTTACTCACACAGTGTCGTCAAAGAAAATCCACTAGAGTAGGCATCCCCTGTCTGTCCTGAACCCCATCTCTGCCACACACACACACTCACCCACTCATGCGCACACACATACACATACAATCACACACAAACTCACGCTTCTGGGAATTGCCTCTTGGGTGCCGATGAAAGCTGTCAGGCAACACTTGACTAAGACGCCCACTCTCCAGGGCAGGGAGAGAGACAGAAATGAAGGAGGTCAGCACTACAGCTGGGATGGTGTTTTCCAGCCAGTGTGTTTCTAGCAGGAGCCTGGAACCCAAGCCCTCATGCCCTCCAATAGCTGGAGACTCAGATGGTTCCTCGTGTGTGGTTTTAGCGGGTTCTGTAACCAAGTGTTGGCCGAGGTAGAGAGAGCGGATGCGGATTGCTCTTTAGAGGAAAGCACAACTTCTCCTTTGCTGTGCGCTCCTATTCATGGGCCTTTACTTCTGAGCATCTGAGCAACCGCAGAGGAAGCTCACCCAGAGCAGAGAGAAGCGAGTCAGGGGCAGGAGAAGCAACAGCAGCCCAAGCCAGGACTCGGGGAGCTTTCTTCTTGAGGACGGATGCGTCCTGAATGATGTTTTCCTAATGAGTGTGTGCTAAGTTGCTTCAGTTGCATCCGACTCTGTGCGACCCTATGGACTGTAGCCCACCAGGCTCCTCTGTCCATGGGATTCTCTAGGCAAGAATACTGGAGCAGGTAGCCATGCCCGTCTCCAGGGGTCTTCCTGACCCAGGGATGGAACTCGGGTATCCTGCATTGCAGGCAGATTCTTTACCATCTAAGCCACTAGGGAAGCCCTGTTTTCTTAATAAATGAGGTGAAAGGAAAAAGTTTTCAGCACTTCGCGCACCTGTTCTCTGCAACTCCGTTCTCCACAGCTGGCTTGTCTGCCTGGCTTTGCTCCACCTGCCCCAAACTTCCCAGATCCTCATGGCTGCCTTTGCTTCTGTCCTTATCTGGGGACCCTGCCTCCTGTGAAGCTGTGAGTCAAGGTTCCTCCCAGAAGGGGAGCCCAGATATACCTCTGGGGGCTTTCCTGAGCTCCCCCTACACTCACGCTGGGAGAGTTAGCAGGGAGGGGACCTGTAACCTGGGTCCCTCTGGGCAGCCCTCTCCCACCCCCTTGCTGCTGCGCACTACCCTCCCCCTCTCTCCTCCTATGCCAGTCATCTTGTTGCTCCGCAACATGTGGGCTCTTAGTTCCCAGACCAGAGATCGAACCCCCATACCCTTGCAATGTAAGGCCATTCTTAACCACTGGACCACCAGGGAAGTTCCAAACTAATCTCAATAAAGCAAATGTGGGAAGGAAAAAAAAATCCAACACTAATCATACCCTAGTCCTCAAACCAGAAAGATGGGTAGAATCTTCACTTTGAAGACTTCTATTTAGGGCATTGCCCTGACCACAAAGAGAAAAAGTGGGAACCTTGGAGGGGAGGGGCAGCTGGCCAGAGGCAGGAGGGGGCTGTGATGGGGTGTCAGGAGGATGGACACTGTCTATAGTTTAAACACAACTCTGCGTGCATTCTGCTTATTCCATTACGAAGACAAAAGCTCATAGTCTGGTTTGCATCAGGCTCTCAGCCCTGTACGCGGAGTTTTCTGTCACCGCTGCATCTTTTAATAGTTGAAATTAAGACACAGCTGGAGGAGGTGGGAGAAGAAACTAGAGGAAAGAGAAACACCAAGGAGATCTGGGCTGGAGGTTTGGGAGCCAGGTAACCAGCATCCAGACCAATATGGCGGCCACAGGACGCATGTGGCTACCGAGCACTGAGGTTGCGGCTGGTCTGCCTCGAGATGTGCTGCAAGTGTCAAATGCATACTAGGTGTTGAAGACTTGCTGTGGAAAAAAGAATTGAAAATATCTCCAATGCCACTGAAATGATAATATTTTGAGTCTATCGAGTCAATTCAGTTCCGTTCTGTCGCTCAGTCGTGTCTGACTCTTTGCAGCCCCATGGACTGCAGCATGCCAGGCCTCCCTGTTCATCACTAACTCCTGGAGTCCACCCAAACCCATGTCCATCGAGTCGGTGATGCCATCCAACCATCTCATCCTTTGTCATCCCCTTCTCCTCCTGCCCTCAATCTTTCCCAGCATCAGGGTCTTTTCAAATGAGTCAGCTCTTTGCACCAGGTGGCCAAAGTATTGGAGTTTCAGCTTCAACATCAGTCCTTCCAATGAACCCCCAGCACTGATCTCCTTTAGGATGGACTGGTTGGATCTCCTTGCAGTCCAAAGGACTCTCAAGAGTCTTCTCCAGTGTATTGGGTAACACTAGTAAAATTAATTTCAACTTTTTAAAAGTGTTTTTAAGGTGGCCAATAGAAAAAATTTTAATGGCACTGGGGTGAAATCCACATAAGATTGAGATTTGCTACTGTTTTTATATCAAGACACGCAAGAGCTGGAAAGGGAGTATTCTGAGGCTGCCCCCAGCCTTGCTTGGGGAAATGGAGAAGGGTGGGCTTCTCAGGATGGCGGGAAGATGGGACATGAGACGAGGGACAGGGTTGGGTCAGAGAGTTAAGATGATCAAACATCATACTGAGACGCCAAAAATTTCGGAGGATAAATCAGGATGGATCCTGTAAGGATTTTCTAGTCTCTCCTCTCCTGGGTAACTCTTTTTGGCCCTTTCAGATTACAAAATAAAGATTTTAGACTTAAAAAAAAAACACCTTGGATTTGCACATCATTTGCTAAGCCTGGGTTCCTAAGGTGCCCTGAGAAAGCCTGGGGGTTGATCTTATCAGGACAAACACAACCAATCCTGAATAATGAGTGCCAAAAAGCACGGTAGCGATTTCCCTGGCACTCCAGTGGTTAAGAATCTACCTGCCAATGCAGGGGAGCCGCGTTTGATCCCTGGTCAGGAAGCTAAGATCCCACACGCCTCGGGGCAACTAAGCCCACTCGCTGCAACTGCTGAGTCCGCAAGTCACAGCTAGAGAGAAGCCCGAGCGCTGAAACAAAGATCCTGCATGTGGCAAGCAAGACTTGGCACAGTCAAAAACGAATAAATATTTTTAAAAAGAGAGAGCATTGCAGCGGGATCAGGATGTATGGACTGTGGTCCTTGCGCTACGTGACCTTCTGCCTCTGGTTTCCCTGCCCCTCTCCTCCTAATGTCCCGTGTGCAGTGAAGATATAGACACAGTGTCTCCTGACAGCTTTTTCATCTTAAACTTCGAGAAAGCTTGAGCCCTCTCTCTGCACGGCAGGCACCTGCATATGCTTGTTCTCCGTGCTGATGAGCAGAAGGAGGAAGAGGAAAGCCATGAAGCAGGAACCGTGCTTATCTCGCCTATTTCTCCATCCTCAGTGTGGACACCACCTGGTATCTAGTAAATAGGTAATAAATACAAGAATGAGGAAATGACAATGTGGGGGGTGTCAGTACGAGAGTGGGGGCCTGCCCCTGTGAGGAGGAGTTCATTTAAAATAAAACTCAGTGTTGGGCGGTAGGGAGGGGGAGTTTAGAAAGACACATGGAATGTTTGCTGGGCTCAAAAGACCAATGTCATGATCTGACTTCACTTTTATTTTTTCTGAACAAACCTCACGGCTTGTGGGGCTCTTAGTTCCCTGACCAGGGATCGCACCCAGGCCCCCTGCAGTGGAAGCATGAAGTCTTAACCATTGGACTGCCAGGGAAGTCTCAACTTCAAACTTTAATAAGTCAAGCAAAGCCTTTAAACCAGAAGTTTTCAACCGGAGACAATAAGGGGACATCTGTCAATGTCCAAGATGCTTTTGGTTGTCACGACAGGTCCAATGGTTAAGAATCCACACCTCCTATGCAAGGAGCGGGGATTCGATCCCTGGTCATGGAACTAAGATCCCGCATGCTGCATGGTATGGCCAAAAAAAAAAAAAAAAAAAGGAAGAAAAGAAAGGGGTGGGGGGAAGAGATGGGAGAATACGAAGAAGAAGGTAGAGGAGAAGAAAGAATTCATGATAATAAAAGTAGGAAAAAAAAGGAAAATAATAAAAATCTAGCTAAGAAAGGCTAACCCTGGGAGACAGATTAAAAAATGAATCACTCCAAGGAAATAAACAGAGCCAAGGTTGAGAAACTCTATTTGAACAAAGAACATGATGCCAACTGCAGAATATTTGGAACACAAAGAAAGATAGAGACGATGAGGGCCACTGGAGGCCAGCCTGGCTGCAGAAGGAGATGCCCCAGCGGAGTGACGCCAGTTCTAACCCAGGCTTATGAACTACCTTCTGCCTATTTCATGATTTAGGCAACCCCCCAGATAACTGAGACCATAAAACTGGAGAGGGGCCCTGAAGCCTGCCTGGAGGTGTGGGGTCAAAACATTCAGGTTCTGGAAGGGACTGTCCCCCAAATGAATCCTTTGAGCTGAGCCGTGGTGGAGTCTGAGCATCTCTGCTTGTCTGGCTGGAGTCTGGGTTCTAGATTTGCAAGGATGAGGATCAGTTCAGTTCAGTTCAGTCACTCAGTCATGTCCGACTCTTTGCGACCCCATGAATCGCAGCATGCCAGACCTCCCTGTCCATCACCAACTCCCAGAGTTTACTCAGACTCACGTCCATCGAGTCAGTGATGCCATCCAGCCATCTCATCCTCTGTCATCCCCTTTACCTGCCCTCAATCTCTCCCAGCATCAGAGTCTTTTCCAATGAGTCAACTCTTCGCATGATGTGGCCAAAGTACTGGAGTTTCAGCTGCAACATCATTCCCTCCAAAGAAATCCCAGGGCTGATCTCCTTCAGAATGGACTGGTTGGATCTCCTTGCAGTCCAAGGGACTCTCAAGAGTCTTCTCCAACACTACAGTTCAAAAGCATCAATTCTTCGGTGCTCAGCTTTCTTCACAGTCCAAGGATGAGGATCAGGCCTGGGTAAATTCACCCAAGGGATATAACACGAGGAGGCCTCCACACCATCTTCTACATCCATCCTCTTTAGATGCATGTGGGGAGATTGGTCCAGCCAGACGAAACCCCAGGGTCCCCGTGGCCCACTTCATGAGGCAGAGTGATCCCAAGGGGACCGGTGCTTCCTTCTGTCTGCTGGGTCTGGATCCTCAAGCTGCTCACATGCATTCTCCTTGATCTCACCTCAGCATCACTCCCACACTCCCCACTTAAATTGCTGTCAGTTCAGTTCAGTTGCTCACTCATGTCCAACTCTTTGCAACCCCATGGACTGCAGCACACCAGGCTTCCCTATCCATTACCAACTCCCGGAGCTTACTCAAACTCATGTCCATCGCATCGGTGATGCCATCCAACCATCTCATCCTCTGTCATCCCCTTCTCCTCCTGCCTTCCATCTTTCCCAGCATCAGGGTCTTTTCCAGTGAGTCTGTTCTTCGCATCAGGTAGCCAAAGTATTGGAGTTTCAGCTTCACCATCAGTCCGTCCAATGAATATTCAGGACTGATTTCCTTTAGGATGGACTGGTTGGATCTCCTTGCAGTCCAAGGGACTCTCAAGAGTCTTCAACTCCACAGTTCAAAAGTATCAATTCTTTGGCGCTCAGATTTCTTTATAGTCCCAACTCTCACATCCATACATGACCACTGGAAAAACCATAGCTTTGACCAGACAGACCTTTGACTAGATGGACCTAAATTGCTGTGCTGAATTCAGCAACAAGGAGAAAAGTTCATGGAGGGAGATCAGAGAGCATCCACCCCACGGATCAGGGGTGGAAAGGGAACTTACATCACAGGTCAATGATAGCGTATTGTCACACACACCCCCCCACACACACACTGCATGTACAAACAGTGCAAACCCCATTTTACAACATCCACCGCCCCATTTTTCTCAATAACTCTGGCTGCTGGGCAAAGTCAGTCTCTACCCCACTTCATATGTGAAGGAATTCAGTTTACTGTCCACCAGAAATGAACACAACATTGTAAATCAACCGTATTTCAATTAAAGAAAAAAAAAAAGAATAGACTCAGGTCTCTTTAGAGCCTGGTCCAGAATCCAAACAGTGCAAGCTTGGGTGCATCCCTTCACCTCCTTGGGCCTCAGTTTTAACATCTGTGAAATGGATGACGCATGATCTATCCCACCCCGGCCAGCCCCGACTTCCCATATGACGCCGAGCCAGGAGAGGAGGCCCGTTTTCTGACACCTGGTCTGGGCCTTTCTAATCACTGACCAGGCTGTGTTGCCTCTGCCAGGCAAGAATTTGGAGTTGGAGGACTTAGTACCTCAAACATCTATGGGTAGAGAGTGGTTCCTTCTGAGCTCGACCCCTTGGAGCTCTGTACCCAGGAAGAAAGATGCTTCAGTGACAAGGGTGGGGGCGGACGTTGGTCCCTAAGCCGGAGCCCCAGGGAGGCAAGAAGTCCTGTGATCGGCGCTCTTTCCTGGCCAGGTTCCATCCGGAGCTCCCGAAGGAGACTGTGGACTGTTTCCTCGGGCACATGACCATGGGCTGTGCTCCCTGTATGCATGGGTCTGCCACCCTGCAGCATGGTGCGAAGACCACAGGAAAAGAAATTAAAATGGTCACTACACAGGAAAATGGGTTTGACGTCACCCCTAAGTAAAGGAATGCAAATTGATAGTATTACCCCCAATCACATGAAAATTAAAATAGAGATTTGAAAATATCCAAGATGGGCAAGAGTAAAGGGAAATAAGCTCTGCTGGGTATTCTTAATGGGAAAGTCAGAGGGCAAGGCCTTTTGAAGGGCAACCTGTCAATATCTATCAAAATAAACAGTTCCCAGGGACTTCTGTGCTGGTCCAATTAAGGCTTTGCCTTCCAATACAGGGTGTGCAGGTTGGATCCCTGGTCGGGGAGCTAGGATCTCACATACCTCACGGCCAAAAAACCAAAGTATAAAACAGAGGCAATATTGTAGCACATTCAGTAAAGACTTAAGAAAGTTTCACTGATGGGATTTTTTTCAACAAACAGCTGCAATCACAGATATATTTTGTACACATGTATAAAAACATGGCCTGTGATGGCCAAGGATGGATGGATGGAATTTTGATCTCTCCCATCTTGAACCTCTGTGTGTCTGTGTGTGTGTCTCTCTCTGTCTCTCTGTCTGTCTCTCTCTCACACCCACCCCCCAACACACACCCATCAAATTGCTCCTAAGATGCTGAGTGTCCATCTCTGGTCTTAGTGAGGATGATACTGTTTCAACTTCACTTGTGACATGAATAGAAAGCCCGAGAGCTCTTTCTCTGACATCTGTAGAGAATTTTATGCAGCCCTTTCTCCTGGCCCCACATCCTTTGGGTCAGCTGACAGCGCACGAGTTTGATGATCTGGGGAGTGTAGTCCGTGTCTGACCCGCCCCACTCTGTGAGGATGGTTCTGCTTCTGCAGAAGTGAAGAGCTGCTTAGTCAACTGACCATCTGCAGTGACTTCCTTTTTAGGAAGTATTGTTGATGTACAATGTTATACGTTATGGGGGTGCAATATAGCAACTCACAAGTTTTTTCAAAAATCGTTCATTTATTTATGCATTTTTGGCTCTGCTGGGTCTTCGTTGCTGTGCGGGCTCTTTTCTCAGCTGTGGCGAGCGGGGTCCGCCCTGTGCTTTGCGGCGTGCGGACTCCTCATTGTAGAGGCTTCTCTTGCTGCAGGGCACAGGCTCAATTGTTGGGCTATAACGGGCTTGGTTGCTCTGCGGTCTGTGGGATCTTCCCGGATCAGGGATTGAACCTGAGTCTCCTGCCTTGGCAGGCAGATTCTTTACCACTGAGCCACCAGGGAAACCCGTGACTCACAAGTTTTAAAGGTTATACTCCATTTATAGTTATTATAAAATGGTGGCTCTGTTCTCTGTGCTTACAATATATCTTTGTAGCTTATTTATTTTATGCATAGAAGTTTATATTTCTTAATCCCCTGCCCTTATCTTGCCCCTCCCTCTCCCCTCTCCCCACTGGTAGCCACTTATTTGTTCTCTGCATCTATGAGTCTTGATGGTGACTTTCACCTTGAATTCAGTTTATTGAGTGTTAGATGCTTAGAGACCCTCGTCAATCCAAGCTCCCTGCTCCTTTATAACCATAATTTCTCCTCTTCACTTGCCTTCCAGATTTAGCCACTTACACACACTAACAATGACAAACAGATGGGGAAACAATGGAAATAGTGAGAGATTTTATTTTGGGGGGCTCCAAAAATCACTGCAGATGGTGACTGAAGCCATGAAATTAAAAGAGGCTTGCTCCTTGAAAGAAAAGCTATGACCCACCTAGACAGCATATTAGAAAGCAGAGACATTACTTTGCTGACCAAGGTCCATGCAGTCAAGGCTATGGTTTTTCCAGTGGTCATGTATGGATGTAAGAGTTGGACTATAAAGCAAGCTGAGCCCCGAAGAATTGATGCTTTTAAACTGTGGTGTTGGAGAAGACTCTTGAGAGCCCCTTGGACTGCAAGGAGATCCAACCAGTCCATCCTAAAGGGAATTATTCCTGAATGTTCATTGGACAGACTGATGCTGAAGCTGAAACTCCAATACTTTGGCCACCTGAAGTGAAGAACTGACTCATTGGAAAAGACCCTGATGCTGGGAAAGATTGAAGGTGGGAGGAGAAGAGGATGACAGAGGATGAGATGGCCGGATGGCATCACCGACTCGATGGACATGAGTTTGAGTGAACTCCAGGAGTTGGTGATGGACAGGGAGGCCTGTCGTGCTGCAGTCCATGGGGTTGCAGAGTTGGACACGTCTGAGCAACTGAACTGAACTGAACTGACACACTAACAAACCGAAGCCAATATCGGTTATTAAACAGTTCACTTCACTTACTAAACAGTTAGTTGCCTGGCTGGTGCAGCCAGCATCCTTACACTTGTTTTAATGTGTCACTTGTAAATACACGTTATTACAGCTTGCATAAGGCAGCTGAGGTTGACTGGGCTGTTTCATCACAGAAATCAACCAACCTGGGCTGTTGGGTTTTACCTTTTAAGGGTGACTAGCTATGCTCCCGCCTGTAACTATTAAAATAAAGATCTTGGTGCCTTGCAGATTTGCTTAACAACTACTGATAAAGAGAAAGGAAGGGAAGGGAGGGAGGGAAGGAAGGAGGAAGAAAGAAAGAGAAAGGAAGGCAGAAGGAAGAAAGGAAGGGAGGAAAGAGAGAGGGAAGAAGGTAAGTCTTTTACAGGGAGAATGTTCTTTGGTTCAAGGCCTCTATTTGGTGGGTCCTCGTGACGACTCTAAACAATTTTGAGAGCACTGCCATTTGCTTTTTACACTTTTCCTCCAGTCACATGGGAACTCAGGGTCTGCCCTTGGCCCGGGTTTTAAGGTATGTTATGGACTCATTTGCTCCAGGTGGCCCAGATTCACAGCCTATAAGGAGAGGGCAAGAGTCCTAACTGTCAAATTCAAAGGTTCTGTGAAGAGTGTTACAGCAAAGAAATGGCAGCAAATGACTTTCAGACAAGTAACTCAGGCAAGGCTATGGTCCTTCCAGTGGTCACGTACGGTTGTGAGAGCTGGACCGGAAAGAAGGCAGAAAGCCAAAGAATTGATGCCTTTGAACTGTGGTGCTGGAGAAGACTCCTGAAAGTCCCTTGGACAACAAGGAGATCAAGCCAGTCAATCTTGCTGCTGCTGCTGCTAAGTCACTTCAGTGGTGTCCGACTCTGTGTAACCCCATAGACGGCAGCCCACCAAGCCCTGCTGTCCCTGGGATTCTCCAGGCAA
The DNA here is from genome assembly GCA_006408615.1 of Connochaetes taurinus. NCBI lineage: Eukaryota > Metazoa > Chordata > Mammalia > Artiodactyla > Bovidae > Connochaetes > Connochaetes taurinus. Next base: position 267,011 of record SJXO01001635.1, on the reverse strand, counting down.
GAGTACTGGAGTGGGTTGCCACTGGAGTGGGTTGCCATTTCCTTCTCCAGTGCATGAAAGTGAAAAGTGAAAGTGAAGTCGCTCAGTCGTGTCTGACTCTTCGCAACCCCATGGATGGAAGCCTACCAGGCTCCTCTGCCCATGGGATTTTCCAGGCAAGCGTACTGGAGTGGGGTGCCATTGCCTTCTCCAAGTCAATCTTAAGGGAGATCAACCCTGAATAGTCACTGGAAGGACTGAAGCTGAAGCTGAAGCTCCAGTATTTTGGGCATCTGATGTGAAAATATGACTCACTGGAAAAGTCCCTGATGCTGGAAAAGATTGAGGGCAGAAGGAGAAGAGGGTGTCAGAGGATGAAATTGTTGGATGGCATCCCCGATGCAATGGAAATGAACCTGGGCAAACTCCGGGAGATGGTGAGGGACAGGGAGGCCTGGCGTGCTGCAGTCCACGGGGTCGCAAAGAGTCGGACACAACTGGGCAACCGAACAACAACAATTGAGACGCTGAGAATCCAGGTCAAGGCCACCTGGAGGGAGTCTCAGAGGCAACCAAACAAAGTGAATGGCAGACGGGCAGGGTGGAAGGAGCCTTTAAGAACTTGCTGGGACTTCCCGGCCATCCAATGGCTGAGACTCCATCTTCCAAGTCAGGAGACGCAGGATCGATCTCTGGCCTGGGGACTAAAATCCTGCATGCTACTGTGAAGACAGAACCCAGCCATAAATAAATAGTTATTATTTAAAAAGAAAAAAGAGCTTGCTTCTGAGCCTGGTGAGGCTGAAAGCCCTAAAGGGCCACTGGGCCATTGCTGGGTGAGAAAACAGTCTCAGTGACCTTGGGGGCAGTCGCAGATCCTGGAGCGGGTCTGGGCAGAGGCGAGACCTAAGGCTTGCTCTGTCTGACCCCAGACCCATCAGCCGCAGGAGGTGTGACTGCCCTTCCCTGTGACCTGCTGAAGTCAGCCTGGGGACAGTCCAGGGACTGGGAGAAGGCAGCTGGGTACCAAACAAGAGAAGCCGAAGTTGAGGAATCGACTTTGCTTTCAGCACAGTGACATCCAAGGGATGGGAGTGGCAATGGAGGCATTGCAAAGCTGAGTGGGAGTTGTCCTGTCCTGTCTCCTCCTTCAAGCCCTGCCCCTTCTCAGCTGCACTGATCCGGAAAGTGCAGAATTTCTTCTGCCTTGAGAGACTGGCTGGAGCAATGAAAATGGGCTTGGTGTGCAAAATGTGTGAGTCCAAATATGGCCACAAGGTGGAGACAGACAGCTGTCCAGGCCTCCTTCCTTGCTCCAGGGCTAAGGGTTTATGCAACCAACTTGCTGCGGAGCCAGATTTAAAAACACGTGGTTTGGGGGAGGGGGCGGGGGCAGGGAAACCGTTTTAGAGTCATTTTCTTAACCTTGAGTGAGTCAGCCCTGGGTCATCTTTCTAAAGGACTCTGGCTAATTTAGAAGTACCTTTCAGCCCCTTAGACCAGGTGTGCTGCGTGCGCTAAGTGCCTCCAGTCCTGTCTGATGGTGTGTGACCCGCTGGACTGCAGCTCGCCAGGCTCCTCTGTCCGTGGGATTCTCCAGGCAAGAACAGGGACTGGTCTCTTATGTTTCCTGCATTGGCAGGCGGGCCCTTTACCACTGGCGCCACCTGGGAAGCCTGAATATATGATTAACTTAACACTGTTTAATACCGCTTCCTTTCCCCTTCCCTGCTGGCTCAAATGGTAAAGAATCTGCCTGCAATGCAGGAGACCCAGGTTGGATCCCTGGGTCGGGAAGATCCTCTGGAGAAGGGAATGGCAAACCACTGCAGTATTCTTGCCCATAGAATTGCAAAAAATCAGAAAATACCTGAACACTTTCACTCACATTTAATACTGTAAATACCATGCGGGTAGCCCATGCCAAACACAGTGCTGTATTTTGAAGGGAAATCTGAATTGTAAAACAAAGGCAAGACACAACTGGGGAAGGGCTTTATCGGACGGACGCCACTGGGATCCCAAGACACGAGAAGGGCATCTGGCTGCAGCAGGCTTAGTCCAAAAGAGGTGATATAAGCAACCTACACACAGATGATTCAGGAAAACGTTATGTGTAAACGGAAGAACAAAACGAATGTGGCAAAATGGGTTTTTTTGAAGGGTGAATCCGGATAAAGGATATATAGGGGTGTTATGTACCATTTTCAGAATTTTTCTGTAAATTTGAAATTGTTTTAAGATAATAAAGGTCTTTTGTGTTTTTTTTTTTTTTTCTAAGCACTAAGATCCCAGGACGAAAGATTCAGGTTTTCCGTTACCTATCGGAGTGGCATTTGTCATTTCGGGTTCACCTCTCTGGCCTGTGGCTTCTCTTCTCTGAAACAAAGAAGCCAGTTTGTTTCACTTCTGTAAAATGTTCCACCCTGTGAGTAATTCTCAGCTCACCCCTTGCTCTAGATGCAAAGAGGGAAAGGAAAGAAGCAAGTGAAATTGATTTTAGCAATATGTTCAAACACAGTATACCCCCAATATTATCATTTCAAGATGTAATCATTGTTATTAATGAGATATTCTAAATACATCTGCTTATTTGTATCAAGTCTTCTTAGACTCACAGCCCGTCTCAATTTAGAATGACCACGTTTCAAGAGCTTGTACCTCCCTGCCTCAGTGGGTCCATGGCTGCCTCAATTTAAACAGCAGAGCTGCTGGTTCTCTGGACAACCCCAAGTTGGGGTTCCGCCCTCGCTCCGGCCAAATCCTCCTTCTCTCACCCCCATCCAGGCCTCCCTTCTCTGGTCTGAGGCTGGAAAGCTTTCCCTCCCTCCTCTCTCTCCCTCAGATCTATGGTCTGGGCACATTTCTTCCTCTTTAAACCAAGCCTTGATGGTTTTGGAACCACAAAGGCAAGCAACCTTTATCCTCTGCTTTTTTTGTGGTGTCCCGGCTTCCCTAAGGGCGGGAAACCCAGTGGATCGAATGGATTAGAAGGAACTGCCATGAACGGCAAGACTGCATCAATTAGCATTTCAAAACTATTTTCCCACAGCAAACTATTTTTTTTTCCTTTAATTTTGCTTTTTTTCTTCGTTTTGGAGGCAGAGGCAGGAGCAGTGGTTGGCTCCCTTATGGATAAAGGATTCCCCCCCAGACTCCTCCAGTTCCCGCAGGAGGCGATGATGCAGGGCCAACGGAGCCCTCCTTTTAGGTCAAGGCTCTGCGTCACTTGCTTGAAAGTAAGAAGGATGAGCAGAGGCCGGTTAAGGGGATGACGATTTGTCTTGGAGGACTGGGGAGAAAGGGGTGACTGGACTAACTCTAGGGGCATGGGTGGGGTTTATATCAGCTGCATTGATTGTCGCCGTGTTATGTCATTTAGGTACCCTGCTCTTTCATTTTATCTCCACCACAAAGATTTCTAGGGCTATTTTCCATTTTACAGATAAGAAAACTGAACTCAAGGTCAGACACATATGATCATGTCATATATGCGTATATGTATGTCATATGTCATGGTCTATATCATCCATACACATATTGCTGTTGTTTAGTTGCTCAGCTGTATCGGACTCTTTTGTGACCTCATGGACCACAGCCCACCAGGCTCCTCTGTCCATGGGATTTCCCACGCAAGACTCCTGGAATGGGTTGCATTTCCTTCTCCAGGGGATCTTCCCGACCCAGGGATCGAACCCGTGTCTCTGCGCTGCAGGCGGATTGTTTACCACTTCGGATGTGTGTTATGTAATCAAAAGGGAAGAAATATAAGAAATACTAATGTTACTTCTGGATGACTAGAGACGGGAAGAATAAGGACCCTGATTTTCACTGTATATTCGCCTGTAAATTTTGAGTTTTTGATTGTATAATACGTTGCCTAATTTTTGACTAATACAATTTAAAATATGAAGTCCAGTCAAATGTCGGTTGAGGAATTTCTGAACACATCACCCTCAAGCAGATCTTTGTTCGGCGAAGAGTCACGAGATTGCCACTCTTCCTGATGCAATTATGAGGAATGTACCCGCGGGGTCCCTGGAGGAAAGCTATAAAAGAAATTAGAAACATATCTGTCTTGCAGAGATTGCATTTCCCTATGTCCTTTGGTATGCAGAGCTTCCTGGAAGGAAGTTGGGCAAATCTGTGTAGATTAACGAGACTCCTGGGGAAAGATGTGGAGAGGCAGCCCCTTCCCTGATGCTGTTAGACCTTCTCAGATGGTCTCAGCTGAGACCCACTGTCAGGAGGTGATATTAAGGGCTCCCAAGGGGTTGCCATCCCGATGGGCAGTCTACACTGGGAAAAGCATCCCTTAGAGATTCATGGGGTGGGGGCAGGGAGGGGGGACAGCGTGTGGCTATGACAGACACCATCTTAATCTGGCCCCCATGGCCACTCCACACAGTTTTATTGTTGTGATTGTGGTTGGTAACTCAGCTGGAAAAGAATCCGCTTGCAATGAAAGAGATACCAGTTCTATTCGTGGGTCGGGAAGATCCGCTGGAAAAGGGATAGGCTACCCACTCCAGTATTCTTGGGCTTCCCTGGTGGCTCAGCTGGTAAAAGAATCTGCCTGCAATGTGGGAGACCTGGGCTCGATCCCTGGGTTGGGAAGATGCCCTGGAGAAGGGAATGGCTACCCACTCCAGTATCCTGGCTTGGAGAATTCCATGGATTGTATAGTCCCAGTTCAGTTCAGTCGCTCAGTTGTGTCCAACTCTTTGCAACCTCATGGGCTGCAGAATGCCAGGCTTCCCTGTCCATCACCAACTCCTCGAGCTTGCTCAAATTCATGTCCATTGAGTCAGTGATGCCATCCAACCATCTCACTGGGCACCTACTGACCTGGGAAGTTCATCTTTCAGTGTCCTATCTTTTTGTCTTTTCATACAGTTCATGGGGTTCTCAAGGCAAGAACACTGACGTGGTTGCCATTCCCTTCTCCAGTGGACCACGTTTTGTCAGAACTTTCCACCATGACCTGTGCATCTTGGGTGGCCGTACACGGCATGGCTCATGGTTTCAATGAGTTAGACAGGGCTGTGATCCATGTGATCGATTTGGTCAGTTTTCTGTGATTGTGGTTCGCTCTGTCTGCCCTCTGATGGATAAAGATACTGTATAGTCCAGGGGGTCGCAAACAGTCGGACATGACTGAGCGACTTTCACTTTCGTGGTGGCTGTTACAGCGGCTTGCATCACTCTTTTGACTGACACTCAGAGATTTGCCTCCTACAGAAGATTTCTAACTGGTGAAAACTCCAACTAAATAAACATTTTAAATGCACTCCACTTGAGGAGAAGTGAAAGTGGCTCAGTCGTGTACAACTTTTTGTGATCCGTGGACTGTAGCCCGCCAGGTTCCCCTGTCCATGGAATTCTCCAGGTAAGAATACTGGAGTGGGTAGCCATTTCTTTTTCCTTGGGATCTTCCCAACCCAGGGGTCGAACCCAGGTCTCGTGCATTGCAGGCAGATTCTTTGCTGTCTGACCACCAGGGAAGCCCACTTGGGAAGAAAAAGTCCAGATAATCTCTTGGATCTTTGATTCTACCTTCTACCCTGTCCTTCTGTGTCTTAAACCACCCTGCAGGGGTCACTCTGTGATTAGAAACGGAATATCTCTAAGGGTTACTTTAGGTCTGGCTTGGAATATGACTGTACTGAATTCAGTCTATGTCAACAAATGTTTCTGAGTGCTTACTCTGCACAGTCCATGACTGAACCCCTGTTCACATTACAGGATCTCTCAACACCCTTCAGGGCTTCCCAGGTGCCTCAGTGGTAACGAATCCGCCTACGGATGTGGGAGATACAGGAGACTCGGGTTCCATCCCTGGGTTGAGACGATCTTTCAGAGGAGGGCATGGCAACCCGCTCCAGTATTCTTGCCTGGGAAGTCCCGTGGACAGAGGAGCCTGGCAGGTACAGTCCACGGGGTTGCAAAGAGTCGGACACGACTGAGTGACTGGGCACTTGAGGACTAGTACAGCTTCCTCCACGTCCACCTTTCAAGTCTCGTTGCCAGGAATGTCGCACAGCTTCAGGGAACACACCCAACACCGTGTTGTACGAGAAGGGTTCCACCTACCGTGTGCTGTGCCCAGGCGTCACTGCTGCAGGAGGCCGTCTGGCTAGTCCTCTGATCATTTCATAATTTAATATCACTCCTGCTGGACTGCAAGCTCTCGGAGGGCAGGTAGGATGTATCTTTTCCACTACTGTGTTCGCTGCTATAGTTTCACTGCTGCGTTTAGTAGGACCAGTGAGTAGTCAAGGGCTTCCCCGGTAGCTCAGATGGTAAAGAATCCACCTGTCATGCAGGAGACCCAGGTTCGATCCCTGGGTGGAGAAGATCCCCTGGAGAAGGGAACAGCGACCCACTCCAGTATTCTCGCCTGGAGTATTCCATGGACAGAGGAGCCTGCTGGAGTACAGTCCACGGGGCCGCAGAGAGTCAGGCGTGACTGAGCGACTAACATCTTGACTTTCATGAGTGTTCAGATAACTTTTGTTGAGCCAGTGACTAGGTGGATGTAAAAGGTCATTATCAGAACATCCTGGAGGACTTCCAAACCAACATCCCCTCCATCTGGGTGAATGGTGAAGTTTTAGCAAACATCCCTGGTAAGACAGGAAAAGATTGTGAGCTAGAGCATTACGTCAGTTTGAAATGTAGCTTCCTGTAAGTAGCAGAAACTCCAACAAACTGTCACCTAAAGACCTTCAGGTTTGTCTGTCTCATACAACATAAACGTGGGTATGTTGTAACAGCAAGAAGATACAGCAGTTATACGTCATTTGGCACCTCGCAACAGACCATCAAAATACACAAAGCAAAAGCACAAGGAATCGAAGGGAGACACAGTGTTCTACAATAATAGCTGGAACCTTCAATGCCCCACTCGCAGGAATGACCAGACCGAAGATAAGTTAGGAGACAGAGAACGGAACAACGCAGTGTGTTCTACAATAAGAGCTGGAACCTTCAATGCCCCACTCGCAGGAATGACCAGACCGAAGATAAGTTAGGAGACAGAGAACGGAACAACGCAGTGTGTTCTACAATAAGAGCTGGAACCTTCAATGCCCCACTCGCAGGAATGACCAGACCGAAGATAAGTTAGGAGACAGAGAACGGAACAACGCAGTGTGTTCTACAATAAGAGCTGGAACCTTCAATGCCCCACTCGCAGGAATGACCAGACCGAAGATAAGTTAGGAGACAGAGAACGGAACAACGCAGTGTGTTCTACAATAAGAGCTGGAACCTTCAATGCCCCACTCGCAGGAATGACCAGACCGAAGATAAGTTAGGAGACAGAGAACGGAACAACGCAGTGTGTTCTACAATAAGAGCTGGAACCTTCAATGCCCCACTCGCAGGAATGACCAGACCGAAGATAAGTTAGGAGACAGAGAACGGAACAACGCAGTGTGTTCTACAATAAGAGCTGGAACCTTCAATGCCCCACTCGCAGGAATGACCAGACCGAAGATAAGTTAGGAGACAGAGAACGGAACAACGCAGTGTGTTCTACAATAAGAGCTGGAACCTTCAATGCCCCACTCGCAGGAATGACCAGACCGAAGATAAGTTAGGAGACAGAGAACGGAACAACGCAGTAAGTTAGCTAGATCTTAAGGACATAAACAGAACACTCCAGCCCAACACACACATTCTTCGCAAGTACACATGGGACATTTTCCAGGATAGACCAAAGATGAGGTCACAAACTAGGTCTTATTAGATTTTAAAAGATAGACATCATACAAAGTTTCTTCTCTGACCAGAACAGGTTGATGTTAGAAATAAATAACGAAAGTTAAACTGGATTCTCTTCATTGTTTTTAAATAGCATTTTATTCACATTGAGATGGGGAGGAGCCATGTCTGATGGTTGGTCCAGTTCATACTGTAAAGGCATTACTCAAGGCTTAAAAAGTTTTTTTTCTTACAAGACACTATATGGTATTATAAGATGGAATTAAAACAACTAATTGACACTGACTATGTAACCAAGAAAAAAATTTATGTTTATTTATGTTTCAATAAATACTCAAAAAGGGAAAAAATTAAAACTGGAAAATTCACAAACCTGTGGAACACAAACTCATACACAACCAATGGATCAAAGAAGAAATCATAAAGGGAATTAGAAAACACTTAAAGATAAATGGAAGCATTAACACAATCTACAAAACTCATGGAACACAATGAAAGCAGTGCTAAGTGGGTAATTTAAATGTTTACATTAAAAAGAAGGGCAAAGATCTCAAATAAAAAAACCTAACTGTACAACTTTAGAAGCCAGAAAAAGAAGGATAAACCCAAAACTAGTCTAAAAAGTTAGCTGCTGCTGCTGCTGCTAAGCCACTTCAGTCGTGTCCAACTCTGTGCAACCCCATAGACGGCAGCCCACCAGGCTCCCCCGTCCCTGGGATTCTCCAGGCAAGAACACTGGAGTGGGTTGCCATTTCCTTCTCCAATGCATGAAGGTGAAAAGTGAAAGTGAAGTCACTCAGTCATGTGTGACTCTTCACGACCCCATGGACTGCAGCCCACCAGGCTCTTCCGTCCATGGGATTTTCTGGGCAAGAGTACAGGAGTAGGGTGCCGTTGCCTTCTCCAAAAGCTAGTCAGACCTAAAACTATTAAACTCCTAGAATAAAGCAAAGGACAAAATCTTCAGAATCTCAGATTCGACAATGATTTCCTGAACATTGACCTAAACGGCCCAGGCGGCAGAAACAACAAAGTGGACAAACTAAGCTTCATGAAATGACAATCTTTTTGTCCTCAAAAGACACCTCAACAGAGTAAATATCTGGCCCACAAAATGAGACAATATTTGCAGATTATGTATCTGATAAGACTGAATATCCAGAATACATAGACAACTCAGTAACAACAAAGAAATAGATTTGAAAATGGGCAACAGGACTGAATAGACATGTCTTCAGTGAAGATACACAGGTGGCCAGTAAGCACGTGGACAGTGCTCGACCTCACTAGCCACTGCTGCTGCTAAGTCGCTTCAGTCGTGTCCGACTCTGTGTGACCCCATAGACGGCAGCCCACCAGGCTCCCCCGTCCCTGGGATTCTCCAGGCAAGAACACTGGAGTGGGTTGCCATTTCCTTTTCCACTGCATGAAAGTGAAAAGTGAAAGTGAAGTCGCTCAGTCGTGTCCGACTCTTAGTGACCCCATGGACTGCAGCCCACCAGGCTCCTCCGTCCATGGGATTTTCCAGGCAAGAGTACTGGAGTGGGGTGCCATTGCCTTCTCCGCACTAATCACTGGGGAAATGCAAATCAAAATTGCAACGAGATACCACCTCACGTGCATTAGGTTCCCTACTATTTAAAAAAAAAAAAGTGCTGGAAAGCATGTGAGGAAGTGGGAGACCCATGGTAGGAACGTAATGTGGTACAGCTCATGCTGATAAGAGTATCGCAGTTCCTCAAAGATTAAAAATAGGTTATCACATGATTCAGCAATTCCTCTTCTGGGTGTATACCCAAAGGAATTGAAAGCAGAGTCTCCAAGGGACACTTGTACACCAAGCTCATAACTTGGATTTTTCACAAGAATGAAAATATAGAAGCATTCTATTGACAGATGAATGGATGGATAAGCATGATGTGATATATACATCAGTGAAATATTATTCTGCTTCAAGAGAAAGGACTTTTCATACAATATTGCAGAGATACAGCTGCAAAGTTTAAATAATTTTTTTTCTGCTCTCTTAAGATACTTTCAATAGTTATTAATATCTCTTGGATTAACAATAATTCCAGAGTCCAGAGAAGTGTGCCACTCATTCTGGAGCTGTGGGCAAGCCTCTCCTCTCCCTGAGTCTTGGTCTCCTTGTCCGTAAGAAGAGAGGGACCCAGTCTTCAATGCCTTTGAGTTCTCCTGGCTCTTCACCAGTTCTCCCCACTTCCCAGCAACCCCAGACATTTCCACGGGGCTGTGGTTTACAAAGCCATTCGTAGGTATCATACTATGAGAGTCACGCCTTTGCCTGGAGCCACCTGGAGCTGGGATGAAGCAGAGAAGAGAGAGAGACCTCAAGAGCCAGTGGGATGGAAGGTTTCCCATCGGACCATCCAGAACCGCATTCCCGGACATCCTCGGTGAAGCCAGCCTGGCTGATGGCACAAGACGGGCAGCCTTGGGGAGCCCAGCTGCCTTGCCAGTCACCACAAGGGGAGTAGGTGGAGGGGGGCTCACGGGTGAAGGCTGAGCCCTGGGCCTCCTGTGACCCACAGAGTTCTCCAGTTGGTAAGGCTGGAAACACAAGCTTATGTCTTCTTAACCATGCTGTACACTGGCGTCTCGGAGGGAATCCTGTCGGCCTTGGAATCCTGGCTCCGGGAGTCAAACACTATCGAGGTGTAGTGAAGATCGTCGCTGGGCGGGCCCTGCAGAGACGGAGGCCAGACGCTCAGGGAGAGGCCGGGGACGTGGGAATCCCAGATTAGTGAGGAGATATCAGAGGGGCGCCCTGAGGGAGGGTCCACTGGAGGGGGATGGTGGAGGCTCCACTGGTCCTCATCATCCTGGCCACTTTCTCTTGCAAAGGCAGGTCTCCAAAATCCCATCCACCCACCTGCTCTGCCCCCACCTGGTCAAGATGAGACATGCCAGACCTGAGACCCTTTGCTGCAGGGCTTGCACCTGGACAAACGTCTCCTCAAAATCCAAAAGAAACTCTAAGGGACTAAACGTAAGTGCATGCCTGCACAGCTGGGGCAAATTCTGGACTAGCGACACAAAAAAGACCAAAAAACCCAACTGCCGCTTTTGAGGAGCCTGGAGCAAAAGCAGGGTACTGCGCATGCCCCCTGCGTAGATCAACCCCCAAGAGGCAGGCAAAACACCTAACCCGCCTCTCTAGCCCCACCCCAGACGCACCCCTCCTCTCACCCTGTATAAGGAACCACCGGCCCCCAAGCAAGGAAGACTGATGCTTCTTCTTGCTCCCTCCTGCCACAGCAGGGGCCCTAAGAGAGTCTTGCCTGACTTTCTGGCCTCTGATCAATTTCTATTGGTTGGGAAAGGCCAGGAGCCCTGATCACTATTGAAGACGCAGCACCAAGTCCAAGCATCAGAGCTGGGGGAGTGCCTGGGGTCTGCTTTGGGGTCATTAGTCACCAAGTTAGAAAAGCTAGGGTGTTGCTAGTCCCGGGCCACGTGTCTGACGCTCAAACCTCCATCTCATCTTCTCTAATAACTAATCCCTCAACCTCTGCCTAAACTCTTTCCACTCAAGGGTGAGTTATAACCCTGCACGGGGTGGGGACGGGAGGCAACCTCTTCCATTATTCCACTTTTCAATGCTGTGCCTACGGCTTGACCCACAGGGGCTTATTGGTAAAAATCTAAAAAGTAGAGTTCATACCAAGGAGATGATGGGACCAAAACAGTGAAAAACCACCGGCTTTAACATGGAGTGTATGGTACGTGAGTGTGCATGCCTGCTAAGTCGCTTCAGTCGTGTCCGACTCTGTGCGACCCCATGGATTGTAGCCCGCCAGGCTCCTCTGTCCATGGGATTCTCCAGGCCAGAATACTGGAGTGGGTGCCACGCCCTCCTCCAGGGGATCTTCCCACCCCAGGGATGGAACCCGGGTCTTTCGTGTCTACAGCACTGGCAGGCAGATTCTTTACCACTAGCGCCACCAGGGAAGCCCGTATGGTACGTGAAAGGGAAAGTGAAGTCGCTCAGTCGTGTCCAACTCTTTGCGACCCCATGGACTGTAGCCTCCCAGGCTCCTCTGTCCATCCATGGGATTTTCCAGGCAAGAGTACTGGAATGGGTTGCCATTTCCTTCTCCAGGGGATCTTCCCGACCCAGGGATCAAACCAGGGTCTCCTGCATTGTAGGTAGATTCTTTTATTGTCTGAGCCACAGGGGAAGTCCATAAGGTACATAGTAGGTGCTTAATAAATGCTGTACTTTATTGACTCTTGATTATCCACTGGCCTTTCCAAAAGCCCCTTCATCTCCCACGCGACCCCTCAGCCACAGAGACACCAAGGTCTGGCAAAATCTACACTTACTTCATTTTCTTTTCTTTTCTAAGATTTTTTTTTGCTGTGGACCTTTTTTAGTCCTTATTGAATTTATTACAATATTGCTTCTGTTTCATGGTTTGGTTTTCTAGCCAAGAGGCATGTGGGATCAAACCTGCACCCCCTGCCTTGGAAGGCCAGGTCTTAGCCACTGGACCGCCAGAGACGTCCCCAACACTTGACTGGTTTTCTGTGTCTCCTCGTCCTTCAGAAGCGCAAGGTGACCAGTTGAGCCTCTCTCCCCTCCCTGCCTGCCGGACCCCACGTGGCGATGCCTCTGCCACGGCCCGTGGTCCCCAGGACGGGGGCTGGGCCCTCGCACTCACCACTGTGCTGTATTCCACCTCCGCCTGCACGGGTTGAACGGGCTTTCCTGAAAGGGGCCACGTCTGCAGCTCCAGATTCGCATAGCTGGGCTCAGTCTGCTCGGCAGCCTGCGGTGGACAGGAGTGCAGGGTTTGGGTGGGTGTCCACAGGCCCCTCTGCAGTCCAGCCTAGAGAGGCCCGTGTCCCTGCGAGCATCTGCCCTTCCCCTCTGCGCTCTGGGTGCCCCAGCCTTCCCATCCTGCCTTCCCCCTCCCCCGCTCAGGTCCACTCTGGGGGGTCAGAGAGGTTTGAATGGTCAGGTCAAGAGCTGGGCTGGAGGGCCCTCCGCCCCTCCCCCTTGCCTGGAAGGGAACAGGCTGGCCAGAGCTCACGGTGACCCAGCGACCAGACCTCCCAGGCGTTGTTCTTCCAGCTCTAGGTGATCACCTTGCTCTATCTGTGTGGGATCCACACGGACCTCCACCAGCTAACGGGACAGCCTGGGTCCCTAGCATCCCCTGCGTGCCTCCCGGCCACCCTGACACGCCTCCTGCTGGAACTCTCCTTACCTGACTGCAGCTCTGAGGCGGCTCTGGTTTCTCTCCAGCTAAAGAGGCAAGAGAAGAGGAAGGAGACTGAACCCTAGAATGAGGCAGGATGCGGATCCCTGTGGTCCACCTGGAGGAAAGCCTTTCCCTAGAGACTTCAGCCCGGGGGACCTATCGCTTCAGGCCAGCAGCATGGGGGGACCTCAAGGGCTTGTTGAGTGGGTGAATTAGTGAATGAGGAAATGAGTGAATGAAGAAGCAAGAAGGCTCCAGCTGGGGGAGAAGGGATCAAACGAAGGTGGTTCCCAGAACAGCCACTCGTAAAAACGTTCCTTAGGGACTTCCCTGGGGATCCAGTGGTTCAGACTCCACGCTTCCAGGTGAGGGAGATGAGAAAGGAAGGGCACTCATCTAACAGGGAATGTCTGTATGATGAACAAGATCCAGAGGCCTCTTTTGCAACAATATAAACACCCTTGACACTACCAAACTGTAAACTTAGAAATGGTTAAGATGACAAATTTGATAAGTATTTTTTTTTTACCAATTAAAAAAATGCAGTTTTGCAGGCCCCACCGCAGCCATACTGAATTATCAACACTGGGGATGAAGTCCAGCTGTGTTTTAACAAACCCTAATCAATAACCAGTCTATACGTCTACTGTGGTGGGAATACCGTCTTTCACTTCTCCTTGATTTTTCAGAGAACTACTTTCACTTTCTCCTTCACTTTTTCAACCGAATTTAGAGTTGTAAGTCTTTTGCTTCTAGTACCGTAGACGAGGGTAGTGAAGTACCCTTTATCTACCCCTTTGTCACCTTTGTCACAGTCTGAAATAAAACCCCCCGAGGTTTTAGTGGCTTCTACCACTAACGTCGGTACTTTAATTTTCCGTGAATGAGGAACCTTCCTTTCAATACTGGTTGGATCTCTCGTATAACTTTTCGTCTCTGTAATGAAACGGTTGTTTCCGGGTAGATCAGTTCCGATACCAAAAAGACACCAGTACATACCTACACTCTCGACCTGACACTTCTTTCGACTCGCGGTTTCTTAACTACGAAAACTTGACACCACAACCTCTTCTGAGAACTCTCAGGGAACCTGACGTTCCTCTAGGTTGGTCAGGTAAGATTTCTAGTCAGGACCCACAAGTAACCTTTCTGACTGCGATTTCGACTATGAGGTCATGACGCCGGTGGAGTACGCTTCTCAACTGAGTAACCCTTTCTGGGACTACAACCCTCCCTAATCCCCGTCCTCCTCTTCCCCTGCTGTTTCCTACTCTACCGACCTACCGTAGTGGCTGAGCTACCTGTACTCAAACTCACTTGAGACCCTCAGCCACTACCTGTCCCTCCGGACCGCACGACACTAAGTACCCCAGCGTTCCTCAGCCTGTGCTGACTCACTGACTTGACTTGACTTGACTTTTAAAAAATTTTATTTTATTATTTTTCCTTCACTGGAACGTCTCTGGATCTCTTAGTTTGGTATGTTTCAGTGGTCCATTATCTGCTCTGATCCCCTGGCCTGGGGGTCAGGCCCTCCCAGACAGGAAGCCCTGTCTGCTCTGAGGGATCCCAGCTCAGGTCACACAGCCTCTTGTTTCTGGCACCTGCAACACAGTGTCCGGGGTCCTGCCTCTGGGCGCTGCTCTGCGCTTCCCTGGCGCTTTCAGCCCAGGGCCCCGGGAGCTGGGGGGGCAGGTGATGCCCACACAGCAGAGCGCCCGTGATCTAGGATCTCCGCCAGGCAGCTCCAGAGCCCGCTGGGTGCTGCAGGGAGAGACACTGTCCAGCCTAGGGAGGGAGTCCCAAAGTCAGCGGTGAGATTCCCAGAGTCAGGAGACACAAGGTCACGGACGACAGAGGTGTCTGGTGAACCTCACCGGTTGGCTCGATGGGGCATGCCTCCAGGGGCTCTGAAGTATGAACACGTGCTGTGCGTGCTAAGTCACTTCAGTCGTGCCCGACTCTGTATGACCCTGTGGACTGTAGACAGAGCGTGCAACCAGGGCTCTGAGGTATGAACAAGTGCGTGTGTGCCAAGTGACGTCAGTCGTGTCCGACTCCGTGTGACCCTGTAGACTGTATCCTGCCAGGCTCCTCTGTCCATGGGATTTTCCAGGCAAGAATACTGGAGTGAGTAGCCTCTCCCTTCTCCTGGGGATCTTCCCGACCCAGGGATCGAACTCGCGTCTCTTATGTCTCCTGCACTGACGGGTGGATTCTTTACCACTAGCGCCACTTGAGGTATGAACATATTTTGTTTCAGATGCTGTGGGCCGGCTCCCTACCATCCTCTGTATCTTCAACTCAGACGGATTTGATGGGAAGGAGTGAAAAGGCTGGTGAGGAAGAGATGGGGGTCCACCCCTGAGAAGGAAGGTGACATGGAGAGAGCTGGGTGGCAGACAGCTGAACAAGGAGCACGCTGAAGGCGGACCCAGTCTGCCCTGGTCACGACAGGGTCCTCAAGAGCCCAGCACAGGGCCCGGCGCACAGTAGGTGCTCAGGACGGCTTTGCTGTGTGACCGAGTGAATGAATGAGTAAGTGAATAAGTGAATGACAAGAGTGGGCTCAGGGGAGACCACGAGTGAGCACAAGGCAGGTGTCAGGCTGGGGCCAGCAGGGCCACCAGGGGTCACTAACCCTAACCTCTCCCAGAGGTAGCCGGGAGGCAGGCGCTGAGAATGCCAAGCAGGGGAGAGACAGAGGCTACATGAACACAAAGCCTTTCTCCCGTTAAACAAAGATCCCTTGACGAGGTGTGATCCACTCACATGAGTCAACTCTGCACTCAGGGATTTGGAGATTATCAGCCGGGAAAATCATACAGTATTTTAAGGTTGAAAAGTGGAATTACAGGACTTCCCCGGTGGTCCAGTGGTTAGGAATCCACTTGCCAATGCAGGGGACACAGACGGGTTCGATCCCTGGTCCTGGAAGATCCCACATGTTGCTGGGCAACTGAGCTGACGTGCGACAACTTCTGAGCCCGTGTTCTCCAACAAGAGAAACCAGCACAGCGAGAAGCTCACGCGCCACCGCTGGAGAAGGCCGCACGCGGCAACGGAGACCCAGCACAACCAAAAACAAGCCAACAACAAAGCATAATTTTAATTTAAAAAATGAAAGTGGAATTACATACGGAGCAAACGTTTTAAGAAGTCAGATTTGCAAGAGCCCGTAAGGATGTGGCTCAACCGTCTGTGGTTGGTTTTCTGTGGGCGGTGCAAGTTCTTCTTTCTATTTATTAGGGTGAATTTCTTTCCCTCTCTGTGTTTTCCTTCTTTTTCCAATTTTCTACAGTAATCACATACCCCGTTTTTAAAGGGGAGGGATGCTTTTTAGGTGAAAGGGCACCCTGGAGATCACTGGGACCCACAGATCTGAGGCAACCCAGGCTGGGAAAACCCCCATGTGGTTAAGCAGTATGGGCTAAAGTTTCAGGCGATGGTTCCCAGAAGCGATATGGGAAGAGCAGACGGGGAAGAGGAAGTGGTTTTCTTTCCATCCATCAAGCATATGTATGTTGAGGCTGATTTCGCTGCTAAAGGCCTGAGATGTGCTGGAGGGAGGGGCTGGACCCCATGGGGATGCTGGAGGTGAGACAATAAGGCGGGGTCTCCCCTTTTGCTCCCAGTAAGAACCAACTCCCAGTTTAGCACTGCAGGTGTAGGGCAGAGCCACCAGAGTTTCACTGCAGCCCTGAAAGGCTCAGCATCGGTCACTCTGAACAAACATCCCCTCTGCCCAGGTACTCTGTGCAGATGGAATTAAGAACTCTTAGTCCAGGAAGGAACCTTAAGGCTCACACCCATCTCAGGCAGAAAGCTGCTCTCCTACAGGAGTCAAGTACAAACGGCACTTGCCCTGGGCGCCTGCCATCTGCCTCTGCAAAGATGAAGTCAGGTACTGATGCAGCTGCTTCAACACCCCCGAAAGGAGTTCAGGGTGGAAAGCAGGAATGAGGCATCTGCGCACGGTCTTTAGATAGTCAGATATTCTCAGGGGCTGATTTTTATGAGCCCAATCCTTGCATCTCCCCAAGTCTAGAAAAGCACGAGCATCCTTCATGGTGATGACTGTTCCCTGTGACTAGCAGAAGATTCTCGAGACTGATAGAAACCTTCTGGAAAAATGTGTGCTTGATGGCCTGTGTTCCTCCCCCTTCACCAAAATCACAGATACGTTGACCTTTCCCCGCCCCCTGAATCTTTGGAGCAGTTTCTCAGAGCTATCTAAGGTGCTGTCTCCCAGGCTACAGTCCTCATTTTGCCCCAGATAAAACCTAGCTCATAACTCTCACGCTGTGGATTTTTTTTAAGCTGACACAGATAAAACTTGGGCCACCCACCAGCAAGAAGGTCACAGCGTCACTGGTTCCTCTGTTCTTCTATGCATTTAATTTGCTCAAGTGTTTATTGAGCCCCTACTTACTGAGCACCAGACAGGATGCTGGGGGCATCTTATTTTCTCTTTTAATCTGAGCTCAGAGGGGAGTGGCTGGACCACAGGCTCCCTGGGTGCCACCGTGACAATATTAAATAATATTAAATAATACTTTCACTCAGCACATACTGCTCCTGTACCTTCTTGGGTAAGGGTCTCTGATCTTAAGGAGCTGCATGGGCTGGTGGGGAGGCAGCCTAGGAAGCAGGTGTGACAAATTGGTGGGACAGAGGCTTTGACGGTGGAAGAACAGAGGCTCACCCTGAAGGGGCCCCTGACCTGCCCTCTGGGGGCCAGGAAGAGGGCCTAGAGGAAAGGAAGCAGAGAGCAGCATGCAGGGCATCAGGAGTGAGCTGGTGGGGGGCAGGGCAGGCCCACCAGGTGCCCAGAGCAAACGCAGAGGAAGCTGAGAAACCACTGCCTTCCAGAGTGTGAGGACGGGCAGATTGCCAAGGGCCTTGACCATGCTGGGCAGGCCTGGACTTTGGAGGCTGTAGGAGGTCACGGAAGGGTTTAGACGGAAGAGGGATGTTGCTTCACGAGCACCTACCCTGGCCCTGCCGTGGGAAAGGCCTCTTGCCTTAAAGTCACCTCCTCTCAGCCACACACTCCCTTCCGGGCCTGCCCTCTAGGGTCAGCCGGGCCATGTGGTCCCAGGAGAGATATAGCTGATGACCCTTCTGGAAACCCAGACGCATTTCCTCTAGGACCAGAAGGTGTGGGCGGGGCCAGTCCGCCCTCGGGGTGGGGTGCGGGCGGGTATGGGGGGCTTACTCACCTTTGACCCGTCTCTGAACCATCCTCCAGGCGAGCAGCGAGATGCCCCCCAACAGGAGCAGCAGCAGAGCCAACGAGATCAGCAGCGTCACACGGTGCACCTAAGAGCCTTCCAGAGCCTCTTCGTTCAATGCAAGAAAATACGAATATACATTATTTTTGTATATGTCCTTTTTTCACATAAAAGAGGCATAGTATGAACCACGGGTCCCCAACCCCTGGGCCATGGACCAGTGCCCACCAGAGGACTGTTAGGAACCTGGCCACACACTAGGAGGTGAGCACCACCCCCCTATTCACCCCTCACCCCCCAAATCTCTCTTATTACTGCCTGAACCATCCACTCCCACCCCCGTCTGTGGAAAAGCTGTCTTCCACAAAACTGGTCCCTGGTGCCAAAAAGGTTGGGGACCACTGGTATAAACACTGTTGTTCAGCTGCTCAGCCGTGTCCGACTCTTTGCGACCCCATGGACTGCAGCATGCCAGGCTTCCCTGTCTTTCACCATCTCCTGGAGCTTGCTCAAACTCACGTCCATTGAGTCAGTGATAAACACTAGTTTTTTACTTCACAATGCATCTTGAAGATCTTTCCATGTCACTACATACAGAAGTTCCCTGCGGGGCTGTTTTTCACAGCTGCATAGTATTCCATTGTGTGGACAGACCATAAATTATTGGACTCCTCCCTCTCCATGGGCATTTCTTTTGCCCAGTCTTTTGCAATTACAAACCTGGCTGCAAAAACATCACCTTGAAACTCTACCACTTCACACTCGGACAGCAGCAGCTGCTTTCCTGGGGAACTGACACAGCTTGGGCTCTGCCCCTCCCTTGCTTGGGCCCCTTCTTTATGCCTAACTGGCATCCATGATGTTCTAGTCTTTTTTTCTTAAAGATGCACCCCCCTCCCCTGAGAACTGTACAAGCTTCAGTTATACAAAACCCAACTCTGGGGCTTCCCTAGCAGCTCAGTGGTGAAGAATCCACCTGCTAATGCAGGGGACACAAACAGGTTTGGTCCCTGGTCCAGGAAGATCCCACAAGCTGCGGAGGGAGGAAGCCCGGGCTCCACAGCTACCGAGCCTGTGCTCCATGAGCCACCGCAGTGAGAAGCCCGAGCAGAGAAACTGGAGAGTAAGTGCCACTCTCTGCAGCTAGAGAAAGCCTGTGCAGCCACACAGACCCAGCACAGGAAAAGATAAATAAAGAGACAAATAGACAAATAAACAGATAAAATTATTGTTTAAAAAACCCGCCCCCTTCCCTAGGCGTGCATCTGCAGGTCATTTCTGAAGGCGGCATGTTTGGGGCCTGAATCCCACCTTGCCTGAAATAAAGCTTGTCACCTGGATTGTCAGGAAGCCAGTGGAGGGGTCTTGGGGTGTCGTATAATAAAGAATCTGACTGGCCTTTGCCTCTGGCTCCTGGAAGGGAGGCTCTAAATCCTTGAGGTTTTCCTAGGAATAGGAGCACCTTTGTGATTCACAAGCCCCTTGGATCTCCCTGGGATTTTGCCTGACTCAGGCTGGGAGCTGGTCACCAGAAGGGCCAGCCATGTGATGAGAGATTTGGGGCTCTGAGCCAGCCTGACCTTCAGGAAAGGGGTGTTGGGGGTTGAGATCAGTCATGTGGGCAATGATTCAATTAGTCATATCTGTGCAATAAAACCCAAGTAAAAACTATGGGCACCAAGACTTGAAGGAACTTCCTGGTTGGTAAAGACATCAAAGTCTCGGGAGGGTGATGCCCCCCAACTCCACTGGGAAAGAGCACAGAAACTTTGCAGTCAGGACCCTCCCAGACCTTGCCCTACGTGTCTCTTCATTGACTGGTCCTGACCTTTATGCGTGTGTGCTGGGTCATCTCAGTCGTGTCTGACTCTGCAACCCCACGGACTGTAGCCTGCAGCCGTAGGCTGGGCCCCATGGACTGTAGCCTTCATGGTTAGGCTCATCTGCCCGTGGGGATTCTCCAGGCAAGAATACCAGAGTGGGTTGCCACGCCCTCCTCCAGGGGATCTTCCCAACCCAGAGAACAAACCCAGGTCTCTTGTGTCTCCTGCATTGGCAGGTGGGTTCTTTACCACTAGCACCTCCTGGGAAGCACCCTGACCTTTATACTTTATGATAAAACTGTATGTATAACACTTCTCTACATTCTGTGAATTACCTAAGCAATTACCAAACCCAAGGGGGTCATGTATACAACTGATCAGAAACATGATGATCTGAGCATCCCCAAAGAGCCTTGGCATCTGAAGTCAGGCCATCTTACAAGACTGAGCCTCGCGAGCCTCACAGGATGCTGGAGTCTGTGCTGACTCCTAGGTGGCCAGTTCTGGAACTGACTTGCAGGGCGCCAGGTGGTGTCAGAATAGGAAGTCTCAGGCTTTCCTGGTGGTCCAGCAGTTAAGAATCTGCCTGACAATGCAGGGGACACAGGTTCAATCCCTTGTCCAGGAAGATCCCACATGCTGTGGGGCAATTAAGCCCGTGCACCGCAACTCAGGTGGCGCTAGTGGCAAAGAACCTGCCTGCCAACCCAGAAGACACGGGAGACGCAGGTCAATCCCTGGGTCAGGAAGATCCCCTGGAGAAGGGCCTGGCAACCCACTCCAGTGTTCTTGCCTAGAGAATCCCATAGACAGAGAAACCTGGCGGGCCAGAGTCCATGGGATTGAAAAGAGTTGGACACGACTGACCAACTAACACACACCGCAGCCACTGAGCTCACGCTCCAGGGCCCATGCTCTGCAACAAGAGAAGCCACCTCAACGAGAAGCCCTCACGCTGGAACTGGAGAGTAGCCTCCATTACTGCAACTTAGGTCTTCCCTGGTGGCTCAGGGGTTAAAGCATTCGCCCTCAATATAGAAGACCTGGGTTCGATCCCTGGGTCAAGAAGATTCCCTGGAGAAGGAAATGGCAGCCCACTCCAGTACTCTTGCCTGGAAAATCCCATGGACAGAGAAGCCTGGTGGGCTACAGTCCATGGGGTCACAAGAGTCGGACACGACTGAGCAACTTCACTTTCTCACTTTCACTGCAACTAGAGAAAGCCCCAGTGCCGCCACGAAGACCCCGAGCAGCCAAAAATAAAAATCAATTGATTACTTTTTTAAAAAGGGAGTGTGTGAATCCCAGAAATGATTTCAGACAATATGCATATTTCCAGGGAGAGAAACTATAAATGTTGTCAGATTCTCCTTGGTTTTTTTTTTTTTTTTTACCTCCCCCTGCCAAAAAAAAGGTCGAGAATCACAAATTTGGAAGAAAGAACCCAAAACTTCAGATCATATAAACTTGGCCTGGGAGGCAGCCTGCCTCCGTGACTGTATTACCCACTCAGTCACTTAACCTCTCAGAGCCTCCGTTTACTCATCCATAAACTGAGGGTGATGGTGGTGAAGGATTGTAAGGAGCAAATGATGACCTCCAGGTGGGGTACTGAGCGTGTGCCTGGCAGGATATCGTCGCACCAGCTCCCATTAAATGTCACTTTCCCTCCCTCCACCCCCAGTTTCTGCCCAGCCTGAGCCCTCTCTCAGAGCCCAGGGCAGGTCCAGTGTGGCCCCTAAAAGTCAAGCTAGGAGACGCAGACCGGCTTCCAGCCTGGGTGCAAAGGGAACCAGAGGCCCCAGTCAACGGGGACAGGGCTCCTGACCAAATAGACCGCAAGGCAGAGGACTCCATGGGCCTAGGGCACCTTACCTCCAGTTCTGCGTGGGCTCGTATTCCTCCTGGCTGCTGGCGCTGTGGGTAGTACCCTCTGTGGCCAGGGTGGTGAACGACACAGTTGAAACTTTGGCTGTGACAGTCGGTGGGGTTGGCCTTGGTGTTGGTGACGCCGCTGGTGCTGAAATATAAATCAGACTCCGGGAGCCCCTCTGACTCTCCCACCACCCCCTGATACCTTTCTCGGTTGATTTCACACAAAATAATCACTCAGGAAGGGGGCAGGATGGAGGACCCTGTGGCCAGGACCCTCCCGGGGCCAAGTGACCTTTTCCAAACAGGACACGGGTACCACCCCCAACAGCCCTGATCCCATCCACATGATGAGGTCAGGGTCCTCCGGAGGCCCCAGAGTAACCCCCACCCCGAGTCTTGCTCCCTGCCCCCGA